>OY856355.1:28293200-28893200 GCA_963693475.1 Ectropis crepuscularia
AAATTGTAAGCCGGGCCTACCTGTGACTGTGAACGGAATAAGTGATGCGAAAGATATAGCCGATATGTTTAGAAACCAATTTACGGTGAAGTCTCCATTGGGGTCACCACGAGTTACCATTGAGGATGGGCCTCAGGGCCAGGAGACTAATACTAGATTCACGGCCAATGACGTTAGAAAAGTTCTTGGATTGATGTCAAAAGGTAAGTCTCCGGGCCATGATGGTCTGAGTATTGAACACCTTAAACACGCAGGAGTGCATCTTCCGAGAGTTCTGGCGATGTTGTATACGTTGTGTTTGGGGCACTCGTACTTACCCGAGGATATGATGAAAACCGTGGTGGTGCCAATTGTGAAAAACAAGACAGGTGACATAGGCGATATAAACAACTACAGACCAATCTCGCTGGCCACTATACTTGCAAAGGTGCTTGACAGTCTGCTTAGCGCTCAGCTGGACCAGTACTTGCACATTCACGATAACCAATTTGGTTTTAAATCTGGGCTTTCTACGGAGTCAGCTATAATGTGTTTAAAGCAGACTGTCAGGTACTACACTAAGAGACGTACACCTGTCTATGCTTGTTTCCTCGACCTCTCGAGAGCTTTTGATCTGGTTTCCTATGACATTTTATGGCAAAAGCTCAAAGATATTTCTATGCCGCGTGAACTGGTTCAAATTTTTAAGTACTGGTATCTTAATCAGATCAACATAGTTCGGTGGTCGAGTGAGAAATCGGAACCGTACAGGTTGGAGTGCGGGGTAAGGCAAGGAGGGCTGTCTTCTCCAAAACTCTTTAACCTCTACGTGAATGCACTGATTGAGGAGCTCAGCGGAACACATGTCGGCTGCCACATTGATGGAATTGGACTGAATAATATTAGTTACGCGGACGACATGGCCTTGCTGAGTGCCTCTGCCTGTGGACTGTCAAGGCTATTGACCAACTGCGAGCAGTATGCGCTGCGTCACGGGTTGATATATAATATTAAAAAGAGTGAATGCATGGTCTTCAAGGCTGGAGGGGAATGTCCGGATACTATACCTGCCATTAAATTGTATAATACCAAGCTCAAAATGGTAGAACAGTTCAAGTATCTCGGACATATATTGACCTCTGACCTTCAGGATGATGCGGATATAGAGAGGGAACGAAGAGCGTTGTCTGTACGAGCCAATATGCTGTCCCGTAGGTTCGCACGGTGTTCGAGTGATGTCAAAATTACGCTGTTTAGGGCATTTTGTACGTCCTTCTACACGAGTGCTCTGTGGGTGTCATACACTCAAAGACAGTACAGCGCCCTTCGGGTGCAATTTAATAACGCTTTCAGGATGTTGATGCGGCTGCCTCGGTGCTGCAGTGCATCGGGGATGTTTGCCGAGTCGCGAGTCGATTGCTTTTACACGACCATGCGCAAACGGTGCGCATCCCTGGTGCGCAGAGTTCGCGCTAGCTCCAACAGCATTCTGGGAATGTTTTCAGATAGGTTTGACTGTCAGTTCTTGAACCATTGTTCGATGATTCAGGTACTGACTAATAAAGACATGTCAAATTGTAATTTTAGAAATGATAGTAATTTGTAATTGATTTTTTAATTGTTTGTATGACCTCGTGAATGGTTGAAATAAATGTGTATTATTATTATTCACTCATTTATTGATTTTCTTAATTTTAAAGTTTTTTACAATATATATTTAAAATAAACATTATAAAAAACTTAAAAACTAGGGTGCCGCCAGCAGCGGGGCAGGGCCCAAGCTACCGGTGGTTAGGGCTGCAGAGAGAGGAACCTCCTGACGATGCGCGCTGTGTCTAGGATGACTGCCTTCTGTATCTGACCCTTGATCCAACCGTCTAGCGAAAGCCTCTTAAGATGTTGGTCGAGGCTTTTCGCTATAAGGCCGTTTGCCGACACGACTATTGGGACTATGATCGTCGAATCAACATCCCACATGGCGGTAACCTCATGAGCCAAGTCAAGGTACTTGCTAAGCTTGTCCTTCTCGGCTTTCACGAGGTTCTCGTCATGTGGTACGGTGATATCGATGATCACAGCCCGGCGCTGAGACCGGTCTACCAGCACGATATCAGGCTTATTGGCGACAACAGTCCTGTCCGTGATGATAGAGCGGTCCCAGTAGAGCAACGCACGACCATTCTCGAGAACTGGCAGAGGTGCGTACTTATAGTACGGCACCTCGGACTCGACAAGGCAGTATCGAAGAGCAAGTTGCTGGTGGATGATCCTGGCTACTAGGTTATGTCTGTGCAAGTACTCGCCGTTAGCAAGATGCGAACAACCGGAAATAACATGACGAAGTGATTCGCCTGGACGGCGGCATGCCCGACAAATGTCGACCGTACCGTCCTTCATTATGTATTTCCGGTAATTGTTCGTCTTGATAACTTCGTCTGCAATTGCACAGGCAAAACCCTCGGTTTCTCCGAAGAGGTCCCCTAAGCGCAGCCAGTTCACCGACGCGAGTAGATTCACATCAGGTCCCGTCAGGGCCCGATAGAACCGCCCGTGTAGCTCCTTGCTCTTCCATACCTCCTTGCGATCATCAGTGCTGAGCACCGATGGTTTGCGCCAGTTCTCGTTTGCCATTGAAAGAGGCGTGAAGCTCCTGTCAACTGCCACAACATCGCGATGCATCCCGGACTCACTGTTGCGGAAATAATCCCTGAGACTGCATACCTCGCGGTTGTGAAGGTTCTTGGCATTTAAAAAGCCAAAGCCAAGCATTTATTATTATTATTATTATAATTATTTATTTGACCGCGACTTCGTCCATGTAGAGTAAAAGGCAAACTGCATTTAGTTTGGGGATTTTTTTCCCTTATCGGCGGTGATTCTTCATTTACAACATGAAGTATTTTTTGTTTAGTATAAGTAGTATTTTATTTTGTAGTAGTATATTGGTAGCCCAGGTTTTGTTTTTTATTCAACTTTCGTGAATACCAGTTAATTTGGTGAAAAGATAACACGGGATTTTTAAATACAAAGACACAATGACTTCTAGTAAAAACATAATTTTGCTACGGAAATAATTGTGCCCTATGGTATGTCAGCAAATTTAATGTTCTCGGTTTTAGGTATTTTTGATGTAGTAACCAAAAATCTAAGTTTAACGAGGTCAAACGGTTGTTTAGTACCTGTCTCGGGGGCCTAAGCTCGTTAGCCATAAACCCGCTGTTCGGTTTTACTCACTGATGTAACTACTCAGAACTTTCAGCGTAGAAACCTACTATTTTTTTATTTAGTCTGATATTGTGAGTTTCTTTATGTTTCCATTACGGGGGGTTGATCATCTCTCATGATGACAGTTTTTGACCCATTTAAAAAAGGGGGTTGTTTAGGTTGTATGAGTTTTGTGTGTACATTTATATGTTTTTTTCTAACCCATTTCAAAGGTTTGATTGTATGTTTCTTTGCATGTACCTACACGTTTTTTGTATGTTTACGTTTTTTTTTGTGTGTATGTGTTCGTGACCTTTCCGCCCACAGAAATCTAAATAATCAAAAAACGTGTAGGTACATGCAAAGAAACATACAATCAAACCTTTGAAATGGGTTAGAAAAAAACATATAAATGTACACACAAAACTCATACAACCTAAACAACCCCCTTTTAACCCAAAAATCTAAATAATTATTTAGATTTCTGTGATTCCGCCAATAAATATTATAGTGAATCGATTTTTATGGTGTTTTTTGTTTGTTTGTTGTTTGAGTAGATTATATAGATTATTATTATAGTTCAGAGGTGATCATATATATTACATTTTTGGGAAATCGGTTCGGTGGTTCCTAAATTATCAACAAAGAGCTAAAAATTATTATGAACACAAATTTGATGATTTTTTTTTTGTTTGGTAAATGATACTTCAGAGGTCCCACACAAATTTTGTTAAAATCAAAGCGTAAAACCGCAGAGCACATATGGGTCCTGTGCTCCTGTACATCTGCGCTAACTCAAAAGTCCGTTAGGTAGGGGCACTTACCGCCAGCTACTACTTATAAGGTCAGTCAAAATAAAAAAAAACGCAAAGCAATGCTAGCAAATATTTTTTGGCAATAAACAATTTTCAAAATTATTATATATTTCAAGTAAATTTTCAGTAAATTGTCAAAGTTCGCAGGACACCTACACTAATCGCAAAAAGTCACGTTCCAGTCGTCATTAACAAATAAATATCAGGTGTTTAAAAATAATGACCTTTGGACTCTGTAAAATGTGTAGAGTTGCAGAACTTTTTTTGTATTTCAGTAGAAAAATCTGCTCTATCAACTTAATAATAAGAACCACTTTTACAACACCGTCTTTTTAACCGACTTCAAAAAAGAAGAGGTTCTCGATTTGGATGTATGATTTTTTGAAGTGAAAACTTCTTTAGGCGCGCTATAGACAGAATTTTCGTGGGCTGTGAAATGGATTCATCAATCGTCACGCTCGGATATGATAAGAAATCTTCGGGTAAACACGGTAAAAACGGCTAGGTAGGTACCAGGGCAACAGAAACAGTAAAGAGTTTCGATTACCTACCTCCAACAGCCCAGCGTTTATCTCCAGATACCAGGACAACAGAAATATAAAAGAGTTGCGTTTGCCCCTAGGTACCAGTACCAGGGCAACAGAAACAGCAAAGAGTTGCAATATTTTGAACAACTTCGTTCCATCAGAATGTCCCTTGATACCTCCCAAGTATTTTGAAGTGAAAACTTATTTTGGTGCGCAGGTGCTTTTAGACAGATTTTTCGTGGGGTGTGAATTGAATTCTAGCGTCACGCTCGGGTATGATAAGAAATCTTCGGGTAAACTCGGCCATTGGCCATCTAGAAATGCGTGAGCCAATGGGAAATGCTAACGCATTTCTAGATGGCCATGCCATGATGGTCAGGCCACGCCTTCCGGTACACCCGTGTAGTTTCCAAAGTAAGCTATCAGATTCTGAGTTATAAGTTTTCTCTTCTATCGGCAGTTCCTATGACTGCCAATTTTTTTTGCTTTGTATGTATGTTACACGATAGCTTCGCCAAAATTGTGGATTGATTTTAATGGTTCTCTTTTTGTTTGGTAGATCATAGTTTAGCGGTGGTTCACATAAATTTTATCGCAATCGGTGTGGGGGGTTTTTGAAATATGAACAAAAAACTAAAATTTACTTTGATTTATCCAGATGATTTAGTGATAGCTTCTTAAGATTTTTTTTCATTTTCGCATTTGTAAAATTACTAGGATAGGTACTGGGACTAGGATTTTAATTACAAGTGATTTAATGATTTAAAAAGAGCATGTGAAAAAGTCTCGCTTTCCTAACCACCAGATTCTTAACACCCTAAGCTCCCAAAATCACTTTCACATTACCATAATACAAGGAACCTTACTTGCCCGCCCCCCAGCCTCTCCGCACTGATCGGTATTCAAAGCGCTCGCCGATTTCAGAGAGATCTTTTATTTCCAAAATAATAAAAAGGTTATAGAAAACCCAAACAGCTTGTGAACAAATACCGAAGTGCCGAACTGAGGCTCGTGTAAACAATCTAGACAAATATATTAGCCGCAAAGTTAGTTTATATAGGATCAAGAAAAATATACGCTAAATACAATTATTGTCGAAGAAAATACGTTTGATCTACTTGGCGAAAATATGTTTTAGGCAATTGAAATGAAGATTGTTTTACCCGAGTTTAGCACTTTTAGGTAGAGAAAACTTATGGGTCTGCGGAACCGATATGCTAGTAGTTTTTTCTTCAAATTACTATTCAAAATTCAGTATCTCCCACTCATTATTGGTACTTCCCCGTAATCTTATTCTTCATTTCTCCTTTTCCATCCAGAGGCTGCCTGGAAGAGATCGGTTTTAGCGATATTTTGTTTATTTAATTTTTTGTGTATTTGTTTTTTTTCTAGAGTTTATCTGTGTAGTGTTGTACGACGGTGTGTTAGCTGTGTGTGTTAGCGTCGGCGTCGGTGCGTCTACGTTACATGTTTTTTTATGTGAATCTTGTGAGGTCACGTCACCGACGAGCGATATCTGTATCTATATACGTGACGCATTGTGCAACATCAAAAATGTTAAATACTAACATTTTTAAGTTATATGTGTGTGATGTGTGAACACTGTCGGCAGTCCCTATAAATATTTTTTTTTTTTCTTAAACCAATTATAGGTTTAGGCCTGACGGCCATCTCGACAGATATTAAACGATGATACGGCCCGCGATGGAGCCCACTAACGTTAGATAATCCGATTTATTCTAGATTTGGATTTTGGAGTTACTCTGGAAATACTCTATAAATTTTGAACAAAACAGGTAAAAAAACGTTGGTTGGTAAGGAGTCGTTGTCTATGAGGCTAAGCTAAAGGCGCTTCCCATTTTACAGAGCTTAGAGCTAGGGGCTTACAGTTATCAATTACTTATAGCCGTGGAAGCCTGGTGCCGAGAACATCTGATCTCACTATTGTGACGGCGAATCTTATACCTTTAAACGAGCAATTTTTGTAAATAATATTCTTATCTTATCTTATACCTTTAAATTAGTAATTCTTGTATTCTATAAATATAATTATATTTATAGAAAACTGAATCTCGGAAACGGCTCGAACGATTATCATGAAATGATATAGGCAGGGGGTTTCGGGGACGATAAATCGGTTTCGTTAAAAAAAAATCGCATTTTATGCCCGTCTTTTAGACAATGAAAAACTGTTACAATAACATAACAAATTTCGCAGCACTACGAGACAGTATAATAGCCGATAAGTTGGGCGGTCATGAAGTAGTAAACCCGGGTTTGAATCCGGATGGCTTCTCTTTTTTTTCCAAGTTATTTTTTCTCTCTTTCATTTTTTTTTGAGAAAGTCTTTTATTTCGGTAGCCCTTTATCTGTAGGTATCTAAGTATACTCAGTGTTTAAACCGAGCAAAGCTCGGTCACCCAGGTACTGTCTGAATTAAGTAAGGAAAGTATTATAACAAAGCCAGCTTCCGAGAACATGAGATAACCCTCAAACCGCACATAGTCTGAATGGTGGATCGACGGCCTTGATCGTTTCCTTCTAAGAGAAGGTACTGAGGTACTGAGTCTCATCCATGGTAAAATAATAACTTAGTTGTTTCTGTTTTATGCTACATGTTACATGGATCTAACACACTTATGCCCGTATTTTACCGATCAATGAGTATGCTCATGTGAGCAGATTTACGACGGAAATACGTCATTATATTATTTTTAATTTTTCGTCCGCAAACGATGACGTCATCGAGAATTGACTTATATTTTCCTCAGTCACATAAGGACGTATCAAGGTATTGACAGAGAGGGGCAGTTACCCCCTCCCCTTTCTTTTGGCATCAAATACTCTAAAAATACCTCCTCCCAAAGAGTTTACATATACTACACATATACACATACTATAGAGTTAGAACAAACGCCTAACACCGAAAGCACAGGTCTGATCACCCTTGTCTTGTCGCTCTTGTGGAAGTGTCATACTTTTGTCGCGGCACATCTCTATGTCGACATAGCTAACATACACCTCATCTGCTTACGATTGGTACAAAGGAACCGTGCAGCAAAACCTGACCTATTTACTTATTATTTGTCTAAGCCTCCTCCATTTTCTCCAATCTTTTCTCTCCTTTGCTTTCTCTATCCAGTTTGTGGCAGGTAGCTTTACTCTTATTATTTCATCTGCCCACCTTTGTTTTAGCCTGCCTCTGGTTCGTTGCTTAGTGGTCCTATCAAAATTGCTATTTTTTAATCCACACGTCATTTTACATGCAAGCAATGTTCTGACCAGATCATTACAAAGTCAAAGTTATTTATTTATTGATAATGATAAATGTACAATTTACACGTCAATTAATAAAAAAATTAAACAAAAGAATAGGCATACAAATTCTATACATTTTCAAAGTTTGAAATATCATTTCACTGTATTATAATAACAATTATTAATTATCGTACAGAAAACTGTCAAGCATTATACGAGTATAACAAATATGTTTCAAATACAATTGTACTAATAAATGTCAATTTTTTCACATTTTTATAGGAACTTTACCATCACTCGCTAAAAATTCGCTGTAACTATAAAAAGTTTGATCGATAAGCCAGCATTTTAATTTGTTTTTGAAGGTGCCGAAACTTAGGGCCGATATAACTATTTTGGGAAGAGTGTAATAAACTTCCGGTCCCTTAATGTGAGTTAACTTCCGTGACCTCGTGAGAGAGTGTGGGATAACATCCAGCTTGTCCGCGCTGCGTATGTTACTGAATGTCTTTCTCCTCGCGTATTGTATGATTCTAGATTATTTCTAGAGATTTCAGTACCGGCTCAATTCTATACTACGGCCGTTCAGAGAATGCGTTCCTGACACGTCGCGATTGAACTGTATAGGGATGAAATTGGGATTGAAATGGGGCTGAAAGTATGCTTGGAAACTTCCAATAGTCGAAGATAAAACCATGAAACTCTGTATATCTAAGCACTTGAAACGAAGCAAATAAATGTTTGTTCTTGCCATTTTGTAATTTCGAACTGTACGGGGATGAAATTGGAGTTGAAATGCGGAACGAATGTCTCTTACACTTTTACACCTAAACAACTGAACCGATTTTGATAAAATTGTGTCTGGGTATAAAAAATAGGTAGGTACTGCCTGAGTTACTTACCTTAGTATTTATTTCACGCGGACGAAGTCGCGGGTACCAGCTAGATAGATTAGATAGACTGTTTCTGCTTTTCAAACTGACATCGGCGCTAAATCGGACTTTGGTTGTGTTTTGAATTACGTTCTTTTTACTTTTGGTGCATAATAATGCCTACACGTGGACAAACATTGAAAAGTGGAGCCCGTGAGTTAATCATCAAGCTGCAAGATTACTTTGAGCGGGAGCGGCAAAATTGTGGACCCCTGGTACCTGTGGAACAAGTACAAGAACGCGTCTCTCAGGCGCTTGGAGTTAGCGCAAACGAACGAAAACAAATGTTAGTAAAGAAAAGTTCGGCTCTACTGGCACGGAAGATAATATTTTACGTACTCCGAAGAAGAAACGAAGAACTAAACCCGTGACAGATACTGACACCTTTGACGCCGATGCAATCAGAAATCATAATATAATTATGGTTACTATTCCAGAAATGAATATCTCAACAGGAAGAAGCTTTTGGCATCGAAGGGGGCGCCTAAAGCCAGTAAACGAAAAAAAGACATTTTCGACGCCGCTCACTGAAGTTAAGAAACTAAAAACTATGACAAAAAATATATTCACGTGTGGGTACAATCAAGAAAAAGCACAATAACCGAATAGAATTTTAAAAATAGATCAGGTTTTTTTAAAATAAAAAAATGAAAATGACACCGAAAAAACCCGTTTTAATTCGAGTACTCGAAATTATCAGTGATGACCCCACATTATTTTTTGGTAATAAAATTCCTATTTGTACGTTCTAGTAAAGTAACCGAACACTTTTTTAAATTTATATTTAGTTATTGAGTAATTAAATAAAACTTGGTCAAAAATGGACGCCTGATTAAATATTGATTTTTCCTCCAAACTGTGTCATGCTATTCTCGACTTTATGTACATCACATTAAGAAACGCGGCGCGCGGGTGAAATCTGATTTTTTCCTGGCTTTAGGCGCACTCTTAAGAGAAGCTAGACTGTTTAGCGGGGGTAAAACTGATTTAACCAAAATGTTAAGAGGTATTGGTTGTTCGTATAAAAAAACAGACAAAAGAAAAATTTTAATAGAACGATACGACATAATTTTAAAACGGATAATTTTTTTGAGAGAAGCATAAAAAAATTATAACTGGGATAATGTCGTGTTCATTGACGAGACATGGCTAAACGCCAATGACACGGTATCCCGTTCTTGGACGGATGATACACAAGCGTCGACGTCGAAAGTACCAATGGGTAAGGATACCGTCTGATAATATGCCACGCAGGTTCTGCAAAATAGGGCTTTGTGGAGAACGCGTTAGTGGAATTTCAATCAAAAACCACAAATGACTACCACGAGGAAATGAATGCCACTACATTTAAAGAGTGGTTCCAGAACGTGATTTTGCCCAGAGCCTTCTGTAATATTCATGGATAATGCCTCCTATCACTCGGTTTAAAATACAGAAACCACCTACCCAAGCTAATAAAAAAGAAAAAATGGTGGCTTGGTTACAAGCAATTTAAAACGAAAATAATTTTAAAAATAATGCGGCGGTTCATTTTGGAGGAACGGTAACGAACTCAGTGTTATGTTGTGCCTATCACTAGTCGTGACTAACTGAAAGGTTGCAGGAACGCATTCTCTGAATGGCCGAACTTTAACACCGCTTAGCAAGATTTTTTTTTTTTTTTTTTATAGCATAGAGTGACGAGACGAGCAGGTCATGTGCCTGATGGTAAGCAACATGCCTGCCACATAACAGCACAGTAACACGCAGCTATTGAAACATGATAGTCCAAATCATTACCTAGCACTGCACTGCGCTCGTCACCCAGAGATCTAAGATATTATGTCTCTAAGCCCTGTAATTTCTCTGGAATCATTGCCCTTCAAACCGGAACACAGTAAAGTTTGCACATTACTGCTTGGCGGTAGAATATTTGGCAAAGGTGTGGTACTTCCCCAGGCGGACTCTGCTAAGAGTCCTACCACTACAAAATTATTAACGGTTTTGTATGGTGGCCTGACAGACAAAAGTGAATGAAATGCGTATTTTTCGAATTTAACATAAAACCACGAGTTTAAGCCGTCAGTCAATAACAATATTTAATTTCGCGAAGAAGACGAGACTCCACCTCTAAAACAAAGACCTCTGGATCCATAACCCACGACATCGTATCACAGCGCTGTTAAAGTATCTAAGAATAAAATGAAGCGAGGAAGGATAATAAGAGACTTTTAATACTTAATTTGATAACACAACATTTTCTAAACATAGAAGGCAATGAATTTTTCAATGAAACATAGAAAAACACATTCCTATAAGTACCTAAATAATAATTATATTATTATATATTTCTATTAATTATTATATTAAATAATAATTATGTTATATAATTATTTTCTAAAATCATACAAAACCGTTACAGAAAACCATTTGAAAATAAGACCAGACTGAAACTAGGTACGAGTACTTTACAGAAACACTGACCTTATTACATTCTATCACGTTATTATATGTCTCACGGCTGGCCTGGGTCTTACGCAGAAGTAATTATTTAAATCAATGGCACCATTCGAATTCAAATCCATAATTAACTGTTAGTTAATTTTAAATTTTCATACGTCTTGTCAAGCTCAAACATTATTTTTGTAAAAAATAAACTTATTTTACTGACACAAGTCAGTTATTGTAGGCTATTATTTAGTTTAATTTGTTCAAAATTAAGTATGGTAATTTGGAGTAAACCTTACATTCGTATAAAGAATTAGTTTATTTCCGCCCTTGAATAAAATCCTGGCTCCGTCCACTATGAGCACGTTTTGAATGTCACTTTTAAACTTTACTGTTATAATTGTCTATGATTATTTTGGTACGTCAAACATGTCTTCTGATGTCTTCTGTGTGTCATAACAAACACAGAAATATTTAATTTTAATTTGATATATATTCGATGGTAAAGAGCATGTAACGATAATGGAAAAACGTAACTCATTTTTAAATTCACACCTTCATTTTATTTCAGATACCTCTAGGTAATTATGTGATAGAAATGGAGCAAAAACATTTTGATGCCCTGTGTAATAAAACATATAGGTACCTAAATATCTTACAAAAAGTAATAAGCCATTAATTTAAAAAGATGAGATTAGATAAAAAATGATTCAATCGACATAAACTTGCTTATGAATGTAGTGAAGCTCAAATTTTCAGTGGAAAAACTAACGGTCACCGTGCAGAAAAATTGAAGCTGAAACTCTCCACGGCCTATATTTTGAGCATAATGTATATGTGTCAATAACAGCTTACTTGTAAAGATAGTCACAACCACTATCTATTTGAAGATAACTTAACATCATGATGAACGAGTTTTTAACCTGCAAGTATCCCTTTCTATAAAATGAATAAAAAACTAGCAGCGTCCCACACTTATTCACGAAATGAGAGCCATGCTGGTGGCTGGTGTGGAGCGTTCAAAATTTCTTACCCACTTAAAAGTGTAAAATAGGCTCATTGCTTATCATATACCAATCTAGATAAATATAGTTTGGATTATATGGAAGAGAAATCATGAACTACATTGGAATTGCTAGCGCCTTCGGTTATTGTAACATACTTTCATGTGTAAAAAGTGTTCATCAAAACATATAAAAAAATTAGGAATCTGTTATACTTAATTGAAAATAAAATAACGATAAGACCACGATATTTTTTTTATTTCTTGCTGTGTGATATATATATTCATACAGATATTATCTTTGGAATAAATTATAGTTAACAAATCTAGAACAAACCACGTTTTTATTGATAGTATCAATTTCATGATTTGTTGCCTTTGTAATTTTTAGGGTCATTACGCACACTATTTCGAAAATACGAAGTAAATATAATAAGTTAGGCCACATGGTGCGTGGAATTTCTACCGGGGGCAGGAGAACGGTCACTAGCGATTCGAAGCTAGTGACCGTTCTCCCAGACTAGAAACCAGCCGGAACTTATTACCAATTTCACATTTTTTTTATGTTGAATCACAGATTACAGAAATAAAACATTGAATATTTGTGTAAAATTTCAATATAACTTGGCAAGTGTGTGACGGGTCGCAATATAGAGTTCCGTAGTTGCTTGTCATATTTTACTGTTATTAAGACTTGTTTGCATTATGATTAGTGCGAGTGTGAGTGATTAGTGCAGGTGTTTAGTGATTAATAGCAAACACGCGTGGACACCGATTGATTAGTGCGAGTGTTTAGTAACTTGCATAGTGAAGTGATTAAAAGCGTGTTCTATTTCTCACTCGCACTCGCACTAGCAGTAATGAAAATGTTAACAGGCCTTTACGTAAACAATAATTCTACATTACTAATAATAATCTATGATTACATTAGTTTCTCTAAGCAAAAAATAAGTCCCAAGTTTTAGTAATCTGTCATTATCTATCATCAGTAAATTACAGGGCAAATAATATGATATTAATATCACACAGCACATGAGCACAGAGCACAGTGTTATTTGGCATTTAGTCAAAATGTATACAGTGTGTCAATATCAAAATATAGCGCTGAATGTATTTTTTTTAAATCAATTACTTTATTCTGTTTTTACCATCATGTTTCATGAACTCATTGATGCTACATTTGATTAAATCTTCTATACTAATATTATCAAGCTGAAGAGTTTGTTTGTTTTAGTAGTGGCCTACTCTTGGCAGAGTTGCCCTGGGGAAGTACCACACCTTTGCCTGTTATTCTACCGCCAAGCAGTAATGTGCAAACATTACTGTGTTCCGGTTTGAAGGGCAATGTTTCCAGAGAAATTACAGGGTTAGAGATATAATATCTTAGATCTCTGGGTGACGAGCGCAGTGCAGTGTTAGGTAATGAATTTGGACTCTTCGTGTTCTAATAGCTGCGTGTTACTACTGGGCTGTTATCAGGCACATGTCCTGCTCGTCTCGTCACTCTATACTATAAAATAAAAACTACTGGTCCGGGTTGAAAGATGCTTTCAACTTCACTCAGCCAACACATTTCACACATTGATATAAACCATCAGATGTGCCCTGAACACCTTGAAATTAGTAAGAAACTGCGTCTGTGTGTAGCGTAAGTGACTTACACACCACCAATCTACTTGTTCCTTAGAACTGTTAGCGGCAAAGTATCCTGTGGTTCTACTAATTTTGGTTGTTGACAACGAATAGTGATAGGTAAAAACGTGCGGCGTTCACTGCTTCCTGCAATCGACTAGAACGGAAAGAGTGAGCTCACACATCCCAACGATGACATAATTCCGTGCGCTTGTTTGGAAGGGCACATCAATGGTTTATATCGATGGCTTCACAGCCTTGGCGTTCTTAAAGAAAGGAACGAAACCCGCTCGTTCGTATTCTTAACACTTCCATCAAAAATCAGGCGACGCACGACACCCGCAGTAATGTACTGCAGTAAATCGAGGAAATAAGTTATAGAAAGTTTTTAATCATTGTTATATAGAGCACGAATTCTATTTATGTTGGTAGTTTTTTTTTTTCAAGATGTTTACAATGGAACCCTAATTTGATTTACAATGCTGCCAGATGTAATCCAAAATTACCTCAACCTTTGTAATAATGTCGTACAAAGAGGTTGTTAGTTTTAATCTACTATACTCTCTGGCCAACGAAATTTACATTAACCTAGCAGCACGTAGTTTCCAAAGGATGCACACACATTTGTAGGGTTCGGTAAAACGTAAAAACGGAACCCTTATGGATTCGTCATGTCTGTCTGTCTGTTCGTCCGTATGTCACTGCTACTTTTTTCCGAAACTACAAGAACTACATATTATACTGTTGAACTACATATTATATTGTTGAGTAAGTAGATATATTTTGTGAACCGCATTAAGATTTTATACAAAAATATTAAAAAAACAATAAATTCTGGGGGTGACCCATACTTAGAACTGAAACTCAATTTTTTTTTCATCAAACCCAATCGTGTAGGTCTAAAAACATATGATGTACATTACTATGCAAATTTCCTCCAAAAATTGGTTTGCACTCAATCTAGTTAGTAAGTAGTTTTTTTAGAACGTCATAAATACACTATTATTTAAACATCGATCAAAGTTACAACGAACTACAAGAACTTATGTATTATGTTGCTTGCTGTTACGGAACCTTCATGGCCGAGTCCGACCCCCATTTGGGCGATTTAATCTTTTGTACTAAGGTCTATCATCATCAGCCTGGGTTCGTCCACTCCTGGACATAGGCATCTCTAATACGCCACTCAGTCCAATCCTCGGTATTATGATTTCAACCGCCACCAGCGGTCGTTTGTATATCGTTAATGCATCTAGCCTGAGGGCGTCATACACTGTGTTTACCAATTCGCGGTCTCCGATCTAGAACCCGTCTACTCCAATAGTTATTGGGCAGCGACAGATGTGACTGGCTGATTGCCACTTCAGTTTGCAAATACGGTGAGCTATGTCGATGACTTCAGTTCTCTTCATTACGGATGCAATCCTTCAGAAACCCCAAGCATAGCTCCATAGCTCGGACTTTGAGCTTTCGAACCTTTTTGACTGTCAGTGTCCACGTTTCAGCACTGTAGCTAATAACCGATATGACGCACTGGTTGCACACTTTTGTTTTGAGGCTTTATGGGATGGGCGACGAGAAGACTTGACGAAGTTTGCCAAATGATGCCCAGTCTAACTGTAGTTTTTTCATGGGCTCACTCTTAAAGCTACATCTACCTAGTTCGAGCATCTGCCGTAGGAAAACGGATCTCAAATACAAATACAAATACAAAAATCTTTATTGCTGCTTGTAGGTAAGATAAGATAATACAAAATATTTTAAAAGTTGCCCCATACAAACTGGCCTCTGCGAGAGGCATGCAATATGTCTGGCAAGACAATTTGTTAGTCTTAATTTTTAAATAAAAAAATAATAATTAAATAATAGTCAGCTGATTAAAGTCTTCTTCTTCCTCATCTTCTATTAATTTCTGGTTTTTATTTATGTCATCTGATTCTTCATCTTCGATTCATTTCTGGCTTCTATTTGGTTGTGATATATATTTGTGTGAGATAAATATTTGGTGAGCACAATTTCGCCAACGTCTTGTGTTTCATCAGGATATTGTCTTGTGTTTTTGAGTTTGATCAATATGTCCATCCAGGGTCTAAGGTCTTGCATTAGTAGATCTTGCAGTTCATCCATGTGAGGAATATCAAAGAATGTATAAAGTGCAATAAATGTATATAATCAAAAAATCAAAAATGTCGTTAATTATAATATTCATGTAAATACTCAAAGAATGTCAAAATGTAATACAGTACAAACTAATTCATCATGATTCAATATATCATTATTTGGTCTTATGTCAGTTGAATGTCAAATTTATTCAAATTCTTTATCAATTCAAATTCATTATTTTGGGATTCTCCCTGATGAATAGAAAATCACCTTAACATGGCAACATCGTCAATGTCATATGTCAATGACAAGATCATTTTTAATTTGATGTTTTTCACCTTTTTTTTGCTTTGCCATTAAAATATGAAAATAATTTTCTGACCAAATACAACATATAACGTACATATTAATTTATAACTTTGCATCTGTACTTTCTTGTGACGTAGGTAAAATAACTCAGCATTAATAGGCTTTATATTGCCGAGTGACTGGTGAAATGAAAATACTAACTAGGCACTAAAACTATGTATTTTATTTCACAGTTTCATTTTGTTTTGACTACATTAGGAACTGAAATAGCTAATCTCGCCCCGTAATGTATTCAACATCAACAGCCCACTAAACGTTCCCACTGCTGGGACTCGGGGCTTTCTCTCGCAAGGAGAGAGTTATGTATTAATAATGTGTTAATAAACACAAAATATACGATTGTATTTTCTTATCATATTTTTGAATGCTGAACGAATTGAAAGTGTATGGTGCATCAGTATTTCCTTGGGCATGTTTATGTTTTGCCAACAGTATTGTCCGTTTTCATGTGGCGTTACTGTCTTATACTTGCCAGCATTTATTTGTAAAGACGTAGTTCAAGAGTTTCTTCAAATGACTTGAGGAATTAATCTCTGTATGACGCCATTGGGGGGCGGATTCCATGATTTTATTAGACATGATCAATAATGACGTCAGTCATGACGTTTTTTAATGTCATAAATGTAGGCTCACAGCTCAGGCTCACAGCTTTTTGGAACCTTCTCCAAAACTATGAAGCAGACTCAATAAGAAATTCAACCAATAAGAAGTCTTGTTATGTTGTATCTGTGACAACCTTTGATTAAACACTGGTCTGGATGAAGCACAGGTCAGGTTTCAAATACTTGTTTGCGTGATCACGGACACAAATTTAAGTCAAGTATCAATAAAAAGTATCAGTAATTGCTATTGTTCTTAAGCCAGTGGTATCGTGTATCGTGATTCTGACAAGCCGAGATTTTCAGCCAACTATTATTGGCTGACATAGTTTTTGGTGTTTCTACAGTCGAGCGGTCTTTCTAGACAAGTTTATAATCAGTGGTCACAACTAACAAAATGCAATATTTGTTTATTTTCTTTCGATAATTTTACTTTATTTAATGATGTAAGTATCTGTATTTAAAACACAGCAAACCGCTCAAAAAATTTATCGCCATAATAAAATGGTGACGATGTGAATTCTTGGGAACAACTTGGTTCATCATAAAGTAATTACTTGAATTCTTTTAGCGTGTAATATAGGGGAATAACAGCGTTGAATTGCAGTTAAAATGATCTTCTTATGAAGCCGGTAACTTTCAATTATCATTTCAGTCAAAACTATTCGCGTCTCCTAAAATTAATTTTGAAAATTTTCTCAATGAATAGCTCAAGAAAATCAAAAGTATTGTTTCATATTGCTATTTTGCATGTTATACATAGATGCAATATATTGTACACACATTCAGTTCAAAAATCCCGATAGACGAAATCAAACAGCTCTCGGAGCATTTTTTAGCAGTGGTGTTTCAGGAGCTCTGTGGTATAAGTATTTGAAGTACTTAAATTTGTTGAATTAAAATGAAAACTTTAATCTCAGTTTTGTACAAAGGACTCATAGTAAACACAAATGAACTACTATGTCCTACGTGCTTGTCGAATGATTTTCAAAAGATTCGAAAATATTGAAAGAGAAAATCAGGATTTCGAGAAAACAGCCACCACAGCAATGCATTGATATACCTACTTATAAATGATAAACATTACGTCAGTAGACTATAATTAGTTTATTCTAATGCGTTATGCCCTTTTTTGCTTAACTTTTCTGTAGTTTTGTAAGTAATAAAAGTGATGCAATCACAACCAATAAATTGTTTTATTGAATGAAGAAGAGTAAAGATCTAACGACTCTTATCAATATTTTAAAGCCATGAAAGTATCTTTAATTTTTAGTCGTATCTTACTTCTTATACTTATGTATAATAATTGCATACCGAACACATCAGATAACGTGTACAAAGTCTTAAATATATTAAAGCTCCTAAAAATGATTTCACGATCTAGCGAGTACTGCTACTGAACCAAAAAAATATATGTAATAGGTCGTATATACATACATATTACATATGTAAAAAATTAACCAACAAGCAGTTGCAAATTTATTTAACGCCATCTAAGAAATGGCTGATACCGTGTTTTTGATAAATTGGGTTGTTTCAGCGTTATCAGTGCATTGTTAATAGTATACTTATGTATCTACTAAACAAAGATACATAGCAGGGTCATGATAGAGAAAGTAGGAGTGCACAATATGTAGGTACAATAAATCGAAATATCTGTGGACTTGTTGAGATAAAAACGCGAGAATCATAAGCAAAGGTTGCAACGTGCTGCCAACTTGCGTTCATCACACGTTGTTGCCCTTTTTAAGTGCCGTATGCCAAGTTCTCTTGGAAACTTGGAATGGATAAATATTAATTGCCTACAGGTATTATTAAATTTGTCCTCTTTGGTGTATGTTTTGAAACCTGATTTTATTTTATGACATAGACAATTTCTTTCATCTATTTCCGTCTTCCTTCTTCTGAGATTACTAGAAAAAAAGCGTCCTTGATGCAGTATTAAAGGTAAAATAAGGTTCTTAGGTTTGATAAAAATCTCTTCAGACACAAAACTGATGACGTCACACTTGGGCGTGGTTTAAAAAATGACGCTATAAAAGTAGTAAAACGTCACAAAACTAAAAGTTTCTCAAAAAAAGGCTAATGAGCAGGGTAGCGAATGGTTTCAGAATATGGATGTTAATGTCATCTACTTTGACCTGTAACCGGCTAAAACTATTGCCTACTTTTTAAAGTAAAACTTTTGCTACATCGCCTGAAACTTTTTCATCCATCTATTGCATGTCGCGTGACGGTCGGCCGCGGAGTAGGGGTACAGTAAAAAGCGCTCGACAGAGCAGCCCAGGCCAATATGGCGGTGTTACTTGTTATGTTACTTAACTTACTTAAACCGAATAATGTTTAAATGTCTACAGTGCGAAGAAACATTTTACTTTTGCCGTGGTTTCATAAAACCACATAATACATTTTTTCAGTTCTTCATAAAACCACATAATAAAATTTTTCAAAACTTTAGTCACGAGAGTCCGTGCTCTTTGTTAGAAAATTACATCTAAATAGCAAGAAATTACATCTAAATAGCGAGAAATTACATCTAAATAGCGAGAAATTACATCTAAATAGCGAGAAATTACATCTAAATCTAAAAATGGCATCACATGAGCGACATTAAAAATATTGGAAAAAACTTAAAATCTATTTTTTTTTCTATAAATTGTATTGCATAAAATAGGTCAACGTCTGACTAGGATTTATATGTTAAGTAATATCACAGCCTAGGATGTGACACGTTTACCAGGAAAGTACCTATGCTCAGGTTTTAAAATACGTTGTGCTCTATCTGACCTTTAAATTAAACAAAAATAGAACCGAAAAGAAAACGTGAATAGCGCAAATAATGAGGATAAGGCAACACGCTGATATTTTAAAATGTTGAAGAGTACCTACACTCAAACGACTAGCTTACCGTTATGTTAGTGCGATTAAAAACAAATTCTAAGGGTATTTCAAATAGTTGCTGGTTTTTACATCCTATCCTACTAATATTATAAATGTCAATGTATGGATGTTTGGATATTTGGATGTTTGTTGCTCAATCACGCCTTAACGTATGAACGGATCGGGCTCAAATTTGGAACATAAATAGATTATAGTCTGGAAGAACACATAGGTTACTTTTAATCCTGAAAAAAACAACGGGAACGGGAACTACGCGGGTAACACCGCGGGGCACTGTTAGTAACTCATATATAAAAAACCAACAACTATATGTATATAGACACCCAGGTAGTATATAACAGTAAACACAGAATCAGAGTATGTATACTACAGTTTTGCCGTTCGTATAATAGACGTAGATTCCAAGCGTTTGTTACAAATCTTGGGAACATCTATCATGCACTGATGACGATTGGATCTCTACACTGGGCCAATCCACTTATCTACTGGATCTATTTACTATCACCTACTTAGAGTTATCCCTTCCTAAGCTTAGGTATACGCAACAGACCCTCTGGCTATCTTCGTTCTAGTTTACTGAAAATCACTTAAAGTCTTTCCTATCCCAATTATCGTCCCAGTTTAGCAGAAACCACAAAGTTGGCCTTATAAGTGTACTCACACAAACACACACAAAACTAATAAACTTACATCAGAAATCAATAATAGAGTAACCACATTCCAGACACATGAAGGAGTCTCACAACACACTCCCGGTAATCAGAAAACCATCTATTGTACAACTCCCTAACATTGTTCCGCAGTTAGACAAACTTAAATACAAAGTTAATAAATTAAATAACTACATTTTTCTACAGTTTGTTGCCAGATTTGGTCAGAAAATGCGATGATGGTGCTGTCTTCCATTTGATAGATAAGTTTGTGCTATGTCAAATTTTCTGGTTGTATTTTACGTGTGTCACTAAATTCAGTTTTATTCAATTTTCGCGCTGGCTGTTGTCGTGGAATCTGCTTGTCAGCGTTACAATTTTCTTCCAGTACATTTAAAACTTTCTCGTAAAATCAATCATCAATCTAAGGAAAACGCTTGGCTATTTTACTAACATTGTAATTGTAAGTTATGTCGGCCAATCACGTCGTAAAAATTTCGGAAGTTTACTAGACTGTAGTCTTGAACATGGCATGAATATTTGCCCGAAAATTCAGAGTTTTTTATTTTTTCTTAGTTGTAAATTCTATGCGAACGTATATTGAGTGAACACAAATGTTATTTATAATACAAGTCAGTTATCTCTGAGTGATAAGCGCTAGGTAATGTTTTTTTATAGCAGAGAAGATGAACAAGACATGTGTCTGATGGTAAGCATCGTAACTTTACCACCCATAACAGAACAGTGACACACAGCTATTGGAATATGAAGATTCCTTCATCATCATCATCAACCGTAAGACGTCCACTGCTGAACATAGGCCTCCCCCCTAGATTTCCACAACGAACGGTCCTGCGCAACCTGCAACCAGCGGTTTCCAGCGACCTTCGTGAGGTCATCTGTCCATCTAGTGGGAGGCCGTCCAACACTGCGTCTTCCGGTTCGTGGTCGCCACTCGAGAACCTTTCTTCCCCATCGGAAGATTCCTTACCTAGTCGTAATAAAAAAAATAGTGACTAATAGCGTCTATCTGATATTATACCCCGTTTACATTATTCCAAGGGGTGTAAGGGGGAAGCACTAAACATCTAGCTTCCCCAAATGTCAACCTCTCCTGCGCGTGGTACACCCTGCTGCCAACTAACGAAGCTCTGACGACCGAACCAATGGCGGTATAACCATTTAAAAGCCAGTCCTAAATTGACCAGACCGGTGACGGGCAGCGGCGTCATCGGTGCAAAGGGCTGGCTCCGCGGTCACCAACCCGCCTGCCAAGCGTGGTGACTATGGCAAATACCCCCCCTATGAAGAACACAATAAAGAAACGGCCCCTAGTCCCCGGCGGCTCTGCTATTCCAGGCGCTGATGGCAGCCTTGGTTCCGGTGGAGCATGGGGTGCGAAGAATCCCCGGCAGACGCCCCGCCACCAAACCCAACGACTCGACCTGGCAACGTTTATCGCACGGACTTTGAGGGCTGACGAAAAGATTGTGGAGCTGGAAGAAGAAGTGGACAAGTTGCGCTGGGATATCATAGGGTTATCCGAAGTCCGTAGACAGGGCGAGGACAGGATAACCCTCGAATCCGGCAACTTGTTCTACTACCGGGAGGGAGATCAACAATCCCAAGGGGGTGTCGGGTTTTTAGTCCGCAAGTCTCTCGTCAACAACGTGTTAATGATCGAGAGTGTGTCGAGCAGGGTCGTGTACCTTGTACTTAAAATTACCGACCGGTATTCATTGAAGGTCATACAGGTGTATGCACCGACCTCGACACATCCCGACGAAGAGGTTGAGACCATGTATGAGGACATCTCCAAAGCCATACATGTCTCGCCAACACATTTCACGGTTGTGATGGGAGACTTCAACGCGAAACTGGGCAAACGTAGCGGTGATGAGTTGAGAGTGGGACAATTCGGATATGGGCAGAGGAACCCAAGAGGGCAACGTCTAGCTGATTTCTTGGAAAGGGAGAGCCTCTTTATGATGAACTCCTTTTTCAAGAAACAGCCACAACGAAAATGGACATGGATTAGCCCAGATGGTTCCACAAAAAATGAGATCGACTTCATTATGACGACTAAACGGCAAATATTCAGCGATGTCTCTGTGATCAGTAGGGTTAAGACCGGCAGCGATCACCGTATTGTAAGAGGCACGCTGAATCTAAACATTAAGTTCGAAAGATCACGTCTAATGAAGTCCACGCTCCGACCAAATTATGCTCAAATCGAAGATCCCGATAACTTTCAACTCGAACTTCAAAATCGCTTCGAAGCCTTAGATGAATGCGTAACGGCGGACGAAATAAACGACAGGCTGGTGGAAACTGTTCAAGCAGTTGGCAGGAAATTTTATAAGAGCCGACGCCAAAATAGAACTCAAAAGCTCTCCGATCATACTCTAAATCTCATGGCAGTTAGGCGAGATATGCGGTTGCAGTCTTCGGTCGACATGACGGTATACAGACGGCTCAATAGACGGATCTCTACTTGTGTGCGACGCGACATACGTTGCTTCAATACTTCGTGTATTGAAGAAGCGATCAAGCGGAACCAAGGCTCGAAAGTGTTCGCAAGAAATCTGTCTCTTGGGCAAAGTCAGCTGGCCAAACTGAAGACCGATAGCGGTAACGTAGTCTCGTCGAAGCCCGAGATTTTGGAGGAGATTGAGAAGTTCTATGAACAGTTATACACCTCTACACAAGCACAACCTGTCGTTAGCATGGCAAAAGACCCCAGAGCCAAGCTGACCCGGCACTTTACCGAAGATATCCCGGAAGTCAGCCTGTATGAGATTAGGATGGCCCTCAAACAACTTAAAAACAACAAAGCACCTGGCTATGACGGAATTACGACTGAGCTTCTGAGAGCGGGTGGAAAACCGGTACTTAAAGTCCTCCAGAAGCTGTTCGACTCCGTCATACTTGACGGTAATACGCCAGAAGCGTGGAGCAGAAGTGTGGTGGTGCTCTTCTTCAAAAAAGGTGACAACACCTTGTTGAAGAATTACAGACCCATCTCACTTCTGAGCCACGTTTATAAGTTGTTTTCGAGGGTAATCACGAATCGTCTCGCACGCAGGTTTGACGACTTTCAGCCACCCGAACAAGCCGGTTTCCGAAAAGGCTATAGTACCATAGACCACATACATACGCTCCGGCAGATTATACAGAAAACTGAGGAGTATAATCGGCCACTATGTATAGCGTATGTGGACTATGAGAAAGCCTTCGATTCCATCGAGACCTGGGCAGTGCTTCAGTCTCTCCAGCGATGCCGCATCGACTATCGCTATATCGAAGTGTTGAAGTGTATCTACAGCAAAGCCACAATGTCTGTCCGATTACAGGACCAGTGCACAAAACATATCCAGCTACAAAAAGGCGTGAGACAGGGAGATGTTATATCTCCGAAACTGTTCACTGCTGCGCTGGAAGACGTTTTCAAGCTACTGGACTGGAACGGACATGGCATCAATATCAACGGCGAATGCATCACTCACCTTCGGTTTGCCGACGACATAGTCATTGTGGCGGAGTCGCTGGAGGACCTCGGTGCAATGCTCAGGGACCTCAGTAGAGTATCCCAACAGGTTGGTTTGAGGATGAACATGGACAAGACGAAGGTCATGTCAAATGTGCATGTCTCACCTGTACTGGTTATTGTTGGCAATACCACACTCGAAGTTGTTGACGAATACGTCTACCTGGGTCAAAAGATCCAATTAGGTAGATCCAACTTCGACAAAGAGGTCCAGCGAAGGATCCAACTCGGATGGGCAGCGTTCGGGAAACTTCGACACATCTTTGAGTCCAAAATACCCCAATGCCTAAAGACAAAAGTCTTTAACCAGTGCGTGTTGCCAGTGATGGCTTATGGAACTGAGACGTGGTCCTTAACTGTGGGCCTCATAACAAAGCTCAAAGTCACACAGCGAGCTATGGAGAGAGCTATGCTCGGAGTCTCTTTGCGCGACAGAATCTGTAATGAAGATATTCGCAAAAGAACTAAAGTGGCTGACATAGCTCAACGAGTAAGCAAGCTGAAGTGGCAATGGGCAGGCCACATCGCTCGAAGAACTGACAACCGATGGGGAAGAAAGGTTCTCGAGTGGCGACCACGAACCGGAAGACGCAGTGTTGGACGGCCTCCCACTAGATGGACAGATGACCTCACAAAGGTCGCTGGAAACCGCTGGTTGCAGGTTGCGCGGGACCGTTCGTTGTGGAAATCTAGGGGGGAGGCCTTTGTTCAGCAGTGGACGTCTTGCGGCTGATGATGATGATGATGATGACATTATTCCAGTCCAGCGACCGAATCCAGCGCTGGATTGCTTACTGGAATAATGGAAACCGTTACTGGAAAGCATCAATCCAGTGTCAATGCATTCCAGTGCCGGTTTACATTATTCCAGTAAGCAATCCAGCGCTGGATTCGGTCGCTGGACTGGAATCATGTAAACGGGGTATAATGGAAACCGGCACTGGAATGCATCAATCCAGTGCCAATGCATTCCAGTGCCGGTTTACATTATTCCAGTAAGCAATCCAGCGCTGGATTCGGTCGCTGGACTGGAATAATGTAAACGGGGTATTACGTTATTTTGATCGACTTATGTTTTGACAAATTCATCACTAAAACTGATATTTTTGTTTCGGTGTCGCTAGTTATCACACTATGAAACAGTATACGGTTCACGTGAAGTTTATGTTTTCTACTAATCTGTACTAATATTTTAAAGCTGAAGAGTTTGTTTGTTTGAACGCAAGGATCTCGGAAACTACGGGTACGAATTAAAAGATTATTTTTCTGTTGGATAATCCAGTTATCGAGGAAGGTTATAAGCTATTTAACATTAAGCTTCTATTAACAGAAACGGAGTATGACTGAAAAATGTATCAAAAACGGGAAAAAATATTGCTTTTTGAGAGCTTTCGTTGCGTGACAGCATGTGTCTTCGTCGTCAATCTTTTAAAAGGTAGCGTCATTCGAATCTGAAGGCCGATTTACATCAAACGAGCGAATGCTCATTCTATCCCCACTGTATCAAATTCATTTGGTGTAAACAAACGTAGAGCATTCTTTCGTTGTTTTGTTTGCGTTCGCAAAGATTCTATGGAATATATTATATGGAAAACGCTAAGAACGATCTTTCGTTTACACTAAAAGATCGAGAAAGAATGATCTTGTTCCAGCTCTAGCTTTATGTTCGTTCAGTTTAAATCGGCCTTAAGGTAACCCGATTTGTTCTAGACTTGAATTGGTATAGATAGTGCAATCCACGAAGACGCGCCCCACCAATTTTGTTTTCCACCAATCGCGTTTGCTCCGAGCATCAGCCGCGAACCATTCACCAGTCATTGTAGTATGCGTGTGCATTCATTGGTAATTAGTGTGTACCGATAACACTCAAACATTGACGGCAGCTTGCACACATATACTATAAACGGTTAGGAGGAATAGTGGGGCGCGTCTTAGTGGATTGCACTATCTGTACGACCAATTTATCGATAGGCGTAGGAACGCGCGCACGGATCAGCTAGTAAGTATTATAAAAGTATCAAAGTTTGGACGTGTCTTGCTCTTTCTTGGATTTAAATTAAATAGAAAACATTCAAATTTAGTGTTACAGTCTGTATTAACACATTAATAGTTTTGTAGTGGTAGGACTCTTGGCTGAGTCCGCCTGGGGAAGGACCAAACTGGCAAAGGTGTGCCAGTTATTCTACCGCCAAGCAGTAATGTGCAAACACTACTGTGTTCTAGTTTGAAGGGCAATGTTTCCAGAGAAATTACAGGGTTTAGAGATACAACAACTTAGATCTCTTGGTGGCGAGCGCAGTGCAGTGCTAGGTAATGATTAGGCATGTTGCTTACCATCAGACACATGTCCTGCTCGTCTCGTCATTCTGTATTTAATTATAAATAAATATTCTGGTAAAATAACGGGGAAAGCAACTACGCACAAAATAATGTTGGTAACACTGGTCACGGGCAGTTTTTACGCGCCATTTCCATTTTATACTTTTCTTACGGTTTTGTTTTCACATTTTTATCAGTTCGGTCGCGCAGCAAATCCAATCCTGCTATCTAACCCCTCCGAGCCTGCCGTAAAGAACTTAATTACTAAAATAGATACCAGTAGTTTTCACAAAATAATATGTTTACGCTTGTATCTCCTATTTGCGGTAGTAATAAAGCTATTCAGTGGCGTAAACATTATCTATTCTATCCTCCTAATAACAGGCCTCCCACCGGCTGTGATAAGCGGACCCTTGTCACGGGACCACCAATTTACTAAATAATCGGGTTTGGTCATGAGACGGAAGGCTCAAACTATAACACAGACACAAGTAGAACAAAATATTGGTTTCAACACCTCCTTTTTTGCCCCCACTGTTGGAATTCAGGGCGTTCTTTCACACGGTCCACCTAATTAATGTCTTAATTCAGCGACCCTGTCAAGCGCGAGTTGGCAAGTGTTAAAAGTCCTCAATAGATATGTCTTGGAAAGCGTTAGTTCTGCTAGCCAATTGAACAGTTGAAGCATAAGAATCAGAACCATTTACCTATTGCTTAAAACCCCAAATTATATGTTTAAAAATAAAAGATGGGATATAACTTTATTTATAGACGTAACAGTTTGTCCATTTTGGGCGTGTATGTTTGTTTGTACACTTTAATTAACATCATTGTAATACGCCATACTATGGCGGTAGCCATGTTGAAGTATATAGCCGTGCAGCAGAATCACTTTTTCTGAAATAAATCAGAAACCGTTGGAGGCAAAAATTCAAAATTTTGGCCACATTTACACGAGATAAGGCACCAATTATCTGCATCATAAAATTCTGGAAAGGCGGCACTTTTTTGCTGGGCTAACGAACACGCAAGCGTTTCGTAACCCTCTTACATCAGTATCAACCCCCGCGGTTTCACCCGCCTACTTTCCATTCCCGTATACATTTCCAAAGATAAAAAGGATGGGTTTTCCAGACCATATTCAAATTATGTTTCAAATTTCATCCGTTCAGTTCCATATGTCATTGAGCAAAAAATATCGATTCTTCAGTTCGGTCAGTTTTTTTTAATAATGAGTAGAAGCCTAACTTAATATTTTTAATGCCAGTTAAACATAGTGAAAGTTCCGTCAAAAACGAGCACAGCTTTTCATAATTTAACAGCTCTCAAAGACAAAAAAAATGATTTTACACATACTCGTAAGTACATGACCTACTTATATTACACATACAATACGTTTGAGTTTTCATTAAAATTAATAAAAAGCTATTCATTGGGAATTACAGACTGACACTTTAAATTTATTTATTACAGGACTTGTCAACTATAAAGGACAAAGCCCACGTCCCATACATTGAAAAACCTATCAAACTTTTTTTGATACTGAAAGTGCGTAGAGATGAATAGTGTCTAATTAGGATTGTTCATGCTTCTAAAAAAATCTGTTGTTGGTGTTTTTTATTTCCCAAATACCAAAAATGAGTTACAGTTAAACCAAAAGTAAGGTTATGTTTACTGTCAAAATACATTAGAATTATGTTTTCTTTCGGATTAGAACAGAAAAGAAAAGAAAGAACTATGGTATTATCTTTCCAAACATATTTCTTATCAGAATAAATAGGAATAATAGTACTGCTCACTACCAACTGATTACCATACGTATGAACACTGCATTTGCATAGAAATATTGTCACAGAAGGGAATATCTTTATTGTGACATAAATATCTCATTATTTTGATATTCGAGACAGTGGCCTTAGAAGGTCCAGAACAATCGAAAGTTTCCATCAGACAACACAGGCATATATGGTTTTATGTAATTATTACCACAATTATGTACCTAAGTATAATATGGAGCACTGAATCACATAATTCCCAGTTTTGTTAAAACCAATATAAATTCCGTCACAAAAGCTTGAGTTGTTGTTGATGTCCGATTTGGAATTAATAATATTCTTCTTATTCCTACGCACCGCAAAGAAGCTCAAAAAATGTTTTCTTCCTGGAGGAATCTCTTTTGAACAATCGGAATAATTTTACTGTGTTTAACTGAAATCCGACATTGAAACATTGGAACTGGTAATCGGAGTTTGTTGTGGTGAATAATGCATAAATATTACACCGCTTAGAAAACAAGAAGAAAACAATTCAGTTTGCTTGTTTACTTTTTTTGATTTGACAATTTGTCAATTTGACATTAATCTTTGACCACAAAGATTGTTTTACCTCTTTGTTTGACCAGTTTGGATTTGGTGAAATCGTTTCGTTTCACAATTGCGTGCCAACTTTTTCCTCGTTTACACTGCCATAAAAAGCAATGATAGTTTCTTTGTCGCCGTAATTACATCTATCGTTATTTAAAAATGTTAAAGTAGTAAATAAACGTTAATGTGAAAGAAATTGACATACATAACATCCATATTCAATCTTAATCTAACGCGGATCAATAAAACGAAACGCAAGTACCGTTTCGTTATTGCAAGTCAGCTTTGTTGGAAAATGGTAGGTTTAATTTAAAGAAATGAAAATTATTTTATTTTGCAATGGTAGAAAGTTATATAACATCATACACGAGTACAACAAAAAATCACCGTCTACACGACAAATATTTTGGCCGGTCAAAAATGGACATTGTCCATTGATTACAGCAAAATACCATCGATTTAAACCATGTCATAAACCGCAAATTCGAAAGATTATATAATAAATTATACCTACTCGTAACAAAAACAATAAAATGTCGATTGAAAACGTCAAAGTGTTTTTTTAATAGAGGCTGAAGAAAAGATTAGGACATAATGTGACTGCCCATAGCAGCACAGTAACACGCAGCTATTGAAACACGAAAAGTCCAAATCATTACTTGGCACTGTACTGCGCTTATCACCCAGAGATATAGTATGTTTTATCTCTATGCCTTGTATTTAGTCTGTAATCATTGCCCTTCAAACCGGAATACAGTGGTGTTTTAACATTACTGGTTGGCGGTAAAATAACTGGGAAAGGTGTGGTTCGAGAAGTACCACACCTTTACCAGTTATTCTACTCAATGGCGGCTAATAATTCAGACGGACTCTGCAAAGAACCCTACCACTATGAAGGCTACGGTAATATAGTCAAAATTATTTATTTGTAGATGCATAGATTACAACCACTCATTCCAACAAAACAATGGTTGATCAACTAAATAGTTGAACATAAAGAGATGTTCGCACAACTCTCCAGAACCTTTTCAAACACAATGGAAATCTGAAAGGTATTACGAAAGCAGGCGTGTTGAAGGCAGAGCAATAAACATTGAAATAGCTGCGTATTCATAAATTTAATCTTTGTTTCGTAAAGTGTGATATAGCGGGATTACTGGGAGAGGGATTACAGTAATATTGTTGATTTAGCGCTGAGAACTTCAGTTATAAAGGATTGTACAGAACTGTTGTACTAAACCGAATAGGACGTGAGTAAGTTCAAAAAGCCTCTTCGATTTTTCCATAGATATAAGAATTCAATTTTCTCTGAAAAAAATGTTTGTCTGTAAAGTCGGTTTACTGACGATAGAACGTGACAACGTCTTAAGAAAATACTGATGGAATGGTAGCATTTTTCAAAAGAAAATTTTAATTTCATTTGTTTAATAGATTTGTATGTAAAAAGTAATCAGTAGAATTTAGTCATTTTCAACCAAAACAATGCAAAAAACAATGCAAAAAAGCTTTTAGATGCCGGGGATCGAACCCGGGGCATTTCACATGCAAAGCGAACGCTCTACCACTGAGCTACATCCCCGCTTGAACTACTGGTCGAAATAATTAATACAACTGTAACAAACATGCGGCGAGGTAATGACCGACGGTAACGACCGACGGTAACGGTACATGACGTCATGTTTTGTGGGCGTGCAGCCGGCTTCATCGAATTATAAGACGTTATCACGTCAAAAACAAAAAACGACTTCAATTTAAAATTAAATATGGACTCTCGACCAAATATCATAAGAAACTATGACTACGTCGTCAAGATAAAGAAAAGCACAGTATAGTTTTTTAGTTATATTTCAAGAACCACCACACCGCTTTTACCGATTGTACTACCTACCCCTGTAGTATTTTCTATTCTATTTCTAGCAAAATAAGAATCATCAAAATCGATTTACAATTAGCGAAGCTATCACATAACATAATACATGTATATTTAAAAACATATTATAACAGATGAGATGAGATGAGAACCTCCTCTGTCTTTGAAATCGGAAAAAAATTAACAAGTTATAAACTGCTGGACATATTTTTGTTATTAAAAGCGTAGGGAAGAGAGTCAGCCATACAAAAAATGTCTGGTGGTACGAGAATATCAAGCTACGGATTATTTTTCGATAATAGGTTCGCTATCGGTAAACGTAGTGATGATATGTATGTACTTTTCTAAATATTGCCATTATGCTATATACTGCAAATAAAAAATACAAGATAGACTAGGGCCGATAGTCGGCATCTCGCTACTAAATCGTGTAGGACACCCTGAGACTAGATGATAGAGTGACGATATACGGAAGACAGCAGGCAGTGGATGGAGACGTATAGCCGAGGATAGGGCTGAGTGGCGAGCCATGGGAGAGGCCTATGTCCAGCAGTGGACTAAGATAGGCTGATGATGATAATGATGATGGTAATTTAATAGTAAAAGTCAGTTACTAGGGTCTTGATCCTTTCAGCTTGCTACAAGTGTTCCACATAACCCTGTACCTACACAATATACATTTTATTGGCGCACACACTGGCGCGAACCTGCGAACTTACACAATTAGCGGGATTGCTTTTTACAAAAGTTTCTGCCTGCTAGTTGAATACCAGTATGACGTGAGTTGGGGTCCGCCATCATTATTACAATTTTCAGTCATATTAATTAAGCCAAACATAGACATGAACGATCATTTTGTTCGACAATATATACAAATATAACACGATAGTTTTGTTCCAAAATGATTATAAATATGCAATCGCAATAAATTAGGTAATATAGAGTAATATTTTCACGATAGCATAATTGATTATTGCATTAACGACAGGGATAGGTTTAGAAAGGTAATAAATTCCATCCTCATCTCATTTTCGAATACCTTTCCGAACGTTTGATCGAAGCGACGCATTACCAAAAATTTTTTTATTAGATTTTTTATTTGGTTCAAAAAATAACAAAGATACAGTGCTCAGCAGTATCGAAAGACGTCATTGTACGGTTCTTACGAAGACGTGACGTCAAAATATCCCGCTTCGGAAGTTTGATGATCTACCTATGTTTATCTTTGGCGGTAATATAATAAATAATTTGATAAATCAATAAAATACGTGTCCCACATTTTTCCACAGGCTACCTGGCCCTCTACCGCCTAACTAAATCGGCTATGGCTTTGCTATTGCCGTCTCTATCATTTCAAGCGAAAAGAAAAGAAAGAGAAACATCAAAGCTATGACATTTTTCGTTCGGCGGTAGACCCCCTGGTAGAATGGTATATTTTGTGGACCCACTCATTACCCCAATTATAGTAAAATGTATTGGTAGGATCCGGATGTCCAGTTTCCAATAGCTGCGTGGCTAACAGCTAATTAAACATGTAAAAAAGAGAATTTTGATGACAAAGATCACGGACCCCGGAGTCTGTGTAGTGGCAAATCTATAATATAAAAATGAATCGCAAAATGTGTTGGTAAGCGCATCACTCAACAACGGCTGGACCAATTTGGACAATTCTTTTTTTAAAATGTTCGTTAAAGTCCAAGGATGGTTTTTACGGCGAGAAAAAAACAAATAATTGTCGGGAAAACCCTGAAAACAGCTCATTTCTTTTGCCCATACACACGTTTTATAACTAAAATGTTAAGGGAATTTGAGCTTTATTGCTGTGTAATAAAGTTCATATTAAATATAGCGCTTTCCCATACAAACGTTTTCTAACTAAATTGTTAAGGCAATTTGAGTTTTATTGCTAAGATATAAAGTTCATATTAAATAACAAGCACTCACTTATGTCTAAGCAATATATGTGTGTTCCTAACGTCAAGGAGTCAATTTGCACTTTATTCCCGCTGCACAAAGTTCAAATTTCATCATATATATCAAAACAGTTGCGTGTGTGCGTTGCAGAATAGGAGGATGTCGCCGTTCCGAAACTCACTCAGAAGAAACTCAACAAAAGAGATGACATCGCGAACCAGATCAAATTGAATAGTTACAAAACGTAAGACTCATATATCATTCGTAATGATTTTCAATTTGGTCGGCTTCACGACATCATTTATTTTGATTTAGTTTCGGAACGCGATGTAAAAAATGCGTCAGTTTTCACGTCATTATATCAATCAAGTGTCAGTAACGTGTCATTCAAACACAAACCGCGTAACGAAAGTGTTTTATTATTTTGAATTATTAATTTAATATCTGTGCAAAATTATTTAAATACACATGGGCTGTGGAGCGCAGTATTTTTGGAGTAAAACTAACGGACAGAATACGAAACACCATACTGCTTTCCAAAACCGGAATAGCCGATGTGACTAAAGAAGCAGCCAATTTGAAGTGGGATCGGACAGGACATGTTTGCCGCATGTCGGATGATCATTGGAAAGACTGGACTGTATTAGCCATAGAAAGGAAAAAGTGGAAGGAGGGTATGGAAGCCGTTGCCCAACATTGGAACAAGACAGCCACATGATAAATAAATATTAATACATATTACGTAAATGAGATAGATGCAAATGAATTACATTTCAAAATTCAAGAACAAATTACAGGCAAACTGAGGATTTATAAATCAGTTGATACGGTGACTTATCAAGATGATGTCGTCAACTACTATCCACCGGAATTTTTGAACTCGCTGGATTTTCCAGGATCGCCACCTCACACATCTTCATTAAAAGTTGGATCGGTAGTTAAAATATACCGGCACACGGTTAGCTACAAAAATACTGAACAACGTGATAGAAGCAACTATACTGAAAGGAAAGTATAAAGGACAAGACATTTTGATACCACGAATCCCAATGATTCCAACTGATGTACCATTTGAGTTTAAACGACTACAGTTTCCAGTGCGGCTTGCTTCTGCTATGACCATAAACAAGTCCCAGGGCCAACTATAACACGCTCAGCGCCAAGCCCTATATGCAAATATACTACCAAATTTTCGCAACTATTTTTTGTGTTGTGAGTTGTGAGATGTTAAAATAGTATAGAAAATAATCACACCCCCTCCCCCGTCATCCTTTTCTTTTTTACCGGTGTGTATATTTTTTTACACGTGGCCTGGGAATACTTTATTTAGATAAACTATTCCCCAGGTCATGTGTATCAATAAAGATACACATTTCGTAATGTTATTTCTCTTTGTTTCTCTCTAGAATGCACATTTATTATTCAACCAAATATTATCTCAAGAAACTTACTATCGCTCAATTCAGGGAACAAATAATTGTAGTTTTACTAAAACGATCTGCTCAGTTAGCCGGAGATGAAGTGTCATCAGCCTCTATTATGACAAGAAGATCGTTTAATAGAAAACATTATCTCATAAGTAACAAAGATGGAAAGAAAATTGTACGCTGAAGATGTGCTTTAAAAAGTATGACAGGAAAGCTATCGGTGGCAAGACTTTCAGAGCAGCTCAAACAACTACAAAATGTATGTGAAAGTTTTCTGTATCAAAAATGTTTCAATAATATTTACTGGTTTATTTTGAACTTAATAAATTGATTATTTAGTTTCTAAGTAACTTTCTTTTTTTAATAAAATTATTTCAAGCTGATTATAATTTTTCTCTTAATATCTCCTTAACTGATTGTCCAATTCCCAACCCAAAACCACTGGGAAAATATTCGGATACACACTGCTTTAACTGAAATGAGTAGTGTGTATCATAAACTATACACACTCTTTACGACAGTGTGTATCCTAAACGATACATATGGCGCCGAGCGTGTTAAAATGTTTGTGGTATTAATCTAGAAAACCCATGTTTCTCACATGGTCGATTGTGTTACATATTCCCTCCCGTGTTCGAAAACCATCATATTTGTTTGTCTATGTGCCAGGTAATCAAACAAAAAACAACGTATATTACAAAGCACTACAATGAAAATAAAACTGATTTTTGGTAATAACTTGATTAACAAGAAAGGTATTTATCATCATCAGCCTATTTAATATTCGTTCACTGCTGGACGTAGGCCTCTCCTAATGAACGCCACATGGTGCGGTCTTCTGCATTCTGCATAAAAAGATTATTACTAGCTTTTAAATGTTTATATACGTTGAAATAAATATGTTTTTAATAAAATACTTACTTTATGCGGTTCACAGAATACATCTCTTAAGTTTCAACAGTATTGTTATTATAGTTTCGAAAAAAGTGGTTATGACATATGGATGGACAGACATACAGACACAATGAACCCATAAGGGTTCAGTTTTTACGGAACCGTAAAAATGGATCTTCGAAATGTATGTACGCTCATAACTTTTGAATGACTGCACTAAATATGATGATTATTTTCTCTATGTATTTATTATTGTCGGGAAAAGATTTATACAATAGAAAGGTTAGAAAAAGTAGACGAAAAAATACATGGTGGTACGAAGTTCACCGGGTCAGCTAGTTTAAATATAAAAAAATAAAATTGCTGCGTGGCACTGTGCTGTTATGTTGCAAGCATGCTGCTTACCATCAGGCACATGTTCTGCTCGTCTTGTCACACAATACTTAAGAAAAAAGTAGGCACCGCTGGTACGTCCCTCCTTATTCCAAAAGCTGGCACCAAATTTTGGATTGGAGTATGAGTGAAGGTGAAAATTTGTCACATATCTCTGCTATTAATTATTATCCTACAATACGTACCTGGTTGGTGATTAGCGGGGCAAAATAAATCCCTCAATTTAGATTACCAGGCTGTTAGAAAGTCCTACCAAATAGGATAGGTACCTATGTGACAAGCCTAATCTTGCCTCTAATACATACCCAAAAGTAATGGGACTCCTTGCAGACTCTGCGTGCTGAAATACCACACGTTATTCTAACGCCAAGCAGTCCGGTTTGAAGGACAATGTTTCGAGTGAAATAACAGGGTCTAGAGCAAGGGTCAGCAACAGGCGGACCGCGGTCCGTATCCGGACCGCGAAAGGTTGAACCTCGGACCGCCAAATATTGTATTGTATACCAAGTATACATTTTAAAATGTAGATAAAGTACACTGTACCTTTATTAATTGTTACAATATTTTTTTACCACGTAGAATCTAACTTCAACCTACAACCAGTATTTTTTTCTGGACCTCGTTAAAATTTCGGACCGCCCAGCATTCGGACCGCACCTAAAACTACTTGCCGACCCCTCAGGTCTAGAGATAAAACATCTTAGTTTTTTGAGTGTCGAATGCAGTTTAGTGCTGGGTTATGAATGTTCCAATATCTGTCGCTGTGCTGTTATGGGCAAGCATGTTGCTTACCATCAGGCACAAGTCCTGCTCGCCTTGACCCTCTATTCTTACTATAAAAAAATTGGCAGTCATAGGAACTGCCGATAGATGTGAAAACTAATTCAGAATTTGATAGCTTACTTTGGAAACTACACGTGTGTAACCGGAGGGCGTGGCCTGGGCATCATGGCATGGCCATCTAGAAATGCGTCATCATTTCCTATTGGCTGATGCATTTCTAGATGGCCATAGCATGATGCCGAGTCCACGCCCTTTTAGCGTTTGCCATTGGCTGACGCATTTCTAAATGGCCAATAGCCATGGTCCCGAGTTTACCCGAATATTTCTTATCATACCCGAGCGTGACGCTAGAATCCAATTCACAGCCCACGAAATATCTGTCTAGGACCTAAAGAAGTTATCACTTCAAAAATTGGGAACATTTTGTGGGCTTCATAAGCTGTTAAGCATCGTCCCAATTCTAATGAAATATATAAGTAGGATCCTGGTTTTCAGTAGCCCCGCCGAAATGTGCGTTTGTCTTAACAGTAATCACCAAGCTCTGCACAGGACAGGTGCTTCACAGCTAATACTTATACCAATTATACTCTTATAACAATTATATTCTCATTACGCCGACCGCTTTCATTTCTTGTCGGATTGCTCGGAGGCGTTGGCGTGCCTTTGACTCGTATTTCTTCTTTGCCGATGGTTCGGGAGATAATTGCCGAAACACTTATTTTCTGGCAGACAATTGCTAGGCTTTGTTTTCAATTTTGGTAGCACAATACAAGCATTTTCCTGTGGTTACGTTTTGCGTAACATTTATGTTATATTTTGACTATGAGACTGCGTTGTGACCTGCAATAGAATGTTGTTACCAATAAAGAATCTGAATCCTCAGTATATACAGTATAGCGGCTTATCTAATTATTGAATGCTTTTGCAGCTTTTTTTTTGAAGTGAAAACTTCTTTAGGCGCGCCTAGACAGATTTTTCATGGGCTGTGAATTGAATTCATTCGTCACGCTCGGGTATGATAAGAAAGCTTCGGGTAAACTCGGGACCATGGCTATTGGTCATCTAGAAATCCGTCAGCCAATGGGAAATGCTGAAAGGGCGTGGACAGGCCATCATTGCATGGCCATCTAGAAACGCATCAGCCAATGGGAAATGCAGACGCATTTCTAGATGGCCATGCCAAGATGGCGGGGCCACCCCCTCCAGTTACACCCGTGTGGTTTCCAAGGTAAGCTATCAAATTCTGAGTTATAAGTTTTCACTACTATCGGCAGTTCCTATGACTGCCAATTTTTTTTTTAGTTTTTTTTTAAACTTGAAGACATAAAAAAAGAGATATCAAAGGCAAAAATAAGCTATGTTTTTGTAGGGTAAATATGTATTTGCGTAATCAAACTCAGTTCCAATTTCAAGTCGAACCATTCGTCATTCCAACGTGACTGAGCAAAAAACATCTAAACTTTTACGTTTATAATTTTAACGGGAAAAAAATTTGAAACGGGTATCCATGGAACAAGTTTGATAACTTACTGATTGCCAGACAAAAATTACAACTAAGTTTATGGTATACGAACTCTATAGCCAAATTGACCAAGACCCGACATCTTCGTAATAAACCGACTTCAAAAAGGAGAAGGCTTTCCATTCGTTGGTTTTTTTAATTTCTTGATGTTCACTGATTTTCCAAAGATGCCTGTACCGATGTGATGTATAAATTTTTTTTTTTATTTCAAAGCACAATTTTTCAAGATATAATTTGAATTTTATTAATAAAAGAGTAAATCGTCATAATATCTTCGTCGTAAAAGTAAACTACAAAATATTCCCACTGCTAGTACTCAGAATCTTTTCTCAAAAGTAGAAAATCAAGGTCATAATCCACCGCGCTGGCCTTGTCGGCGCTCGAACACCACGGTTTAGCTGCATCATTATAATGTTCATAAAATTTGACAAACTGGACAAATGGATAGTGAAACACTGTGTAACGGACAACGTGTTCGTGGGTAACGGACGACATAAGAAATTTTAAATCATTACTCTTTGACATAATTGAATTAAATAAATGCAATCCGAATAGTGACATTATTAATAGTATGGTAATTGACATGAAAAATAAATATGATAAGTTGTTGACATGTTCGAAATCTGACTACTACACTCATAAAATTAATAGAAGTGGGAATTCATGTAGGTCTATGTGGAATGTGGTGAATTTAGAGAGAGGAAAAAAAATTACAAGGAATGTGGACTTTACAGACATTATAAAGAACAATGACGGTTTTATCTTTCCAACAAAAAAGGCGTCAGTCGATGCTCTTAATTCTAAGTTCTTACAAGCGGCTGCTACGGCCTCGGCTCCTCGGGCGGACGTCGCGCGAGCCCTCGCTACGCTCTGCGTGGCGCGGGCGCCCGCCGATCGCTCCTTGAGGATCCGACCGTTTACTGCTGATGAAGTACACCGACTTATCACCTCACGGATTCCTCCTAAGGCCTCTCAGGACATTTATGGTCTTAGCATGAAGTTGTTCAGGGTGGCGGCGGACCCGATCGCTCCAGTGTTGTCGGATTTGTTTAATATCTGTATAAAAGAGGGAACCTTTCCTGAAGCATTAAAATCTGCTAAAATTTCACCCATATTCAAAGGAAAAGGGAGAAAAGAGGATATGGACTGCTACAGGCCTGTGTCTATAATCCCGGCTGTCGCTAAGATTTTTCGAAAATGGTCTCAGCTTGCGCCTGACCTCTTTCCTCTCCGAGACTCAGCAGCTCTCCGACCGGCAGCACGCGTACCGCGCGGGCCGCTCCACCACCACCCTGGCGCGGGACCTGGTGCGGCGCATCGTCGGCGCGCGCGAGGAGAAGCAGCACGTCGCTGTGATTTGCTGTGACTTCTCTAAAGCGTTCGACGTAGCCGACCACGACGTACTCTCCGCTAAGCTGCGATACCATGGCCTGGGGGACACGGCGTTAGCGCTGGCCACCAGCATACTGCGAGACAGATCTCAGGTAGTAGTCGGGGATGGAGGCAGAGTTAGATCGGAACCGTAACGTTCCTCCATGGGCGTAGCGCAGGGATCCTCCGTCTCTAATATTTTATTCTCGCTGCTCCTGAACGATCTTCCGGATGCGATCACATCGGCGGAAATATTAATGTACGCCGACGACGTGGCCGCCGTAGTCACCGCTCCTACATTGGAAGAACTAGAGACGCTGCTGAATGTCACGTGCTCACAATTGGGCTGCTGGTTCCGGTGTAATGGTCTCGCGCTGAACCTTAAGAAGACACATTATTCACATTTCAGTATATCAGGTAGGAAGTACAGACGACTGCATGTGTTTGTGGACGGTGTCGAAATCCAACAAACTAATATCATGAATTTTCTTGGTTTCGAAATCGACTCTGTTCTGACTTGGGAAAATCACATAAATAAGCTATGTGGCAAAATAGCTAGTGCGTGTTACGCGCTCCGGCGCGTGGCGCGGGTGGTGCCGGCGAGCGCGGCGCGCGCGTGCCGTGAGGCGTGTATGGAGGTCACCATAAACCGGATACAACTGTAGATTGTTCCTCACATACATTGCGACCTGTAAAATAACGATGCAGGGCAGCGTCATGATTCCCAGTTTTTTAAAGTGAGGTGCCGCCGATTTATCGCTACTTATTCCCGCCACTGCTCGCACGGCCCTTTTCTGCATGCGGAATGCGCGCTCCCAGTCCGCGGCGCTCCCGTACAGCTCGGCGCCGTACTGCAGCAGCGAGTGAACAGTGGCGAAGTACGCGACGTGCGGGGCAGCTGAAAGAAATTCCTAGGACCTTGGCAAAGTCCGACAAACTAACACATGTCATGGGACCGACAGTGTATAATAAGTTACCAAATTGTGTCACCACTGCGCCAAGTCTGGCTTGCTTCAAGTCTCGCCTGAGACGTTGGCTGGTCGATCGGACGTTCTATAGCTTGACGGAATTTTATAACTATAAGGACTGTACTGTTGTACAATAATTTTATTGTTTCTGATTTCTGATTATTTTAATTTTATTATTAATTTGGATATGATTTGTTTGATTATTATTAATTTGACTATTATTCATTTGATTATTTTTATTTTGATTATTTAAATTGATTATTTTAATTTGAATATGTATATTTTACTATAACATTTGACATGCAAAAATGTATGATAATTACTGTTTTATTTTTATTTTCTTATGAAACTAAGTTTTTGACAATGTTATTAATTCAATTGTGATCATTGCTAGTAATGTACTAATTGCCTATGACATGTAAATAACATTTATGAATAAATGAATATGAATATGAATATGTGGTGAGAGACAAATTCTGTTGTATCTTTAACTTGTTCTTTTTTCAACACTGAAATAGTAGTAGACATGCCAGCTATTGGAACTGGAACAGAAATGCGGTTGTAGTGGAGTGAATTTGATAGCTCAATTTGAAAACTACGCGAGTGAAACTGGAGGACGTGGCCATGACCATGGCCATCTAGAACCTCCGAGACCTCCGAGTTCATCCGAAGATTTATTTCATTCACGAACGTGACGCTTGAACAATCACAGCCCACGGCAATTCTGTATGTGGTGGGCTAAAGAAGTTTTCACAAATTAATAAACTAATATCTAAATAAAACCGCGCTTTCAACAGATAAGAACGAATGAGCTATTTATCCTGACTTTATCAATTACAGAGCCACAAACTTATGTGTTTCGGTGACCAAAAACGGAACTGATAATGTGAACATGACATATAACGGAATGCGATCGTAGCGATATTTTTAGTGGGCTAGTAAAATTTGTTCTAACAAATACCATGACATTCCCGTGGGATTGACGGTAACTATTGTTTAGTAATCACAGTTATTTCGTCTTGTATTTATTTGCCATACTTATAATTGTACTTCCGTACTCGTTTTATACGTATGAGGCAATTTTTGGAAACGCTGTTCTTACTTAAAGAGAAATATTTTACAATATTAATTATCATCTACTATTAATCCTCGGATTTTTTCTTCATCAAAATTGTTCATAATTCTATAAAAAATTGTTAAGTGTATGAATTTAACTTTAATGTATTGTTCATCCCTACCTTTCCATCTTACCTTAAGGAATGTTTCTCATTTTGTTATGAAACTTCACGTCCACGCTCTCTGAGACTGCTGTTGCTCTCAACCTTACCACACCCTCACACAAGACATCCTTCTTTGGCGACTCTTTTACTGTTAAGGCTGTCCGTTTGTGGAATTCTTTGCCGGCCCATGTGAGACAATCGCAGTCCTTAAGCGTTTTTAAGGTCAGAGTAAAAGATTTTTATTTTTCACAATGCAAGACTGTTGATACTAGCAAATTGTAAGTTGTAGAACTGTTATGTTGTTTTAATTTTAAACTAGTTGTAATTGTTTCGTGTTTCTGTCTTTGAATCACTGTTCTTTAATATTTCACACTCCTCTTGGTATTTTTTATTGTATTTAAGTTAGTTTTAAATATTATAGTAGCATATTTTAAAGTGAATAAGTATTATTTTATTTTAGTAATATATATTTAGTGGTATTATTTAAATTAATGTTACTCCCCCTGCCTGTATTTGTATGTAGGCTATTTTCCTTGTGCTGGTTGCCTGGAAGAGATTGCTCTCAGCAATAAGGCCGCCACTTGTGGTACTAGATCATAAGTTTTTCTTTGTAATGTTATTATTTTTGTGCCACAATAAAGAGTTTTCTATCTATCTATCTATCTATCTTTAATTTGTAAATTAAGTCATTGGTTTCATTTTTCAGAAAAAAAATGTTTGTCTGTAAAGTCGGTTTACTGACGATAGAACGTGACAACGTCTTAAGAAAATACTGATGGAATGGTAGCATTTTTCAAAAGAAAATTTTAATTTCATTTGTTTAATAGATTTGTATGTAAAAAGTAATCAGTAGAATTTAGTCATTTTCAATCAAAACATTGCAAAAAAGCTTTTAGATGCCGGGGATCGAAACCGGGGCATTTCACATGCAAAGCGAACGCTCTACCACTGAGCTACATCCCCGCTTGAACTACTGGTCGAAATAATTAATACAACTGTAACAAACATGCGGCGAGGTAACGACCGACGGTAACGCGGTAACGGTACATGACGTCATGTTTTGTGGGCGTGCAGCCGGCTTCATCGAATTATAAGACGTTATCACGTCAAAAAATCAATTAGGTAGTACTAATACAATATTAACCTTTTCTGCAACTACTTACTATGAACAAATAGAACCCGTCAGTCACAGTGGCAAATCACTGTTAGTAGCAGAATGCTGGCATCAGTCACAGTGGCAAATCACTGTTAGTAGCAGAATGCTGGCATCAGTCATAGTGGCAAATCACTGTTAGTAGCAGAATGCTGGCATCAGTCACAGTGGCAAATCACTGTTAGTAGCAGAATGCTGGCATCAGTCACAGTGGCAAATCACTGTTAGTAGCAGAGTGCTGGCATCAGTCACAGTGGCAAATCACTGTTAGTAGCAGAATGCTGGCATCAGTCACAGTGGCAAATCACTGTTAGTAGCAGAATGCTGGCATCAGTCACAGTGGCAAATCACTGTTAGTAGCAGAATGCTGGCATCAGTCACAGTGGCAAATCACTGTTAGTAGCAGAATGCTGGCATCAGTCACAGTGGGAAATCACTGTTAGTAGCAGAATGCTGGCATCAGTTACATTGGCAAATCACTGTTAGTAGCAGAATGCTGGCATCAGTTACATTGGCAAATCACTGTTAGTAGCAGAATGCTGGCATCAGTTACATTGGCAAATCACTGTTAGTAGCAGAATTCTGACATCAGTCACAGTGGGAAATCACTGTTAGTAGCAGAATGCTGGCATCAGTCACAGTGGGAAATCACTGTTAGTAGCAGAATGCTGGCATCAGTTACATTGGCAAATCACTGTTAGTAGCAGAATGCTGGCATCAGTTACATTGGCAAATCACTGTTAGTAGCAGAATGCTGGCATCAGTTACATTGGCAAATCACTGTTAGTAGCAGAATGCTGACATCAGTCACAGTGGGAAATCACTGTTAGTAGCAGAATGCTGGCATCAGTTACATTGGCAAATCACTGTTAGTAGCAGAATGCTGGCATCAGTTACATTGGCAAATCACTGTTAGTAGCAGAATGCTGACATCAGTCACAGTGGGAAATCACTGTTAGTAGCAGAATGCCGATTGGTTGAGGGATTTAGTTGCGTGATTGATAAGAACTTTCAAACCAACAACAAAATGAGTTGCCTGATCGGATTTTTCCCGATGGTTATAATTTTGATGTCTTCAAATCGAGAGTGAATCGGTTTCTTCTAGGTAAGCACGCTCCATCGTAGACCGCATCGTCGCTTAACATCAGGCGATAACGCGGTCAACTGTAAACCTAAAAATGTAAAAAAAAAAACTACTCACTTAAAATTTACTTTCAATTACCAGGACGGTTTAGTGATATATGAAATTTGGACGTGTTTCAGAATTGAGTTATAATTTTATTGAAGTCGGTTCTTTTTTTGAAGAAAATAAATTATTTAAATAAAAGTCCAAAAGTTGCATTTTTTTTCAAGCTACGAGTAGTAACTACAAACGCGAAATAATCTATACTAATAATATTAGAAATCTGAAGAGTTTGTTTGTTTGTTTGTTTGAACGCAAGGATCTCTGGAACTACTGGTCCGAATTGAAAGATTATTTCTTTGTAAGATAGTCCATTTATCGAGGAAAGCTATAGGGTATTTAACATTACGCTACTATCAACAGGAGCCGAGCATGAATGAAAAATGTAACATAAACGGGAAAAAAATATTGCTTTTAGAGAGCTTTCGTTGCGTGACAGCATTTGTCATAATTATGTTAAAGGTTGCGTCATTAGAGTGCTCGCAATATAACTCTGCGCGTAGCAAAATATGGAACTAATTGACAGGCCGTCAACTTCTTGTTTACGTCAGTTGACAAAAGTTTGTTTACGTTTGGTATATTTATTAATTTCCAAAGTAATTAATAGCTTTTATTATGCCGAAAGTGATTAAAAGTGTTGGCCGTGGCTGGTTCTTGAAAATCAATCGTGGTTGTGAAGAAGAACGATACAATAACGGGCCAAAAGTGCAGTTTTCCAAACACAGAGCTATTTGACAACTAATATGTGGGGATACCATAGCCATCAAATCTCCACTTATTATCGGCATATTTTAAAGCTGAGGCTTTAGGTTGAGCTGCGGCTTAGGGTTTGATTGTTTTATCGCCAATTTACCCTTGGGAAAAATGTGAGTGCTTAAGACCGAATGTGAGAAACTAGTTATAAATGTTTTTTTTATGCAGTGAAGATCAGCTGATTGTATCTTTCTCGCTCGGGTACACTCGGCGGTTCCATGTTCACCCGATCGACCTTTTCACCTAACAGTGTCAGCTTTATTTACCACTTAAAGGAAAATTTGTGGGCGGTGCGCCAAAAGAAATTTTACTTAATTTTTTTTTCAACGTTAGCTTGGATGCTCTTTGATCCTTAACTCTGTATTTTTATTATAGGCATTTCAGAACGTACTGTCACGTGGTAATGGACAACGCATTATACCACTGCACTCAGATAAATCAAGCGGCTACAATGGGCAATGTAAAAGAAGAAAGCCAAAAGTGACTTAAGAAAAATGAAATAGATTTCGACGATTGTAGGAAAAATCCGCAGTTACTCGAATAAAGAGGCACAAAGAAGACCCACAATACCAAGTAGAATAACTGTTAAAGGAACATGGACAGGAACTTTTGCGGTTACCGCCGTGATTCATCGTGATTTTAACCCTATTGAAAAAAGAAGATGATTCTATGGAAGCCAATGACTCATTAAAAGAACATTCATGCACCAAATTTTCAAATAGTGTTATTTGTGGTCTCAATAAAAGATTTACAAGTTTAAATTAAATTCTTATTATTTCTTTTGTTAATAAACTATAATAAAGCTTTCTTGGTGGTAAGAGACTCAGACAGCCTGTACCAATTACCAATGATACTTGGTCATACTGAACCAAACCAGCACTGCAAAGGCGTTCATTACTTCGAGACATTCGTTCTTGAGTCTCAGTTGTCGTGTAGTTACTTAAATAGCTTCCCTGAAAAATCCCTTCCCGTACCTGTTTTATGAAGTTGTACGTCCCCAATGAACGGGAAGGGAACCTATTAGCTTGACCTGGCAACACTAAGTACGCCACCAGTCGCGCGCAGACTTATACTGCGAGCACTATAGAAGTAACCGAATTTGTTCAAAATTTGAATTGGTACGACCAATTTTCAATAGATGGCGTAGCAACGCGCGCGCGTTCAGCTAGTTATAAAATAAATCTGCAATTGAAATCAAATCTTCTTCGCGCTTCAATCGCTTTTCCGTGGCTTTCAAAACTGTTCCGTTTTACGATGTCACTGTCACACTCAGACTTGACGCTATTCACTACACATTTTTCAGTAGACTGTAGAACTGTGTAAAATATTTTTCTGATTAATAGCTCGTGTAAAAGATTTCTGTTTATTTGCTCAGGGTCAAGTATTCTGCTTTTTATATTATTATATAACGTTTAAACGTATAACGTTTTTTTATTATATAACGTTTTTAAGCTCAGGCATACTTCAAATACCTCGAAAAATATGACTCGAAATTACTACCTAGCCGGACCATGATATACATACGGAATTAATGTCTGATGTTTGTTGCTCAATTACGTTGAAATAGCTGAACGGCTTGGATTAAAACTTGGAACATCGTTTCATGGTTGATGTACCAAAGACACGAACGAAGAGATTTGACTCTACTTTTGTGATAAGAACGTCTAGGCAAAGCCTAGAAACCTATCGAATGCGTTGCCTGAGTGGTTTTCCCTGTTAGTTACAATCTTTGTATCTTCAAATCGAGAGTGAATCGGTTTCTTTTAGGTAAACAAGCTCCATCGTAGACTCATCGTCGTTTAAGAGGAGGAATGATGCTAATTCGACTTCTTTGAATGCCTGGACTGGGAAATCTGTTAAACAAATCGCACTGAATAAAATATATGTCATTTTTGACTATATTTCTGATGTTCTGCTTGGCTACAAAACACGATTGAGAAAAAAATTCTCGATAGAAAAAAATCGCGAAAAAGTCTCTAAAAAAAACTTACACATCTACTACACTGTTATTCACTAGTTTATCATTATGAAATAAATACAGGTGATGCACCTCATCTAAATTGATGTGTTGGTAGAAAAATATTTCATATATCTTGATTTTCATCTGAAAAAATAATTATTTATGTTTTCGCTATGGACGGTTAGTATGTCCAGAGCCGTCAAGGACAACAGACGTACGGCCGGCTCGAACGCGGTCCCCGACTAGGAAATTACGAATAGAAAACGAACTGTCGATAAAACAGTTCTAATATCTCTATTACACATCAAACGAAATTTCAAACTACAGTTACTGATTGTTAATTTGGCCATACAGATGTAACACTTATTAGCCTATTCGTTTAGCGACTCGGTTCAAAAACAGAAAGCTACAGACTCGTATCCCAGTTAGGGTGGATTTATTTTTGCAGTTTTTAATGAATTTTGTGTTTGACTGAGACGATAAATATGTATTTAAACTACTTCAAAGAAGGAGGAGGTTCTCGATTCGGTTATATGTTTTTTATAGATCTTAATACGCGATAGCTCCGCCAATTGTGAATCGATTTTGATGTTTTTTTTGCTTGGTAGGTCATAGGTATTATTGAAACCGTTGCCGTAATATTTGAAATATTAACTAAGAACTAAAATTACAGTTCAATTCATTTACTCGTATTTTTGGTTTTATATCAACTGGAATTAATTTTATAAATAATGAGAGATGAGACCACTAATTTGTTTTTTATCCATATTATTACCTATTTAGTTTGATTTTATACTGCAATTGATAACATGTTTCTGTAAGTGTCAGTTTACGTAGGTATCAATTCTTTATTTCGGCACTAACCGTATTAGAATATATGGCGTAGTGGTCAGACCATATCCATAGAATCTGCGAACCCTGGTTCGCGTCCCATTTCCATCTATCTTTTTGTAAAATGTTGAGTTTCATTGGACCGCGTGCGGGATACGGTGGCAGCCAGCGCAGCGTAGGACGACTATTACTATACAATACTATGTTTATCTATACACAAACAAAAACATATGTCGGAAGTTATGATGTAAGTACATAATATTATTTATTATACCTCGAATGGGGTTGAATGGTCTATAGCCTAATAATATCTAAATACCACAGTAGTCTTTCTTCATACTGTGCTAATACCTAAGTAAGTTCGTTGTGACCAAATCATGGATGATCGGACCTAATCAGAAAAGATTGGTAGGTACTTACCTACACAACCTTGAAAATAAATAAGCTGCCTTCAAATCGTAGGTAAGTACCTATTTACTCATTCTCATTTTTACCCCCGATGTAAAAACGACGGGGTGTTGTAAGTTTGTGGTGTCTGTGTGTGTGCATTTGCATTTGGCATCGTAGCTCCCCCAACGAATGTTGTTTTTTCACATCTCCCAACAACTCAATAAATACCTATGTTATACTACCTATGAAAGAGTTTTACAAATAGGTACTATTTTGACAAATTTCAAAATCCAAGAAGGCTCTTACCTTAAATGTTTATTATTTTAATTTTAATTAGGTAGGTACATTGAAGCCTTATTAACTTTGTTTTCTTTTTGAGATAACTAATGTTTTTAGTTCATGTTATTTTTATAATTACTTATAGCAAAAGAAGACGTTTGGAAAATAGCAATGCTGACAATAATCCCAAATCTGAAGAGGCGTTGGAGGCTACTTATCACGAGTAAGTAGATTGTTCTATACCTATTATGTATATAATATTAGGTACCTATAAAAATATTAACGGTGCGATGCTTCGTGAGAGGGGGATTTTTTTTAATTTCTAAGATTAGACCTACAAAATCGGGATTATACCTAAAGATTAGTTGTTCAAGTAGAACGAAGTCAGGGCGGGTCGCTAGTAAGTAATAAAAATAAATAAACCGGAACACTAATAATGCTTAGATTTTCTAAACAAAATTATCGGCAATACGTAAGGAATAGTGGTTTCATTGCAATTTTAGGGTTGGCACCTTCGTAAAACTTGTACGTATAAAAACTAGTAGAATGCGACCCATTCGCCTTAGTACAGCGCTGTACTACAGCTGTTCTGATTTACTTGGAATGTACGTTAGCAACGTCAAGCAATTCATGCTATTGCGTACGGAATTGTTATTATGAATTGCGTACGGAAAGCAATTCATGTTTTTCTGTTAATTTCTAGTCCTAACGGTCTAACGCTTACCTAAAACTGACTTAGCTCTCTTTTTTTTCGCTTAAAGTTATAGGAACAGCAATAGAAAAACTAAAGCCGATTTAGTTAGACGGTAGAAGAGCAGGGTGGTAGCAAAACTGGAGAAGAATTGTAATTACGAAATTGTAAATTGGTTTTTAATTTGCAGGTTAGAAAACGTACAGCCCAATTTAGATACATCGAGAACACAAAATACAGCTTTTCAAACAGAAGCGAGCTCCGATCATTTTGCTGAACTCAAGGTAAATCTTTTATAGATTTTTTTATCTTTTAGACGATTTTGCATAATATAATTAGTTAAATTTTCAAAAATTTATGTTAAATATAAACTAATTAGTATTTTATATCTGTTTCAAAATATATGTAATTTTACGTCATTATAATAGTTTTATATTTTTTTCAGGTTTCTACAACTCCACCAACTCCACAAAAAAGTATCGACGTTGGACGACGAATCATACATTTTTCACATTTTCATAAATGTCTTCAGAAAATATGTGACCATGGGCCTTTGGGTTGTAATTTAGAAAGCATAGATTTGATAGGTGAAAAAGTTAACGGATAGAAAAATTAACGGCCGTGTCAGTAAAAATGGAATTCCGATAATAGACGTAGTAGCAGACGGGTGGTATTCGAAGAGATCGTATCGGACGAACTATTCGGCCCTATCTGGTGCTGGTGCTATTATCGGGAAGCGTACTGGTATTATCAAGTACAAGGCCAGTTGCATATAACCCAACGAGAACGTTGTTTGTTTGCTGTGTGGGCAGGGGAACAGCAAAGATTAAAAGTTGAGATTATTAAGAGGGATACATTATTTTGGAAAGCTAAAATGGAAGAAAGATTACAAACTTTCTACATGACCAAGTTATTACCAGAAATTATCGATCCAAGGTTCACACGTAACCTTCCAATAAGGGACTAGGCTATTCTAGTCCCATATTGGAAGGTTACGTGCCTGTTCCATCAGGATAGCGTGCATTATGCTGATGAATGGAATTTATTTTTCCACGTAATCTCTACCTCAATGCATCTTCTTCCATCCGGTTTCCAACGCCTGTATGTCATAAAAAAAGATTCTTCAAAGCCTTAAAAAAAGTCACCCACCGCTGCTTCAACCTCCTCATTTGATGAATTTTTTTAATCTCCAAGGCGTTTTTTTCAGTTTGGGAATAAATCAAAGTCGGATGTGCCAAATCAGGGGAATAGGTGGAATGGGGCAGTAATAAGTAATATTGAATCTATGGCTCAAATTCGTGAGTGTGGCTTTGTAATACTGACCCATTCCGCCTATTCCCCTGATTTGGCACCTTCAGACTTTGATGATCATGATCATTGATGAATGATCCCCATTCGTATTTCTATTATTACTATTCGTATATTTCCAACCCTAGATGTTACAATGTCTGCTATCTCTGAAAAAATTGTCTCTTTTGCGTTTTCTAGTTGTAATTTTAGTTGATGTCTCGTTCATGTCAATTCGTTATACTTCATTACATCTTAGTCAAGTTAACGATTTCTCTTTTATCACACTAACATCCCCCAAATAAGGACATTTAAACACACTTCGAGTTCTTTACATAGTGTTAAAAATAGGAACTGAAAAGAACAGAGCACTGTGAACGACGAGTGTCGTGACAAGTGCCGCTAGAGTCTCTTCCCGCGCTCCCACACTCCCCTTATTAAAGTTACTAACAGATTATTTGGATTCTTAATGTATTATACATCGAAAATATAGGATCCCAGAGAACAATTTGTAATAAATAAATAAATATTGGTGGACAATGCACACAACACCGTCTGACCCCAAACTAAGCAAAGCTTGTGTGATGGCGGCCAGTTAGCTGATATAATACTTATATAGCTTTAAGTAGATACTTATTATACATAGAAACACCCAGACACAGTGCAAACATTTGAATTCATCACACAAATATTTGCACTGGGTGGGAATCGAACCCACGACCCTCGGCTTCGCAGGCAGAGCTACTAACAACTAAGCCACAAGGCCAGTCAAAAAAAAAGTTGTTTATGAAAATATAGTACTGATATAATATGTTGGCGTCTATGTGAGGTCTAAAACCTACTATTTTTATAAAATCAGTGCCGATGCGGGGGCAGTTACTCCGGCAGTTACTGCGGGGCAGTTAAACCGAATTGATTTATATTTGTATTACTTAATTTAAGCCCAAAAGGCTCCAATTTTTTACCATTACATCACAGTTAAACGTAAAAAGATTTTTCGCTCCACCATTATTTAAATGTAATATGGTATGTAGTTGTTGTAGTAGTGGTTCTGGGGTTGTATATATGTAAAATAAGCGTCACATTGTTTGTCCGCGGTGGACTCCTAAAGTACTTATTATATGAAAATATCTGAAGTGGAGCCGGAGCGGTCCGCTAGTTTACTCTAATATGATGCTCTCATGTAATTCTGTAAGTGTCAGTTTATGTTGTTTTTTAATTAATCATAGTCATAGTAACTAATTAAGTAAGTAAGTAACTAATTAATACAAACTTATTACTGTTCATATTCATATACGTAATGATGAGTATAATTAGCTCTTTTCGGGTAAGCGCAATTGTACTAAATAGTGTTCTATTGTATAAGTAACTAAAAGATATGAAGTGATACTGAGTTATACAGAGCTAACAACGTGTTTTTGTAAAGTAATAAATACGAGTAGTAATAAGTAGTGTAATAATAAGTAGTGTGTGTAAAGTGTATTTTTTTGCAATTCAGCCAGGCAATAAAAATATAAAAATGCTGGGTGCGTTAAAATTTTGTGTGACAACCCTAGGATCGAAATTATTGCTCAAAACTTAGTAAATTTATTTTTAACTGTAACAATATCACTTTATGTACTTTACATTAATTAATAAATTTGATTTTATATCAAAGACAAATAAATAATTATATACCTATAGATATGCAGTTTAAAATATGAACCTACATTATTTGTTACGATGTCCATTTATATTATTTTTGCACATTTATTTGTGTTTAAAAATCATTATAATCTATATTTACTTACGATTAATAAAAAATAAGAGATAAAAACACAAAATGAAAATATACAATTAATTGTTACGAAAGAAAGGAACTATTGGAACTCAATTATTGCTAATCTATCTACTTTTCAGTGGTAGTTATAGAGTCATACCGATATCCTAGTTCCAACTTGATCGCATGTATTGTAGTGGCGCTTTGAATAAAAGAGGAGAATTATTTGAATTCAATTATTAATAATAGCGCCATCTATCTATTTCACAGTCATACCGATATCACTGTGCCAACTTGAACGCATGTATTGTTGTGGCGCTTCAAGCGCCGATATCTCAATTTCGATTAGGGTTCTACAGCGTCTTAACATCAGGCGAGATGGCGGTCAAGTGTAAACCTATAAAAGTTAAAAAAACAGTATTAGATACAATTCCGGAATAGCACATATGCTACTTTTTATCACATGAAAATAACAGAAACGGGAGCTACGTAAGCGGGTGAAATCTTGAGGCACTGCTATCTTATTAATTTGTTAGATCCGTCACTGTCGATTACAACGAAATATATGATTATCCTGGGTGCAAATCAACCAACAGTTTTACCGCCGAGCAGTAATATGAAAACATGACTATTGGGTTCCGGTTCAAAGGGCAATATTTCCAAAAAATTACAGGGCATAGAGATAAATCTATTTGTTAAGGGGGCGCCTAAAGCCAGGAAAAAATCAGATTTCACCCGCGCGACGCGTTTCTTAATGTGATGTACATAAAGTCGAGAATAGCATGACACAGTTTGAAGGAAAAATCAATATTTAATCAGGCGTCCATTTTTGACCAAGTTTTATTTAATTACTCAATTACTAAACATATATTTAAAAAAGTGTTCGGTTACTTTACTAGAACGTACAAATAGGAGTTTTATTACCAAAAAATAATGTGGGGTCATCGCTGATAATTTCGAGTACTCGAATTAAAACGGGTTTTTTCGGTGTCATTTTTATTTTTTTATATGAAAAAACTCTGATCTATTTTTAAAATTCTATTCGGTTATTGTGCTTCTTCTTGATTGTACCCACACGTCAATATATTTTTTGTCATAGTTTTTAGTTTCTTAACTTCAGTGAGCGGCGTCGAAAATGTACTTTTTTCGTTTTCTGGCTTTAGGCGCCCCCTTAACAAATAGATTTATCTCTATGCCCTGTAATTTTTTGGAAATATTGCCCTTTGAACCGGAACCCAATAGTAATGTTTTCATATTACTGCTCGGCGGTAAAACTGTTAGTTGATTTCCACCCAGGATAATCATATATTTCGTTGTAATCGACAGTGACGGATCTAACAAATTAATAAGATATCAGTGCCTCAAGATTTCACCCGCTTACGTAGCTCCCGTTTCTGTTATTTTCATGTGATAAAAAGTAGTATATGTGCTATTCCAAAATTGTATCTGATACTGTTTTTTTAACTTTTATAGGTTTACACTTGACCGCCATCTCGCCTGATGTTAAACGACGATGAGTCTACGATGGAGCTTGTTTTCCTAAAAGAAACCGATTCACTCTCGATTTGAAGACACAAAGATTGTAACTAACAGGGAAAACCACTCAGGCAACGCATTCGATAGGTTTCTAGGCTTTGCCTAGACGTTCTTATCACAAAAGTAGAGTCAAATCTCTTCGTTCGTGTCTTTGGTACATCAACCATGAAACGATGTTCCAAGTTTTAATCCAAGCCGTTCAGCTATTTCAACGTAATTGAGCAACAAACATCAGACATTAATTCCGTATGTATATCATGGTCCGGCTAGGTAGTAATTTCGTGTCATATTTTTCGAGGTATTTGAAGTATGCCTGAGCTTAAAAACGTTATATAATAAAAAAACGTTATACGTTTAAACGTTATATAATAATATAAAAAGCAGTATCGATTATACCAGCAATAGCCAAAGTGTTCGAAAACGGCTTGAGTTCGCGATTAGTGGCCTACCTATCGGAAACCAAGGCGCTGTGTGAACAACAATACGCATACCGCAAAGGGAGGTCTACGATTTCTCTAACGCGTGAAGTGATTCGTAGTGTGTTGGCTGCCCGTGAACGTAAAGATCAAGTAGCTGTATTGTGCTGTGACTTATCGAAGGCCTTCGATGTCGCAGACCACGAGACCTTAGCTTTAAAGCTTAAACACTATGGCATAGCTGGGAAATCATACGAGGTATTGACTGACATGTTACGAGGCCGCTCTCAAGTAGTGGATGCTGGCGATGGCGATAATAAATCAGATCCACTGCCTTCGTCTATGGGAGTACCGCAGGGTTCGTCGGTGTCAAATATAATGTTCTCTCTCCTACTAAACGATCTCCCCGATGCCGTAAAGGGTGCAGGCATATTCATGTATGCAGATGATGTGGCTGCCGTAGTAACAGCTCTTACAATAGAGGAATTGGAAGAGAAATTAAATATTGTAATTAACGGCTTAAATTCATGGTTTAGAGCTAATGGTTTTATGTTAAATTCAAAAAAGACTCACTTCGTTCACTTTTGTCTGTCGGGCCATCATACAAAACCACTTAAAGTTTCGCTAAACGGTGTCAGAATTGAGCAAGTACAGAACACCACATTTTTGGGATTCGAGATTGATCGCAGCATGACGTGGGAGCACCACATCGACAAGATGTGTGCTAAGGTCAGCAGTGCGTGCTTTGCGTTAAGACGAGAAACTTGAGTGGTGTCTGCGGATGTGTCGCGGGCGTGTTACTTTGCCACAGTGCATTCTCGGTTACAATACGGCGCCGAGCTATACGCGCGCGCTGCCGATTGGGAGCGTGCGTTCCGCGCCCAAAAACGTGCCGTACGTGCTATCGTTGGCGTATCGCAATGCACATCCGTCAGACCATATTTCAAAGAGCTTGGCATACTTACGTTACCTGCTATAATGATCTTCCAGGTGGCTGTGTATGTCAGAAATAATCTAGAATCATACAATACGCGAGGAGAGAGACATTCTCGTAACATGCGTAACGCGGATAAGCTGGATGTTATACCACACTCTCTAACGAGGTCACGGAAGTTAACTCACATTATGGGACCTGAAGTTTATAACACGCTTCCCAAAATAATTATATCTGCCCCAAGTTTCGGCAGCTTCAAAAATAGATTAAAGTGCTGGCTTATCGATCAAACTTTTTATAGTTACACCGAATTTTTAGAGAGTGATGGCAAAGTCCTATAAAAATGAATGCAAACATTTGACATAGAACATATTATGCTTGACAGTTTTCTGTACAATAATTATTATAATACAGTAAAGTAGTCATTTTAAACTTTGAAAATGTATACAATTTGTATGCTCTTTCTTTTGTTTTTATGTTTTTATTAATTGACGTGTAAATTGTACATTTATGAATAAAGTACTTTGACTTTGACTTTGACTTTGCAGAATACTTGACCCTGAGCAAATAAACAGAAATCTTTTACACGAGCTATTAATCAGAAAAACATTTTACACAGTTCTACAGTCTACTGAAAAATGTGTAGTGAATAGCGTCAAGTCTGAGTGTGACAGTGACATCGTAAAACGGAACAGTTTTGAAAGCCACGGAAAAGCGATTGAAGCGCGAAGAAGATTTGATTTCAATTGCAGATTTATTTTATAACTAGCTGAACGCGCGCGCGTTGCTACGCCATCTATCGAAAATTGGTCGTACCAATTCAAATTTTGAACAAATTCGGTTACTTCTATAGTGCTCGCAGTATAAGTCTGCGCGCGACTGGTGGCGTACTTAGTGTTGCCAGGTCAAGCTAATAGGTTCCCTTCCCGTTCATTGGGGACGTACAACTTCATAAAACAGGTACGGGAAGGGATTTTTCAGGGAAGCTATTTAAGTAACTACACGACAACTGAGACTCAAGAACGAATGTCTCGAAGTAATGAACGCCTTTGCAGTGCTGGTTTGGTTCAGTATGACCAAGTATCATTGGTAATTGGTACAGGCTGTCTGAGTCTCTTACCACCAAGAAAGCTTTATTATAGTTTATTAACAAAAGAAATAATAAGAATTTAATTTAAACTTGTAAATCTTTTATTGAGACCACAAATAACACTATTTGAAAATTTGGTGCATGAATGTTCTTTTAATGAGTCATTGGTTTCCATAGAATCATCTTCTTTTTTCAATAGGGTTAAAATCACGATGAATCACGGCGTTAACCGCAAAAGTTCCTGTCCATGTTCCTTTAACAGTTATTCTACTTGGTATTGTGGGTCTTCTTTGTGCCTCTTTATTCGAGTAACTGCGGATTTTTCCTACAATCGTCGAAATCTATTTCATTTTTCTTAAGTCACTTTTGGCTTTCTTCTTTTACATTGCCCATTGTAGCCGCTTGATTTATCTGAGTGCAGTGGTATAATGCGTTGTCCATTACCACGTGACAGTACGTTCTGAAATGCCTATAATAAAAATACAGAGTTAAGGATCAAAGAGCATCCAAGCTAACGTTGGAAAAAAAATTAAGTAAAATTTCTTTTGGCGCACCGCCCACAAATTTTCCTTTAAGTGGTAAATAAAGCTGACACTGTTAGGTGAAAAGGTCGATCGGGTGAACATGGAACCGCCGAGTGTACCCGAGCGAGAAAGATACAATCAGCTGATCTTCACTGCATAAAAAAAACATTTATAACTAGTTTCTCACATTCGGTCTTAAGCACTCACATTTTTTCCCAAGGGTAAATTGGCGATAAAACAATCAAACCCTAAGCCGCAGCTCAACCTAAAGCCTCAGCTTTAAAATATGCCGATAATAAGTGGAGATTTGATGGCTATGGTATCCCCACATATTAGTTGTCAAATAGCTCTGTGTTTGGAAAACTGCACTTTTGGCCCGTTATTGTATCGTTCTTCTTCACAACCACGATTGATTTTCAAGAACCAGCCACGGCCAGCACTTTTAATCACTTTCGGCATAATAAAAGCTATTAATTACTTTGGAAATTAATAAATATACCAAACGTAAACAAACTTTTGTCAACTGACGTAAACAAGAAGTTGACGGCCTGTCAATTAGTTCCATATTTTGCTACGCGCAGAGTTATATTGCGAGCACTCTAATGACGCAACCTTTAACATAATTATGACAAATGCTGTCACGCAACGAAAGCTCTCTAAAAGCAATATTTTTTCCCCGTTTATGTTACATTTTTCATTCATGCTCGGCTCCTGTTGATAGTAGCGTAATGTTAAATACCCTATAGCTTTCCTCGATAAATGGACTATCTTACAAAGAAATAATCTTTCAATTCGGACCAGTAGTTCCAGAGATCCTTGCGTTCAAACAAACAAACAAACAAACTCTTCAGATTTATAATATTATTAGTATAGATTATTTCGCGTTTGTAGTTACTACTCGTAGCTTGAAAAAAAATGCAACTTTTGGACTTTTATTTAAATAATTTATTTTCTTCAAAAAAAGAACCGACTTAAATAAAATTATAACTCAATTCTGAAACACGTCCAAATTTCATATATCACTAAACCGTCCTGGTAATTGAAAGTAAATTTTAAGTAAGTAGTTTTTTTTTTACATTTTTAGGTTTACAGTTGACCGCGTTATCGCCTGATGTTAAGCGACGATGCGGTCTACGATGGAGCGTGCTTACCTAGAAGAAACCGATTCACTCTCGATTTGAAGACATCAAAATTATAACCATCGGGAAAAATCCGATCAGGCAACTCATTTTGTTGTTGGTTTGAAAGTTCTTATCAATCACGCAACTAAATCCCTCAACCAATCCACATTATTTTTTGGTAATAAAACTCCTATTTATACGTTCTAGTAAAGTAACCGAACACTTTTTTAAATATATGTTTAGTAATTGAGTAATTAAATAAAACTTGGTCAAAAATGGACGCCTGATTAAATATTGATTTTTCCTTCAAACTGTGTCATGCTATTCTCGACTTTATGTCCATCACATTAAGAAACGCGTCGCGCGGGTGAAATCTGATTTTTTCCTGGCTTTAGGCGCACTCTTATGGGCAGGCGTGTTGTCTGCCATCAGGCGTATGTCCTGCTCCATCACTCTGTACCTACTATGGAAAATAATAATACTAATGGGATCAGACTTACTACCAACTGACATACTGATAAACATTACTTACGTATATACCTAGTACTTACTGATGTGGATGTTTTGCCCAATAAAACTTTGAACTATCTGTCATGTTCAATAACCGGTAGTCTCTATACTCTATCTCTCTATACTCACCTATTCACTAAACTTTCTTTGGCAAACTTGAAACTTTTCCCTTTGTATCGTTCTTTTATTCCATGCGATAAATAAATAATAAAGAGAAAAATATTGCCAATAAATATTAGATAAAGTTTTGGAACTTCCCTTTTAGGGCGAAATTTTATGACGATTCGCGGAAATGCTGAGCACTTAAGTCAGTTTAAGTTATTTTGTTGTTACTTAAATAATTTATTTGTTATTTTATTTAGAGTTTAGACCTTAATATAAACTTTTTAGTATCCTACGGCCAAGCAGACTCAATCGTACATATTCCCAAGATACGTAGTGAACGTTTCGAATCTATTTTTATCAAACGCACAGCAAAATATGAAATACTCTACCTACTTGATTTTATATTTCCTAATAGTTAAACCTGGGTGTCTTCGAATCTAGAGTCTAGACACAGAATAAATATTAGTACAGAAGCCTCACTTACCGAAAACAATTATATAAATAGCGACTCTTGCTGGGACACAACAAAGTTCAATTCAGCTCGCATTAGCGCTCAATATCTGGTGCGATTTTCAACTCTCTCTTCTAACGCGTAACTCTGTCCCTGTCTAGTGCGGAGGGTTGTCGACATATCTAATAACAATATGCGCGGGAAACGTGTAGCGCGAGCGCTCAGCCATGCGTCCGACAACCGACTGGCACTTGTTTCCTGGAAGGAACGGTCTAGCGGTAAGGTAAAACTGCGCGACCTTGAGCGAGTGAGGATGCACTGGTCTAGATCTAGAGTAATAAAACTATAAGATTATAACTGTTAAAGTCAAGTATCGAAGTCACGCCTGTCCAGTCGGGAGAACGGCGACGGCCGATCCTCAGCCCCGGGATCAAATCCCACGCGCATTACTATCTTTTTGCAGTCACGTGCGTAATGTTGCTAACTCAAAACGGTGAAGAAGTCGTAACGAAACCGAAATGTTCCGAGAATATATGTGTATATATATATATTTTAACTTTTATAAGTTTACACTTGACTGCCATCTCGCCTGATGTTAAGCGACGATGCGGTCTACGATGCAGCGTGTTTACCTAGAAAAAAAACCGATTCACTTTCGATTTGAAGACACAAAGATTGTAACCATCGGGGAAAACCCACTCCGGGAAACGTATTCCACAACCTAGACGTTCTGGTCACAAAATATATTTCGAGATCATGTGTCATCCACCAACCAACTCTAGGCCAGCGTTGTGAATTATGGCTTAGATTCTCTCTCTGTCCCCCGGCTAGCCCGAAGGCCGAGCCGTCTGAGGCGCTACTCACCAGCCAAGTCTGCACTTCCGTGTTAGTGTAGGTATAGTTGGAGAGTTTTGTGACTAGTTTTCAGCTTGCCTAAAATACCTACTCAAAATGCTCTCGAAATATAGTGTAGGTAATTATCCGTTTAAAGATTGAAAATAAGTTTAGGTTAAGTTTTCTCGCAGTAGGTAGTTGAGACCATCGATAGAAATCAATGGAATGCCCTCCAAAACTTCAGGCGCACGGAATGATGTTATCGTTGCTAAGAGTGAGCTCACTCTTTCCGTTTTAGTTGATTCTAGGAAGCGGTGAACGACGACGTCAATACTCGTACCTATCGCTATTCGTTGTCAACGACCAAAATAAGTAGAACCGCAACATACCTCGCCTAGCGATTCTAGGGGTCAAGTAGATTGCTAGTTGTAAACCACTCGCGCTACACACAAGAGACGCAGTTTGTCAACAATTTCAAGGTGCTCAGGGCACATCTTTTGCTTTATATCGGTAGCTGAGACCATCCGAGGCCGAATGTTATAGGACCGTACAAAAAGCGTCCTTTTTGTCTGGAACGATAAGCGTGCGTTCTATTCCTTCGACTTAGCATTGTGTATGTTTAGCGTATTTTCTTATTATTTACTTAGGCGTACATTTATTTTGATTTTTGTTTCTCAATATATTTGAAACTAACGAAAACTATAGTTGATTCTGTCAATTTCGATGATTGAATTTTTTTTGTTTTACCCTTCTAAGAATACAATATTCGTATTTACGGATAACGTGAGAGGGCACGATTATCGATTCTAATATTACAAAGCTGAAGAGTTTATTTGTTTGAACTCGCTAATCTCAGGCACTACTGGACCGATTTCAAAAATTATTTCACCATTGGAAATGTACGTGATCCCTGAGTGCTATAATACGTTATGTATATTATGTTTTAGTAGTGGTAGGACACTTGGCAGAGTCCGCCTGGGGAAGTACCACACCTTTGCCAGTTATTCTACCGCCAAGCAGTAATGTGCAAGCATTACTATGTTCCGGTTTGAAGGGCAATGTTTCCAGAGAAATTACTGGGCTTAGGAGATATAATATCTTAGATCTCTGGGTGACGAGCGCAGTGCAGTGCTAGGTAATGATTTGGACTCTTCATGTTCCAATAGCTGCGTGTTACTGTGCTGTTATGTGGCAGGCATGTTGCCTACCATCAGGCACATGTCCTGCTCGTCTCGTCACTGTTAAGCTAAAAAAAATGTACTACGGGGGAAGCCGGGGCGGACCGCTAGTTAAAAATATACATAATAATTAATTATTGTATAAGCATTAAGTATTACTAATTTGTAGCAAGAAATTCACGAAATAAATGACTTTAATAAAACTTGGATCTGAAATGAAATTAAATTCCTGCAATTCAATGTTCCATAAAACGAATTACAATTAAATTCTCTACATTTTCATTTCTCTACATTATAAAAAGAAATGAGAATGTATTTTAGTTAGCTTTAGATGAGCTTCAAATAACGTTATTGTTACACATTTATAATCATCATCATCATTAGCCTTTGTTAGCCCACGGCTTCTCTTCTCCAATGACGCAGTCATTAACAAACTAAAACTTCCTACATATGTAAATACGATTATGTAGGTATATAAAAAGTTTTTAAATCAATTTTCTATTACGCTTGTTCAATTACGTTTTATATGTTTTTTTAAATAGTATAGAGTGACGAGACGAGCAGGACATGTGCCTGATGGTAAGTAAAATGCTTGCCATATAACAGGTAGCTGTTAGAGCATGGAGAATAATTACCTAGCACTGCACTGCACTCGTCACCCAGAGATCCAGGATATTATATCTCTAAGCCCTGTAACTTCTCTGGAAACATTGCCTTTCAAACCGGAACACAGTCATATTCACACATTACGGCGAGGCGGTAGAATAACTGGCAAAGGTGTGGTACTTCCCCAAGCGGACTCTGCCAAGAGTCCTACCACTACAATAACGTAACCTACTAAGTTTTTTGTTAACATTAATAAGTTTTAAACTTTATCAAAACTTAGGCCATAGTAGCGAGAATTTCCGACTTACAAAAGTGAGGTCGCATATTCGAATCCCGGCTGCTCCCCAGGTAATTTTTCATACGTAGATGCACGAGTTTGTTAGCACCACTGGTTTTAACAGTGCAGGAAAACAACGCGAGCAAACCGAAGTTTTGCAAGAAATACATCTTTCGAGGATCATCTCAGCATCATCATTAATTGTTACAAAAATGTAAGGTCTTTTTCGAATTCTTAAGAAATGTTTGTTTTATTTAAGTGTAAAAGAGTATATCTCTCTATATACCTACATACATAGGTATATGATGTTTGCAACCTTTAATACAACAAATATCAATATTAATAGGGTTTCGTGGAACGTCTAGACTGAAGGGTTACATTCTGCTTAGACTATTGAATTACGTTATTATTTTTATACATTTTTCATTGCATAAATTAAAACGAAAACAAATTGTTTTGCCAAACATAATGCATGCCTCTAGAAGAAGCCAGTTTGTATGGGTCAACTTGTAAGATGTTTTTGTATCATCTTACCTTACCTGCAAATAGCAATAAAGACTTGTATACTTGTATTAGCGGACCAGACATCCAGGCATTCACAAAAATTCATTCAAATCTATCCTGCCGTTTCGTTGTAGTAATCATAAATAACCTAGATACTGACTGCAGCGCCATCTGTGGGACTGATTTGTTGATTTACACTATCCAGGGCGTCACCCAAACAAATACAAAAAAAAAATTGGCAGTCATAGGAACTGCCGATAGAAGTGAAAACTTATAAAAAATCAGAATTTGATAGCTTACTTTGGAAATTACACAGGTGTAACCGGAGGGCGTGGCCTGGGCATCATGGCATGACCATCTAGAAATGCATAAGCATTTCTTATTGGCTGAGGCATTTCTAGATGACCATGGCATGATGCTGAGGCCACGCTCTTTCAACATTTGCCATTGGCTGACGTATTTCTCAATGGCCAATAGCCATGGTCCCGAGTTTACCCGAAGATTTCTTATCATACCCGAGCGTGACGCTAGAATCCAATTCACAGCCCACGAAATATCTGTCTAGGCGCGCCTAAAGAAGTTTTCACTTCAAAAATCATTCAGAACGGTCCAGCATTTTGGCAGTGACATACACACGTACAGTAGAATTGTGTATATAAAATATCATCCAATGTATAATATTAGTTGGAAATCAGCGCGGCCGCCGTCAGCCGTCCGCCGTCGACTTACGCTTTTAATTAATCATTGTGTCTGCCGTTGAGACGGGACGGGCAGTCAGTCAGTCAGCTCTAATTTGTGTTTTACGGAGACCTTGCTTTTTGTAGGAAATAGAATGACGGGACAAGCAAATTGCCTTTGGTAGCGACATCGAAACAAAAATCTTGATACAAAATAATGTAATGTTGTTTTCATTGAAAGACATCCGTTTATTTCAGACTTAGAAATGGTTGTACGTACGCCCAATATTTTGGGGTACGTGGCTTATTAACTTCGACGTGGTGCACCCTGAGCAACACACAACAACTTGCCTCCTGACCGGGGCTGGGAACTTCTACACGCGCTCCTCACCCCTTTGAGCAGTGCGTGTTGAGGTTGGGGAGAGGGACTGGAAGACTTGGGAAGGTTACTTGACTGATATATCGACCTAGTAAAATTCCTTAATCTTCCAGATGAGGGTCATCCACCAGCACTCTGCTTAGCATAGTGCTCAGTGGAAGGACAAGGTCCGCGATGCGGCTGTCATAGAGGCGGAACCGCGGCTATCCCTAGCCGTGGTGGTGTGGGCTGACCTTTCGCTGCCGATCATCTTCGCCGCCGTGAAAGGTGAAATGAAAGTATATCGACAGTGAGAGGTCGTGTGAGTTAAAGAAGCTAGAGTTGGAAACCTCTCGCTACTTCACTGAGGTGGAAGCAGACCAGGGGTGAGCCTAGCGAGTAGCCACTCTGGGCCCGCATGCCGACTCTACAGGAAGCTCTGGGGCGTTGGACGTTTAGGGCTGTCCGACGCCCCATCTAAAGATATGTCTTTGAAGAAGTGGCGCGCCGCCGATTTCCAGCGCGTCACTAGAGCAAATCATATTTAATACCAACATAAACAGCATAACTATTACTCAATATTGATACAAAATACTCTTTGTGAGAGATGGTTCCGAGTCTCAGTAGTGGAAAAATTAAATGAGCTACTTATTCTAAGGCTTTGAGTTTCAGAAAAAGTATCATATTTTGTAAAAGACAAAGTCAAAGTACTTTATTCATAAATTTACAATTTACACGTCAATTAATAAAAACATAAACACAAAAGAAAGAGCACACAAATCGTATACATTTTCAAAGTTTAAAATGACTACTTTACTGTATTATAATAATTATTGTACAGAAAACTGTCAAGCATTATACAAGTATAATATGTTCCATGTCAAATGTTGAAGTATACATTTTATAGGACTTTACCATCACTCTCTAAAAAAATCGGTGTAACTATAAAAAGTTTGATCTATAAGCCAGCACTTTAATTTGTTTTTGAAGCTGCCAGAAACCCATCCAAGGACTCAACCAATGATCTCATTCAGCATTATTTTGCATGTAAATCCCTAGATTAATAAAAAACAATGAAAATGATATACCTAATTCAATAAACTCACAAACCCATTGAATTAATCTTGAATTCCTAAGAACTGAAATTCAAATGAGGGATTTTAGGCGTTAAGCATTTTAAATGAAGGATTTACTAAGTAGTATACATATAATATTCATCAGACGATAGCAGTTTATAATCCACAAGATCTATTTGAAAAGATAACCGCTTAAATGTATTTCTGACTTAAAGCTATTGAAATATACATAAAGGAATTTCTATACAGCATCAAAATTATTTTAGCCCAAAAGCTGATTTCTCACAATTAAACCTCATTAGTCCTGAGAGCCATTCTTCCCTACGTGCAATCCAATTAACAACCACACAAACATAGTCCTTACCAATTAACCGAATACATTGATGAAAAGTTGGAACGATGCAATATCTGTGGTAGGACTCTTGGCAGAGTCCGCCTGGGGAAGTACCACACCTTTGCCAGTTATTCTACCGTCAAGCAGTAATGTGCAAACATTACTGTGTTCCGGTTTGAAGGGCAATGTTTCCAGAGAAATTACAGGTCAAACAAGTGTGTTCCAGTTTGAAGGCCAATGTTGCAGAAATGACAGGACTTAGAGATATAACGTCTAAGTTCTCTGGGTGATGAGCGCAGTGCAGTGCTAGGTAATGATTTGGACTCTTCATGTTCCAATAGCTGCGTGTCACTGTGCTGTTGTGTGGCAAGCATGTTGCATACTATCAGGTACATGTCTGCTCGTCTTGTCACTCTTTATTTTAAAAAAAAATCTGTGCCACAATTATCGAATATCAACATAGAAAGCGATAGTAACGCCGCGAAACAACGGTCTTCACTGATGGTTTACGCTTTACGTCAGACGAAGTTTTCTATATCATTTATTGGGGGCAAAGTCCTAATGCCCGTCCGAAAAAACTTTCATAGTGGACAATGTTAGTGGGCAGCCTATATACACTTAAAGTCAAGTTCTCGGGATTCAAATCGGTGACCTCACGAATGCGATATCGAACGTTCTAATACGAGTACATACCTTCTAACTGCCCGATAAAACGCAACATCAGTACTTATCTAAAATAAAATTGATTATTAATTTAAGATAGCTTATAAAATACCCATCAAACGAAATAAGCTTTTAAACAGTTCAAAACATATGATAAAAACCTTAACAAAGATTTTCCTATCTCAGTTTTACCTCAAATCATTAAGGGTATTAGAGGAATATCCATATTACGTAGACCCAACAGACAGAACAGATCATAGAAATATTTGAATACCGCCAAATCTCTCTCATTAGAGCAGCATTTTAAACCAATTAGCGGCAAATTACTTAAATTGCATTAAACCAATTTTTACAAAACATCAATTATCTCGAAACTAACGTTTAGATACCTGTTTTGTGCTTATTAGACCAGTAACACACAGATACACACCGTATAATAAAACCCTGAGCAAAGAGTTCAAGAGGTCAGGCCAGCTAGCAAGTTATCATTTAGGCAGGTACCTCTAAAGGACGCAGCAGCATCAAATACCAGTCTCAGCGAGCCAGGTTTATTTATAACAAAATGATTATTATTAAAAATCAAAGAAGAAAGGGTTTTTTACAAGACTCTCAAGTGTATTTAAAGAAAATAGAACTCTGCGATGTTTTCATTACCCAATGGCTCGGTACCCGCTCTATCTAACAGTCATCTGAATGTCTGACACGACGGCTGCCCATCGAATACCCTAATCTTTGTGACATTATACTAAACTGTCTCCCTGATGATAATGTCTCTGTAAACCAAATGAGATGTGAAAAGTGAAGTCACATTAGTAAATTACCCTCCACGATGGGTACGGTATTGTAGTTATCGCCGGTCGAATCTGGACTCGATTAGATCAGGGCTGAAACAGATGGTAAAGTAGACTATACCCAGTTGTGTGACAAAGTGAGGAATGGATGAGGATGGTGTGATGTTTAAGTTACAGTGATGATGACAACGGTGATGATGATAATGGTGATAGTGATTATTGATAATATTGATGTGACGATGTTGATGATGATAATAATAGATTCTATTTTACGTGTAAATATTGTAGTTTGGTTTATTGGTTGGCAGTGCCTTTCAAATTTCTTGGTAGAAAGATAGACTACAAAGGACGTACACCATCATTAGAGGTAGTTGTTGGAAATTTCATGAATGACCTCAATAAGGTAGACCAACAGCCTATCAGCAATATCAAAAAAGCATGGATATATGACAACTATCTCACATCACGTCTCACTTGGCCTTTCCTAGTATATGACATCGGTAAAACCCTCCTCGCAAAACTAGATGCTAATGTCATAAAGATATTGAAGTCATGGTTTGGATTGGCACATCCGGCTGATCCCTCCACTCTATTTATGGATCACAATAGTTTTGGCCTGAAACTAAAAAAACCATCCGAACTCTACAAACACCTAAGAGTTACAAAAACGCATGTTTTGGGAAAGTCGAAAGACGAATTAATCGCATCTCTCCCAAAAGACAAAAGCGCTTCGGACCTTGAATCTAGACTTCAATTCCACAAACAATTTATGGCAGGTGCGCAAGTAAATACAGCTGGGTTGGGTGCGAGAAAGAAAAGGGAAGACCGAGACATGGTAAAAACCTTTCTACAACAAGACGAAAATGATAGTTACAAAGTGCACGCTATGAATTTAGAAATGCAAAGTGAGTGGTTAACCATAGGTGAGTTTTGTATCCCATTAGCTCTAAAGTGGCGCACCTTGCTATATGACTGGTCCCCTGCCTTATTAAAATTTTATCTGAACGCTTTCCAAATGACCCTCCCTGACCAGAGTAACTTGGTAAGGTGGGGAAAAGCCTTTCGGTAGCTAGAACCCAAAAGGGATTGACGATGAACAAAAGACAAATTAACTTTGTAAAAGAGGGCTCAACTTCAAACTCCAAGAACAAGCCTTACTCAATCCTGGGTTCAGCACCTGATTGGACTATTTTAATGGACACGTATGAAAAGCACTACAAAATCCCAGAGGATGTGGGTGTTTCGTCATCCAGACCGGAAATTTTCCTTTTTTCTAGGGCTACGAAACGCATAGTCCTGGTAGAACTTACCGAACCGTGGGAAACTAATATACCTAAAGACCACGTTATGAAACAAAATAAGTATTACGACCTACAAAATGAATTAACAAAAAATGGCTATGTAGTTAATTTATACGCTGTAGAAGTAGGAGCGAGAGGTATACCAGCAAAATCTCTCTATAACCTGCTTAAAGACCTTGGATTGTCCAGAAGTGCAGTAAGTTCTATACTAGAACGAGTATCTAAAGCTGCACTAGTAGGATCATATCGGATTTGGCTGGGCAGGGAGAGAAATACGAGTAGTGAAGGTGAGTGTTGACGTACGTCAATATAAGGGGCCCCTTTTAAACCTACGCCCGAGTCACAAGTCTTGGGGTCTACTCGAGATTTCTCTCTCTGTCACACGATGGACCCGGCACCCGCACGGTGAATCCATGGAATGCTAAGAAGTACGTCTCAAAATAACTTTGAACTTTAATTGTGATAATGATGGTGATGGTAACAATAATAATAATAAATAATAAATATTGGTGGACAATTCACACACAACACCATCTGACCCCAAACTAAGCAAAGCTTGTATGATGGCGGCCAGATAGCTGATATAATACTTATATAGTTTTAAATACATACTTATTATACATAGAAACACCCAGACACAGTGCAAACATTTGAATTCATCACACAGATGTTTACACTGGGTGGGAATCGAACCCACGACCCTCGGCTTCGCAGGCAGAGCTACTACCAACTAAGCCACGAGGCCAGTCAAGGTAATGATTATGAAATTATGGCGATAATTATGGTAATGATAATGATGGTGATGGTGATGATTATGACGTTGAAAAAGATGATGATTATGATATTTTCACATTTATTACTATATTAATAGTGTTGTATGTTAATAGTGTTGTGTTGTTAATATTTAAGCAACTTTACCCTACAAAGTCTGACAAGGAAATACAGATTTATTAACACGCCAAAATGCTCTTTATCTCCGAAAATGTACCTTTGAGAGTTGCTCAGAAGTATTTTTTCAGTTTCAGGATAAAGCCTTTCACAATATCGAGTAAGTACCTAACAAAGCTAGTCTTTCAGAATATTAAACCCGTTCTGCGCATCCTACATATGCTCTGTCGTTACTAGCACGCGTCGACAGTAATGTACTATTAACTTTGATGGCCACAGAACCGTTCAAAACGGTTGGATGTGCACATAACCTGTTAGACCAACAACCCTTATACGGTGTGCTTATACTTAAGCTACTACTTATGGTACTAGGTAAGATCTTCCGTAAGCAAACGGCTTGTGCTGTTCATTCAAGTTAGTTCAAGTTTTGATCGCCAACAGAGCTTTCTTTTTTGAAGTGAGAATTTCTTTAACTGTGTTAATCATATTTTTGTAGGGGGAAATTGTATGCGTAATAACAATAGGTATATAAACGGTTATGCCTCTATATGCAACGTATTGTGCGTCATCTATTCTTTGGTATTGTGAAACATTAGGTACTGTTTAATACTAAAATTCAAAGTTATGAGTTTTTAAGTTACAAGCCATTTTTATATCTAGTGACATGCTACACTACTAATTCGATTTTTCTCAATAAAAACATGATTTTGTTTTTTTTTTTAAATAAAAAGTGACGAGACGAGCATGACATGTGTCTGATGTTAAGTAACATGCATGCCACATAACAGCACAGTGACACGCAGCTATCGGAACACGAAGAGTCCAAATCATTACCTAACACTGTACTGCGCGCGTCACCCAGAGATACAATACAATACAATACAAAAACTCTTTATTAAAAGCCAGAGAGTACAAGAAATTAATTACAAAACAAAAAATAAAAAATTAAAAATCTAAGTTGTTATATCTCTAAGCCCTGTAATGTCTCTGGAACCATTGCCCTTCAAAGCGAAAAAGCGAAATACAGTAATATTTGCACATTACTGCTTGGCGGTAGAAAAACTGGCAAAGATATGGTCCTTCCCTCTGGCGGAAGCGGACTCTGCCAGGAGTCCTACCACTAGGAAATTGTATTAGTAATGAGAACTTCTGTCTGTACTTACCTTGAACCAACGTAGGTACAGCTAAAGAGCAGAATTAACGTTGAGTCTCGAGTGACATAATTTAGAACTTTGCTTAATCTAGTTTTTTTATTAGAAAAATCTTGTTACGCGATCCGTGAGTTTATGTCAGATACATTTTAACATATTTTTTGTGGAACCTATTAACTACATTTATTACTGTAAAACTTTGAGTGTTTTTTTAGAATATTATAAATGAAATATGTATCACATAATTTATAATAATATATTCTAAGTAAATATATGAATAGTTATTACAATGTATCATGATAATTTATTTTTAAATGTAGCTCATTTTGACTATGTGCATGCAACTGACAGCACATACGGCTGAATTACGGTACCCACCTAATTGCTATATCCCATTATTGTACAATGTACATCCCTTCCCACTAACATTTTAAATGTTAAAGTTTCGATATTCGAATTTGTTCATTCAAAATAAACATGTTTTTCTAATCCATGTTTGGTACCGGAAGAGGTCAAATAATGTTTACCTAATCGTTTTCAAATTGTATATTATCATCTGTCAAACTTATCATATCGCTCTCTTGCCAGCGGAACGTTCAAGCGAACGGTTGTATCCGAATTTTAAGTCATAAATCAGTGCTCAAATTCAATTTCAATGGTTTCAATTGATCTCGAAAAACCTTAGATCAGTCAGATCGACATAGTCCAACAACAGGTCTACTACGAAGTCCGCTAAACGATATTTCGGCCGAACTTATGGACGTTTCCTACCACGAAAGACAATCAGTCGGTTGATCGAATCGGCCGTTTCGTTCGATCCGACCCTTAAATTATCTGACCTAAGTCCATAACTTCCGACCGAGATGTATCGATCCGAATGTTTTTCGTGGTAGGCTGAAGTCCGATTCAGCTGTCGGTCGGATCCGATCATTCGGAGTTTGTTTTCGTAGCAGACCTGCAGGTCTCAGGGATCGCGACATCATCATCAAAATCAGCCACTACCGCGTGGACCGGACCGTGCACGCTGTCAACCGACAGCAGATCGCCGCTTCGAACCCGCCGGTCTTTGCACATCTGGTTGCGCATAGGATGTTTGTTGCTCAACCAAGTCGAAACAGTTCAACTAATGTGGTCGTCATTTGTACACAGTTAAGTTACAGACTGGAATAATGACACATGGTATTTTTTTACGCGGGAAAATGACGGGAACCCGGGTAGCACCGCGGGGCGCTGCTAGTTATTGTATATATTACAACATATTCCCTTTACTGCAGTTAAAACCGCGAGTACCGAGTCGTAAGTCGTAATGTTCGTCTGAAGGCGAGAAGCCTAGTTTACGAGGTGCCTACACGCGTTGGAATTAATCGGATTTTTTACAACGAAAGAGATTATTGTGTAGACATCAAAGTTAACTTATTTCTGCCGTGAGTTCTGTGATAGCAATCAAGTAAGTACCAATTAAAAAATACATGGAGTAAGAGGGTGAGAAAGAAATGACACAACTTAGTGTAGTGGTAGGACTCTTAGCAGAGTCCGCCTGGGGAAGTACCACACCTTTGCTAGTTATTCTACCGCCAAGCAGTAATGTGCAAACATTACTGTGTTCCGGTTTGAAGGGCAATGTTTCCAGAGAAATTACAGGGCTTAGAGATATAACATCTTAGATCTCTGAGTGACGAGCGCAGTGTAGTGCTAGGTGATGATTTGGGCTCTTCATGTTCCTATAGCTGCGTGTCACTGTGTTGTCATGTGGCAGGCATGTTGCTTACAATCAGGCACATGTCCTGCTCGTTTCTTCAATCTTAACTTGAAAAAAAAAACTTGCCTAACCAGAACAGCACAAGATCTAATACTCCGAGAGCTGGCTCTAAATTTTAGGCAGGTATTTGAGGCAAGCTAAAAACTTGTCATCTAGCTCTCCTACTATACCCCAGCACGAAGCTGCAGACCTGGCTGGATAGTAGCGGGACCAAATGAATACCTCAATTTAGATACCTGACAGGTAGAAAGTAGTCCCAAAATAATCTTATTTTTTGAGAATACACTTTTTGTATTTTTTATGAAACATTTTTGCACGCAAAATGGACAGGCCCATTTTAAAACCGTGACTAAATCATCTGGATTATAAAAACACTAAACGATAAACTCTAATATAAGTATAAAAATTATATATTCCCAACACATTTATTGATAAAAAATATGGATCCATTTTGCACCGCTATTCAGCAGCCAGGTCTGCACCTCCGTGTTGGGGTACACATACAACATATCCGAGTTCGTCTTTCCATCGCGCTGCATCGACCTTGGAGTCGACTAGCCGATGGTGTTCGTCTCTATGAGAACTCTGGTTCCAGTATCGGGATGAATTCCGCTCACATGACCCGTCCATTCCCATTTAAGCTCAGCAAACCAGTAATAAATAAAAAAATGACTCGTCTCATCCATCGGCTCACACTCGCAGGTATGGCACGTAGACGTAGTACCCCGCAATCTGGCTAAGCAGAGAGATGGAGAGAACACTATGTTTTCTTGATCTCACTAGATAGATAGATGGTATAGAACCAACACTACACTATAGATACTAAAACAGGGTATAAAAACTTCAACTGGGTGTAACTTCGCACTCAATTTTTAGGTTTACAGTCAGTAAAATCCCGAATCGTTCGCAATTACAAGTGTTTCAGGATAATAAGCATTGTATTAATCATAGTAATATTATTAATGCGAAAGTTTGTACGTATGTGCTACTGAAAAAAACTGGACGAAATTTAGTGAAAAGAACTGGATGAAATTTAGTGAAAAGAACTGGATGAAACTTAGTGAAAAGAACTGGATGAAATTTACTCAAAGAACTGGATGAAATTTAGTGAAAAGAACTGGATGAAATTTATTAGTGAAAAGAACTGGATGAAATTTGGTGAAAAGAACTGGATGAAATTTAGTGCATAGATAGATTATAGTCTAGAACTACATATAGATACTTATGACTTTTTGTCCCGGGAAAATAGGTGAAACCGCGGCGCGTTGCTAGTATTATTTATGCGAGAATTTGTATTTAATGAACTTTTGCAAGTAAAAACTTCTGAAGCGACCTGAGTGATATTTGGTATAAAAACATCTACTAGGATAACACATCTTGTCCCAGAAAAATATTGGGAACGGGAAATAAAAAAAACACATTTCGGCTTACGATATTTTCATTCACCATTAATACCAGTGGTGATGACAAGCTATCATCTGAACTGAGAAAAATATTTTTCTCCAAGAAACCAAAAACCGACTTCAATTTATAATGTAATTCCGACACTCGAGCAAACTTTATACGAGGCAAAACACTACCTCGTCCAGATAAATAAAAGTAAATTTTAGTGTTTGTCCATATTTCCACAACCGCCTTTCCAATTTCTATAAAATTTATATGACCACTATGATGTATCAAACAAACGAATCAAACCAAAATATTATTATCAAGGTCTATTCACAATTCGCGGAGCTATCGCGTAACATACGAGTACATATATAAAAAACACACCTACAACAGAATTGAGATCATCTTCCTTTTTTGAAGTCGGATAAAATACTCAAGAGACGTCACGTCTTACGAATGTTCTCCAAAACCAACTGCAGATCCCCTAAAATAAAATATCAATTTTGATAGCGTTTCACGGAACTGTTCACATGTTTTTATCGTGTTCTTTATAGGTGTAATTCAAACTTTCGACTCCGCAAAAATCAGTCGTTCTCGCTATTTGGCCATCGCGGTTTCTTTTTATAGGTCAATTAAAGTGTCCAAATAGTATCGACGATAAAATCCATTAGCAGTTGGAAGCGTTTCCATAATACTGGTAACGATATCACGCTGAATGGCAGTGAGAGCAATAAATGCTTGCAGTTTGGTCACGTTTCGTGTCAGCCGAACACTCAGGAAGGGAAGACATAATAACTCCACTCTACCAAGTCTACTGAAGGAATATCTCATGGAATATTTGTGTTGTCATGTTTTTTTCATGTTAAATTATACGCCTGTCCATAACAGCACAGTGCCATGCAGCTATTGGAACATGAATAGTCCAAATCATTACCCAGCGCTGCACTGCTCGCGCCACCTTGTGATATAAGATGTTTATCTCTGTCTCTTGTAATTTCTCTGGAAGCATATTTCTTCAAACAAAATAACAAATTATTGCTTGGGGTAACATATTTATTTATTCTACACAAAACAGGACATTTGCAATATCCACATTAGCTACATTAAAAATTGCCAAAAATACTCCCAAATTGTATTATATATATTATTTTATTATATATTTTTGTAATATTTTAGGTCGCACGAATATGAATAAAGTATGACTGTTTCCAGGTAAAGCGTACATTATGCGTCTAAGGTTCTTTCCATAGCTAACCAAAAATTTGTCAATTTTGAACGGCTGGACTTGAAATGTACTATTTTGATAAAGCAAAGGTCCCGAGAAAACTGCAGATAGCTTTTTAAATTTTCAAAAAAAAAGAAGAAAAAATCCGTTGGAGTTACAATGTCTCAGTCAGACGTCTAATCTATAATACCTCATCGATTTTGCTTCGGATGTTAAAAATAACTATTGCCCATTATTATTTATTCCACGACGTCAAAGGCGATAAAGAAAATCAGCTCTCAATGGAGTGCAAACTTGGAATGGAGATAAATTATCATTGGTCTGGTGGCAAAGGTGAGGAATACCTTGAATAGAAGCTTGGCTCGGAACTTTAACCGCTGGGAGATAGTTACAGCGTCTAGACGGGATACCGACCCTACCGTCACGTGCATTATTCTAAAGCATCCGTTCAGATATTCCTGAGAAACTGCATAAGTAAGCAACTATTTGAAGCTGAGGTTAACGTGCGTCGTACAAATCCTCTGAAGATCTAACATGAACTAGCGGTTACCAGCAATCTAACATACAATAGTCGCAGTCTGTTTTCTTTTACAGTGAGTACTAAGTGTTAGCAATATTAGTAATGTATGTACGTTCTTATTGAAAGAATAGTAAGAATATCGAAATGCACTCTATGGCAACCCTACAATTCCGGGTATGGTTGGTATATAGTCTGTGGCTTGATCGTTTTGGCGGGAAACAATCAAGCTCTTGTTTTTTGCTCGAAAAACAGGTTAATAAGAAAATATTATGCAGCAGCAAGTCCAAGCGAAAGGTTTAAATTAAAAGTACTAGTAAACCGATACACATCTAAATAAAAGTGATAATTGTACATATGTTACTGAATTTAAGGTACTGTAAAGCGTTTTCTTCAATTTTGTAATATTTTACAAAATTTACTACTTCAGCTGCACAAGGCAGCTGTGAATAAGTTGGTATGATGAAGGATTGATTTCGAAATATAATGCTGTATACTGATCATAGCTGTTTTATTTATGGACTAATTGTCTTCTTAATGTAGAGTAAATTAGGTACTTAACAATTCAGAAGTGGGATCGGCGGACAAGAAGACTATAATATAATAATCAATAATAGAAAATTATATAATTGTCCGTTGATCCCGCCCATGATATACATTTTTTTCTTTTCAATGTTTTTTTTTCTCTCCACACTTATCATGTGCTTGTTAATGTCACTCAATACGAAAAATCTATGATCAGTATTTAATTTGTTATAAAATGTACGGTTTAATGAAACGATCTAATTTGGTTTACTGAGTTGCAGAGTGAACCATCGATATAAACCAACAGATGTACCCTGAGCACCTTGAAATTGGTAATAAACTGCGTCTCTATGTGTTTCGTAAGTAGTTTACACACAACCAATCTACTTGACCCTAGAATCGCTAGCGGCGCGATATGCTGTGGTTCTACTTATTGTGGTTGTTGACAACGAATAGTGACAAACGACTAGAACGGAAGGAGTGAGCTCACTCTTCCCAACGAAGACATGATTCCGTGCGCCCTGAAGTTTGGGAGGGCACATTTGTGTATTGAGATCGTTGGAGTGAACAATATCACTTAAGTGGATTTTGTCCGTATAGGTACTTACCATTTTTGAATTTTTCACGCAATGCGGTCCTCACTATCTCTATTACTAGAATAAGTCAAGTAGACTGCAACCTATACCGCATTATCGAGATGTTCAAAATACAAACATAGTCTGGCTATATTGTGCAAACAGCCAAGCCAGTTATTTGTTATTATTTTCATATAAAAAACAAAATATATCCGTCTAATTGTGCACACAATATTACACATAATAATTAATGTGGAAATGACGGCTATTCATATTTTCTATGCAATTTAAAAAGGGTATGCCATTTTACAAAGATTCTCTTTCATAATTACAGTTTTCGAAAATCATATAAATATGTATGTAACACCAATAACCGCAATGTCAGTAATTCTGGACAAACCATTAACGTTACTTTGAGGTTTATTAAAGCGTTATTTTTGAAACTCTGGTCGCCTAGTTGTGAGAACGTTCGATTTACACGAGGTTCGAATTCCGACCGCATGTTTGAGTATTTTTCCATGTTCTGTTAGCGAAACTTTGTCATGACCACTAAAGTCATATTATGATGATGCCTGATGACACATGTCCTGTAAGTCACAAGGGACCGGTATGGACCTAGAACGATATCTTTCAGGGAATCGTTATCCGTCCAGCGGCACTTTGCTAGAGTGATGGATAATGACGTTTGTCTTCTTTTAAGAGAACTAGAGAAGTACCTTTTTAGTCCCAGCCGTGGGAATAAAAATAGTGACTCAATAGACATGCATGTCAGATCATGGGTCAGACGTTGAAGCTGTATGTACAAACCGTATCACACATCATAATAAAATATCCTCAGATTACTATGAAATATAATATGTCATTCGCTTTTGCCTTCTTGGTACTATGTTTACAACTTACATGGAGATCCGGACAGAGTAAAGATTGTCTTTGTCTAGTCGTTTTAGCGATTAATTCAATTTGAGAGATAATCTTTTGCACGTAGAATATTTTAAAGAAACTGTATTTAACTGCTGAGTCAGATAACCATGGGCATGTGACGTATATTAAATTAAACTCCACTTTTCTACCAATAGCTATGAACTAAATTGACATTGCCAGTAATTTGATCTTAAGTCACAGCATGTACCATTCTTTGAGAATGGGGTTGAGCTGTGAACTGCGACTGAGGTGGCTATTGTTCAGCCAAGATGTAACTCAATGTGTGTATGTATAAAATGTAAAGAGTTAAACTTTTATAGATTGTACATTTGTTGTTGATTGTACAAACGGGTTGAAACTAGAGTCACACGTGCCTAGTATTATCAAGGTAGAAAGTAGGTACCAGAGCTTCTCATTGCAGTTTAGCAGTGTTCTAAACTAAAGTGATCTGATGAAAGTACTTGCTCATATATGAGAAAGATGGAGTTAAAAGTAGGTTGAGCAATTATTAATGACTTTATTGGAAGTTCCAGATTATGGTTAGACTGTACCAAGGCCGCAAAGATTAGAAGAAAGTTGCGACATGGAAAGTGAACCTGAAGTCGAGCGCTGCAAAGGGCGCGCTCAGATAACGAGTATTCCACCGATTGACAAGGACCGGAACGAGGGAGTGGAAGGGAGTCTGAATGGCAGGCAAATCCACAAGCGTTCTAATTTAAATTTGTTCAGTAATGGTGTAAATTGATACTGAAATCCGCAGCCAGGAAGTGGAAGGGAGTCTGGATAACAGGCAAGTCCACAAGCGCTCTAATTTGAATTTGTTTAAGTAATGGTGTAAATTGACACGGTTTAGAACCAAGGCGAGGATGTGAAAGGTAGTCTGGATTTTAACAGGCAAGTCCACAGCCGCACATAAATATATAGATTCGATTTATGGTGTAAATTTGACGTGGTTTAACGAAGAGTTATTTAGCGACGCATTAAGTTATTTAAAAAAAAAAGTTTGTTTTACTCTTTGCAATATCACTTCTATTCATCGCATTTTGAACCAAAATGATTTGAGTTACAAAGTAATGTGTCAAAATTTACGAATGGGACGAAAAGGAAATAGTCCACTTTGCTTTACACAATAACCAGGCATTGCAAAATCTCAGAAACGTTAGTCTAATAGCTGGGCCGAATGGATAACAAAGCTTAGCTAGCCATTCTCCCGCGGCCGCTGAGACAACCATGCCGGATTACTATTATTATTAGGCTTTAAAGCTTGCGAAACTTGAAAGACATGGTCTCATGAAGGCAATATTGTTACTTAAAAGCATACACAAGAAGAATATCGCAGATGTAGAGAGAGATACGGAAGGTAGCAGACTGTTAATTACACAAAATTGACGATCGATTAAGAGCATCAAATTGCAAACCATTAGACCCATTGCTCAAAGTGAACGTAGACATAAAAGCTTGTATCAGAAAATGTCGACATATATATTGTCGAGGATCAGTTTTGAATGAATTAGTTGATCACGGTTTAACTGAACAAAAACTAGAACTCGCTATTCCTAATAATGTTAATGTTACTTTGTGTTTTATAAAATAGCTTATAATATAATGCTCTGGTATTATCGAATGATGGTGTAAAATTGGCATGTACTAGTTGTATTAAGAATTTAATATGGAAATAACAAATACACCAGATGACCTCTTTTCGAAAATACTTAGGTCTGAACCAAGAGTTTTTCTTAAGTTGAATAATGAAGTTGTTATTGGTCCGGAGCGAGCAATACAATCACATACTGTTCCAATAAAATCACAAGTATAAAGAAGCAATCTAAACAAACCGTTCAATTCATAAATGTAGCTCTAAAATAAATCTTGACATACACAAATTACGTGTTACGTTGTTTGTCCGCGACGGACTCCGCGATTGTAGTCTGGTTTGCGCATCGTGTAAGGCTTGATCCAATTTGAAAGTTTGTCTTTGTATGGAGGTTTCCGAGCGAAGTTGAAGCGGGCCCCTAGTATCTATATCATTATATTACTGCATTGATGCCTTCCTAATTCACACTTGATGATGGTCAGGGAAATGTTATCCGAAATCTCGTTGAAGCGAAGATTCGGTTTAGAACAGTACTTTAGTAAATCGAGTTATACCTACAAGTTATAATGAGTGATAACTTTAGTAAATCGAGTTATACCTACAAGTTATATTTAGTCCCGTGGCATTTGATAATAAATGGCACTTCTTCAATTGTGACTAGCAGCCAAAATTAAAAAAATAAAAAATAAACATCGTAACTACATAATTTGCTCGTTGAATAAAGCGATTGCTTCTTGTCGGAAAAATAAAAAGATTTAGGAGTTTGCCACAATTGATGACATGAAGGATATGAAGCCAGCAATATACGAGTACAAGACGTATCGTATGTCTCATGACAAAAAAAAAACGGGTAAAGCCGAAGTAAAGTATCGAAGTGGCATTTCTTTCACGCTACAACTTAACAGACTCCCTGGGGTTTGGCGTCAGTATTACCAGTTTAAAGCCTGGACTTGAAGGCGGTTTCGAAGTAGGTACTCTAAGTACATCGAAGAACCAACTGGGCTTAAACAGCTTTCCATGATTGCGGGCCGTTTGGCCGGTCCACACAGATTCAACTAAGTACGGCGTGGCAAGTATTCTTGGGTCCTTAGGACAGTCTCTTTTAACAGTAAAAAGACAAAGAGGAGCAAAAGCTCCACTCGTTCGAACCTGAAACCCTCTCATTATCATCCTCTTTTGGTAAATTTAGAGTTAACCTTCAGAGTATGCAACTTAAAATATTGTCAGACCGCAATGCGCCGAGAACCACACTCACTAACAGAGATCTAGTACCGTGTATTGCTCGTTGAAGGGTGTAGTTCCAAGAATTCAATTGCGACATCAAATATCGAGCTGTCAACCCACGTTTGGATGCTTTAGAATAGGAGTCCCAAGGAGAAGTTATGGATTCATATCCTAGACTTTATTAGAGTATTCTTAAGATTGTATAGAAAACAATACAATGTAACACAAAATACTTTATTGTATCACGAAACAATACAAAAAAAGTGAGTAAACTTGTGATTAAAATGTCGTACACAAAAGTCTATCCTATCGCTAATAGAGATCTCTTCTAGATGACCTTTTGGTTGCTAGGACAAGGTAACAAGTAAAGGTATGGGTGTGGTATCCATGATATAGGTACTTACGTACATAAATAATTACACAAATAGGATACATATCATTTAAAAGTAAATGCGTTAAACAGATATGGTACATATATATTGCTATACCTACTTTATACTAATATTATAAAGATATAGATTTTGTTTGTTGAACGCACTAATCTCTGGAACCACCAGGCTGATTTTAGTTATTACACCGTTGGATATGTGCGTGGCCTTCGAGGGATTTAGGCTATAAATATACCTACCGCAAGCGAAGCTGGGGTGGGTGGCTAATAAATAATATAATGCATGAACATAATATATTAAAATATACTTACATATAAGCACACTTCATAACATAGAATACCTACGCGTAAAGGACAATACGCACATGTTTATGAAACGAGGCTGAAAAGATATCTACTGTTCAGAAAATAATCCGAAAGTAGTAATAATTGAATGTTGTATAAATAATAAATGTAGTATAAGAAGTATATATCGTCGAAATTAAGATATCATCTATAGAGTAATGAATGACAATGATCAGATCCGAAACATACGTGCATACTTCATCAATAAGGTTCAACGACTAGGGTTTAGTGAGAATGTAAGGCGCGGAACGCCAAGTAATAATACAATTAGCTATTAAATTTCAAGGCCTGTAAATAAACTTTGACAAATATTAAAAATCTGATTGATGATATGCCTTTAATAGCCGCGGTTGATATGAAGACGTGGTAGCCGCAGATAAACTGAAGTCATCGATGATGTTGATGATTCAATAGAGATTATCAGATTGTTGATCACGAAACAATCAAGAATTCCGTATAAGTACCTATAAGTAAAAAAATATTTAATCGCCCATATGAAACAGGTTATAATGCTAAATGATTAGATACGCTAAAATAATTACATTGCCTAGTAGAGAAATTATTGACGTGATTCATCATCATTAATTTGTGAGTAAATTATTACTTTGGTTTATGTTCAACGACTAAAACTTTTAGTAAAGTTATTACAACTAAGACCAAAAACTGTTGTAAACAATTGTTACGTTACTTAATTAATGAAATTTGAAATGAAATGAAATTTGAAATTAAATTAAATTTGAAATGAAATGAAATTTGAAATTAAATGAAATTTGAAATGAAATGAAATTTGAAATGAAATGAAATTTGAAATGAAATGAAATTTGAAATGAAATGAAATGAAATTTGAAATGAAATGAAATTTGAAATGAAATTTGAAATGAAATGAAATTTGAAATGAAATGAAATTTGAAATGAAATGAAATTTGAAATGAAATGAAATTTGAAATGAAATGAAATGAAATTTATTAGGCATTAACAAACATTTGAAGTTCACAAATTAGTACAGATTATCTATCCTCGATTGGTAATGCAGATTGAGAAGCATTGTTACCCAAGCTAGGGTTAAACTTGTGTTATGGCGTAACAATATTATATACCTACTAGCTGACCCCGCAAACTTTGTTTTGCCCGAGTGAACAACCCTTGTCACTTAGGGGTATGAAAAATAGCTAGTAGCCGATTCTCATACCTACAGAATATGCATATAAAATTTGGTTAAAATCAGTAAAGCCGTTTCGGAGGAGTAAGGAAACAAACACTGTGACACGAGAATTTTATATATAAGAAGATTAGGTATAAAATATGAATAATTCGGTTATAATTGTTTTGTTTCTTATGAAATGCAGGTTATTTTTTGACTGCAAAGTATGGATAAATAAATAAATATTGGTGGACAATTCACACACAACACTATATGTTAAATAAATAAAGTAGATATGTTATCGTATATGACTGAAATTAGAGATATGTATATTTCTAACTATAATTTTAATGTGATAATTGTCAGAAATTAAAACAGAATAATATATCAAGGTTGTTCCTACCGTTGATTCGCTGATTCGGTATTTTGAATGGAATACTATTGTTAAATAAAGCTAGCCCATATTTTTGTAGTACAATTATTTCACAAAATGGACACATGGTAAACAGGTGACTAGATAAAGGCTTAGGCCTAGTTTGAGATTTATTGACAGAAGCTTAATTTATTATGCAACAATAATACCTACTATGTTCTTGTCGTACAATCTTATTATTGTGAACTATAAATATAAATATAATAAACATGGTTAAACTGTGTGTGTCAATAAAGCATGATTTGATTTGATAATGTAACCACGAAAATATTTTCCTTGTTAAGTATAGTGACACATTTAAAGAAACTTATAGTGACTGATGATGCCATGTGCTCAATTTTATTTGTTTTCTTTCGAACATTACTAATAAATTATGTTCCTTAATTTGAAACACAAATTGTAACTACTTGTAACGTACATATTATTTAAAATATAGATAGAAACTAAATGATAATGGATACGGGCTATAACGTACTTATTACATTATGGCTGTCAAACTTGAGCGACCAACAATACCCACATAAGAAAATTAAAAACATCTCAAAATGCCATGGAAAAGTGTATGATGGGAAAAAGGCTATCTGATAAAATAAGAACAACAACTTTAAGAGCAAAATCAAAAAGAAAAGATGTTACAATAACTGTTAGAAAGCTTAAATGGAAATGAATACATAATAATTAGATGAAAAGAAATCGTGGCAGACCACTCAGAAGATGGGTCGATGACATAGAAGCGATAGCAGGTGCTACATGGACCACAAAAGCTTACGTTTGGGATGAAGTTGGAAGAAGTTTGATGGCAAGTTGGAGGAGGCCTTTGTCAATAAGTAAACAGACGGTGCGATGACAATCTAAATTTAAGAATTTTAAATTGTATTAACAATGAAAAATTGTAAGCTTTACCTGAATAGAGGCTATTATTATTATTATTACTATAGAAATAGAACAGAAGTACTCGTATAATTTAGTCAATATATGTGAAATAAACTTAAAATCCTTCAACATGTATACTTAACAATATATTATTAAAGCGCGAGGACTCGCTTCTGCAGGATGGCCGAGCTGTTAGCAATATTAGTAATGTATGTACGTTCTTATTGAAAGAATAGTAAGAATATCGAAATGCACTCTATGGCAACCCTACAATTCCGGGTATGGTTGGTATATAGTCTGTGGCTTGATCGTTTTGGCGGGAAACAATCAAGCTCTTGTTTTTTGCTCGAAAAACAGGTTAATAAGAAAATATTATGCAGCAGCAAGTCCAAGCGAAAGGTTTAAATTAAAAGTACTAGTAAACCGATACACATCTAAATAAAAGTGATAATTGTACATCTGTTACTGAATTTAAGGTACTGTAAAGCGTTTTCTTCAATTTTGTAATATTTTACAAAATTTACTACTTCAGCTGCACAAGGCAGCTGTGAATAAGTTGGTATGATGAAGGATTGATTTCGAAATATAATGCTGTATACTGATCATAGCTGTTTTATTTATGGACTAATTGTCTTCTTAATGTAGAGTAAATTAGGTACTTAACATAAGAGACAATGCACCCAGATAATAGTGTAGTTTTTGTGTAGTTTTTCCAATTATAATCCTAATTAAGGTGTGTAGCACTGTGATGCATTGAGTTGGCGTGTATTTTATTAAAAATTAAAACACATTCCAATTTTCCGACGCATTATCGACATGTATTTTTTTTAAGAAATAAAAACTAGCAAGCTCACAGTCTAGCTGGAACTTGTGGTCTTCTCTCACAAGAGAGTTAAAACTATCCACCATGCTGACATATAACGGTTTGGCGTATGATACACAACCGAATATACGAAAGTATGTATATTGTATACATTATAAATATGCTTAGAACACACCAGTTTTCTCACGATTTTTTTTTTGGTCAGCTTTAAATCCAATGATGGTGACAAACTTGGCCATATATTGTTCTGGGAAAAATACTTAGAAACGTAGATGGAATCTGGCTCTCCTGAAATCGGAACTTTTCGTCTTATGCTTTTATTTTCTCAAATCTTAATTTTCTACTCCAATATCCACTTAAGGCACCGATGTGTAATATATTACCCAAAAGGTCGGTTAATGACGAAAACCAACAAACTTAACTTTGCGGCTCCAATGTTAATTCTCTACGTCGTAACATGATGTAGATTCAGATCACTTAGTCACCATTCCAACTTGTTAGTCATACAAGGTACGTCATGGATACAGGAATAATCAACACTAGAAGCTCGTATAATACAAAAGAGTATGGTAATGGGGAGAGAAGAGATACATACCCCAGCACGTACCTGATCCGAGCGCCCATGCGCACGTACAGCCCGAGGATGACCAGCCCCGGCAGCGCGAAGAACAGCAGGCTGCTCAGCTCGCACAGGTACCACGACGGTAGCTCCAGCATCGCGCAGAACGCGGACTCCAGCGAGGCGTTACCAGACCCTGGGGGAGGAGAAATAAAGGTTATATTTGCGTAAGGTTTATATATCCTGGTGAAATAGAAATAAGGTTGAAATTTGCGCGATATAACTTTCCAGTGGCGTCATCTAGTGAAACAATAACTAAACTGTTTTTTTTAATAATATAGAGTGGCGATACCAGCAGGATGGACATGTGCTTAATGGTAAGCAACATGCCTGACACATAACAGCACAATGACTAGCAGCTATTGGAACATAAAGAGACCAAATCATTACCTAGCACTGTACTGCGGTCGTCCGCCAGAGATCTAAGATGTTATATCTTTAAGCCACGTCATTTCTCTGGAAACATTACCCTTCAAATCGTTAACAATAATGTTTGCACATTGCTGCTTGGCGGTAGAATAACTGCCAAAAATGTGGTACTTCCCCAGGCGGACTCTGCCAAGAGTCCTACCGCTACAGACTACTGTGTCTCAACTAGCAAGATCCCGCGGCATTATCCCGTTTGACGTTCACGTTCGCGTCATAAGCTAATAAAGCAGAAATAGCCATGTCGGTGACGGTAAGATTGTCTCTGATCAAAATGTACTTAACGAAGCCAAAGAAGTTTTCGTTTCACAAAAATAAATCCTCCGCATTTGTTTGTTTCTTCCCCACAACTTTATGAATGAATAAGAAATATAACAAATTATATCTTGTTATAGCTTTATCGTGTAACTCCTGAGAAGTTAGGTCTTATTGTTATTGGTTACCATAATATATTTATTTTGACGGAGGCTCAGTGTAGGCGACCTACATCAAACTGAATAACAAATCGAGCTTTATTCTATTATACCTACAGTAGTGTTAAGGCTGGGTTACACTGGCTAGTGAAATAGAGTAAACAATACTAATCGATCAGTATAATGCGAATTAACAACGATTGAGACCATTTTTAATACTTATCTCTCAAGCTGGCCCAAATTAAACTTAAATATTAAATACAGCTGACTTAATTATATATTGCTAGGACTCGGAACCTTTCTCCCTCTGTCTTGAAAAGCCCTTGACAAATACAGTAAATATTAGTGGAAGTAATCTTTTAACATGACCAGAGATGTATTTTTTTAAACAGAATCCTATTACTGAGAATGCAGTCTGTCTGTCCGTCGGGCCAATTTAGAGCTGTATCTTTCAAACCGTGAGCGATACAAGATACGGAGTAGAAAATGTTCATGGAATATGTAAAGCACGCAAGCTTAAAATTTGAAAGCATTGTTGTGATTTCGCTCTTTTTCTTTTATAAATGGATCTATAGCGGTAGGTTTAATAGATAAATAGTTCTATACCTCTAAGGTTTAAATAACTTTGAAGTTAATTTCACATTCAATGAATTGCGTTAATATTGGTTAGTGTTGTCATGGAATCCTCAATAAAAAAATCGATTAATTTAATTCTACGTTTTTGTTCAAAATGTTTTGCAGTATCTATAGTGGTACAATATTGTATGCAATTGATTTATTTTTCATTATGAAGTTCCACGAAACGATGTCGCTTTTTCGCTCCATGTAATACCGTTGTGACAGGACGCTTGCATAGACGCTCTGGTGAAGACAATGATGACGTTATCGACCACACTTCTATTGTGTATTCCTGGCTTAAGCCTTGTTTTTACTCTTGTTCGCAAACTATTTACTTTAGGCAGAATATTGTTGTATATCGATGGAGGTATATGTATATATTCCGGGTAAAAGATTTGATTACCCACGTCTGTGAACGTTTTTAGTGATTGTAGTAAAGTCACGGCTCAACGGAGATGCCTCCATGTAATGAAGACTGGGCGTTTATTCCGGACATTCCAAACTTCGATAACTCGGTCCAATCGCTGAACCAGACCAGTACTCGTATTACTAGACCCATGTGCTCGTTGGGATTTATCAGAGTGTGATTTACTTGTACCCGGGGTTCTTTTTAAAAGGCACGTACCAGTGGCACACCTACTCGTCGTTCCCCAATAAATTATAGATAGACCTTCAACTTTTAAGAATTAGCGTGGCCCAAAAAAAAATACAAAAAGGGCTTCCTTGAACCTATTATAAAACACAAAAGTGTACACTTGCTCATCGTCATCTCTCCTTATTTTAATGCTGTCTAAAATGGAGCATGTTTAACCAGAAGAAACTGATTCTCTCTCGATTTGAAGAGACCAAGATTGTAACCATAGAGAAAACTCCACTCAGGTAACGCATTGTACAGCCTAGACGTTATTATCACAAAAGTGGAATCAAACCTCCTCGTTCGAGTCTTCGGAACGTCAACCACAAAACGTTGACGCTTTTTCGAACTGCGAGCAGTGCGATTAAAAAGGGCAAGGTGTTATTAACTTGTACTATGGGAGCCAGACGAAATAAATACATATATCATTGTAAAAACATACTTATCATAGATAGAAAAACCCAGACACCGAACAAACATTTGTATTCATCACACTCACAATATTTGCACTTATTTATACAAATACTTATTTTTACAAATGTAGCGCGAGAACTAACTTCCGCAAATTCTATAAATACGTTTCTGTCAGATCACTTAGCCGTACGCGGAGTAGTGACATTCACGCACTCAACGCCAGTCCAGTTGACTCGCCTGACGCGTGACTTCTCGCAAAATAACCGAGCAAATTTCGTTATATCTATTGACAGTATAGATTGGTCCGAAGTAAGTGCGAGAAACAAAACCGCTCAAACATTTGTGGTGGCACTGATAAATATTTTGTCAAATAAGTATGATACTTGTTTCCCAATAAAACGAAAACCAAATAAAAAACGTGACGCGTCATGGGTTACGCCTGACATACTTAATCTAAAATCGTTGTTGTTTGATATTTCAAGATTAGTTGACCAATTTCCTGAGGAAGAGAATTTAATAGCTATGTTTGACGATCTCAACAGGAAATACAACTCGGCTTTGAATATGTCTAAAACAAACCACTATAATAGTATAATACATGGGAGTACGAATCCATCTAAAGCTATGTGGGGAGTCGTGAACATGGAGAGGGGGAAGAACAATACCCCTAGGTTGAACTTCTCCGAGATCGTAAAAGATTGTAACGGCAGTAAGTTTAGTTCGCCAAAAGATGCCGTAAATAAATAATAATAATAATAAATAAATATTGGTGGACAATTCACACACAACACCATCTGACCCCAAACTAAGCAAAGCTTGTGTGATGGCGGCCAGATAGCTGATATAATACTTATATAGTTTTTAAATACATACTTATTATACATAGAAACACCCAGACACAGTGCAAACATTTGAATTCATCACACAAATATTTGCACTGGGTGGGGATCGAACCCACGACCCTCGGCTTCGCAGGCAGAGCTACTACCCACTAAGCCACGAGGCCAGTAAATGCTATGAACGTTCGGTTTTTAAATGCAGCTACTGCCTGTGGGGCGCCTAAAGCTGATGCTGCTACTGTACGTAAAATATTAGTATCAGCGCGTCAACCATCTGACCGTTCCCTCAGACTAACAAATTTCTCGGCTGATGAGGTATTCCGCATAGTTTCTTCCAGAATACCCCCAAAAAAGTCAAAAGACATTTACGGTGTGTCGATGGAGCTAATTAAACTAGCAATTTTGCCTCTAGCTCCAGTTCTTGCCACACTGTTTAATAACTGTCTTAGAGAGGGCTCGTATCCGTCGCCACTGAAGATATCGAAAGTGTCCCCGATATTTAAAGGCAAAGGCAAAAGGACCGATATTGATGGCTATAGACCAGTGTCGATTATACCAGCAATAGCCAAAGTGTTCGAAAATGGCTTGAGTTCACGGTTAGTGGACTACCTATCAGAAACCGAGGCGCTGTGTGAACAACAATACGCATACCGCGAAGGGAGATGTACGACTTCTCTAACGCGTGAAGTGATTCGTAGTGTGTTGACGGCCCGTGAACGTAAACAACAAGTGGCGGTCTTGTGTTGTGACTTATCGAAGGCCTTCGATGTCGCAGACCATGAGACCTTAGCTTTGAAGCTGAAACACTACGGCATAGCCGGGAAATCATACGCAGTGTTGACTGACATGTTACGAGGCCGCTCTCAAGTGGTGGATGCTGGTGATGGCGATAATAAATCAGACCCGCTGCTTTCGTCTATGGGAGTACCGCAGGGTTCGTCAGTTTCAAATATTATGTTCTCTCTCCTACTAAACGATCTCCCGGAAGCCGTAAAGGGTGCGGACATATTCATGTATGCAGATGATGTGGCTGCCGTAGTAACAGCTCTTTCAATAGAGGAATTGGAAGATAAATTGAATATTGTAATTGACGGCTTAAACTCGTGGTTTACTGCCAACGGTTTTATGTTAAATTCAAAAAAGACGCATTTCATTCATTTTTGTCTGTCGGGCCACCATACAAAACCGTTAGTAGTCTCGCTAAGCGGTGTTAGGATTGAGCAGGTACAGAACACTACATTTTTGGGGTTCGAGATTGATCGCAGCATGACGTGGGAACACCACATCGATAAGATGTGTGCTAAGGTTAGCAGTGCGTCCTTTGCGTTAAGACGAGTATCCCGAGTGGTGTCTGCGGATGTTACGCGTGCCTGTTACTTCGCCACGGTGCATTCTCGGTTACAGTACGGCGCCGAGCTATACGCGCGCGCTGCCGACTGGGAGCGTGCGTTCCGCGCCCAAAAACGTGCCGTACGTGCCATCGTTGGCGTATCGCAATGCACATCCGTCAGACCGTATTTCAAAGAACTTGGCATACTTACGTTGCCTGCTATCCTGATCTACCAAGTGGCTGTATATGTCAGAAATAACCTAGAATCATACAATACGCGAGGAGAGAGACATTCTCGTAACATACGCAACGCGGACAAGCTGGATGTTATCCCACACTCTCTCACGAGGTCACAAAAGTTAACTCACATTATGGGACCGGAAGTTTATAACACTCTTCCCAAAATAGTTATATCCGCCCCAAGTTTCGGCACCTTCAAAAACAGATTAAAGTGCTGGCTTATGGATCAAACTTTTTATAGCTACAGCGAATTTTTAAAGAGTGATGGTAAAGTTCCTATAAAAATCTGAAAAAATTGACATTTAGCAGTAGAATTTTATTTGAAACATATTTGTTATACTCGTATAATACGTGACAGTTTTCTGTACGATAATTAATAATTGTTATTAAAATACTGTGAAGTGATAATTTCAAACTTTGGAAATGTATACAATTTGTATGCCCTTTCTTTTGTTTAATTTTTTTATTAATTGACGTGTAAATTGTACATTTATCAATAAAGAACTTTGACTTTGACTTTGACTTCACTTGGTGGGAATCGAGTCCACAAACAACAGGCAGACTTCCTACCATTAATCCACCAGGCCAGTCAATACCAGACCGGCCCTAACTAAGTTGACTTTGCAGCCAAAGATCGTAGTTCTACAATGTTAGATTGCAGTCTCTATAATTTCTTGCGAAACGAAATCAGGTAGCAATCTTAGAGCTGTTTTTGTTACGCAGTAGACAAACTCCCAGGTTGTTGTTTTGAGTTTGGTGACTATAGAGTATAAGCACTAACGTTATACTGGATCGTAAAGCTGGGATCGTTTATACAAATGCTGCTGATTGAGGACTCAGTAAAATTAGTCTCAATCACTGTCAGAGATTTAAGAGCCGGGTTTTTGTAGCGGGCCTTGTCGCCGCAGACAGTTTTTATAGCTTACCTATATGACTATTTTATGTCCAAAACCTTTTAATTTAATAGTTTTTCTATATTGTAAGAAAACATTCTAATAGCGGTATTAGCCTACAACTGGCCTGGTAGCTTAGACGGTAGTAAGTTTGCCTACGAAGCTATAGGTCGTGAGTTTGATCCCCATCTAGTATAAATATTTGTTATGTATCTAGGTGTATGTGTATTAAGTATTACAATTAATTCAGTCTCCACGCTGGTCAAATCCACAAGTAACCGTCAGACTGGCGGCAATCCGACGCCGTATAGCCAAGATATGTTGTCAGAGAACTGAGCGATTTCAAATTCTTTCTGTACCAGCACCGCCTAGATGTTTTAGGTACTTAGTTCTCGTTCCCATTACTTTTCAGTGATATAATTTATAATGTAATCGTGTTCCAAATCTTGACCCTAGTTTCGACGTGATTGATAAACAGACATCGAATCATCCAAAGTTTCACATATATATTATTAGTAGGATGATCGAATAGACAATACAAGGTCGACACAAACGGAAGCGGAGGTAACATAAAGCTAAGTTCCCCGGCGGCCGCTAGTTTCGTCTTGTGTACCCACTACCCACGCCTCCAGCGAGCCCGACCTTAGATATTGTCTGACGGAACACTGTGGGGCTTGTGGCTGGACCAGATCAAATACATATAACTCATATACGTAACCACTAACCATATCTATAACGCAAGAGTTGACACAACAGTGTTTTTTGAAGTGAAATCTTATTTTAGCGCACCATATACAGATTTTCCGTGGTCTGTGAATTGAGCTCGTAACGTTAGAGACGATTCACACGGCGCGGCTGCCAACCGCGCCCGCGCGCGGGCGCGGCAGATTTCCATATAAAATTGAATTCAATTCACACGACGCGGTTTACGGCCGCGCAGCGCGCCGCCGTCAGCCGCGCCGGCAGCCGCGCAGCCACGCGGCCGCCGCGCGGCTGCCGCAGCCGCCGGCCGCGTGGCTGCGCGCGATTCTTGCGCAGTAGCTTTCCGGAGCAGAAACCGCGAAAACCTGCGGTCTCGTGAGTATTGAAACAAAACAGACGCGCGGCGCGGCGCCGCGCCCGCGCGCGGGCGCGGTTAGCAGCCGCGTCGTGTGAACCGGGCCTTACGTTCGTAAATTAGGTAAATACAATTTCGGGTGACCTCGGATGGTTTAGATGGCCATGCTCATGGCCACGTCCTCCGATTTCACCCGCGTAGTTTCCAAAGTGCCCTATCAAATTTGGAGTTTAGTTTTCACTTCTATCGGGAGCCATTAAGCCAACCAGTATTTTTGAAGTGAAAACTTCCATAGCCGCCTTAAACACTTTTTGGTAGTGGAACATTTTATACGTTCGCGTCGCTGACATGGTTAAGTTGGTTATAAGCACCTCCAGTTAGTACGAAGTCAAACCATTCCAGAGGTGCGTACTGCAATTATTCTGAGTGTGAAACCTTGTCCGAAATCGTCGCCTAGCGAGCATTGAACCCTGAAATACATGAAAACTTTTGTGGTCTTGGCTCAGCTTAGATTGATATCTTGGGGTCAGAAAACTTGCCCTGTCTTACCCTTTTACTTTAGGGTATTTTTTCACGATATGTTTTACATAATGTCTTCGCTTTTGTTGCATATTGCTTGATCTTAGTAATTTATCGAATGAAATTTTAAAATGTGTGCATACATTTTAGCAAACAAAAGACGAAAACAAAAAAGCTAAGGACTAAATCTAATAAGAGAAAGTTGTGTGGGTGGAACGATTATGTGAGGTGCGCTCATCGGGAGGCCAGGCTTAAATTTGATACATGGGTGCTTCATCACAGACCTACATCAGGGATAATCTATGAGCAGATGTGTGTCTCTCGAAAAATGTTTAAAGGCCGTTTGAAGTGGTTACAAAATCACCAGGAACAAGTCAAAATGGACATTATTGCTAAGCATAGATGTAATAAAAACTTTAGTGAGTTCTGGAAGTCTACCAAGAAATTGGATATTAGGCCTGGTCTCCCGGTAAGTGTCGATGGTAAAACAGATCCGTCGGAAATAGCAAACATATTCAGAGATCACTTTAAAGTGCCGGCAGTGCTTGATTCCACTTCTAGTGAGGCTGAGTCTGGGTTCATGGATTGTAGGGAGGGACCTCTTCTGGTTTTCACTGCTAGGCAGGTAAGCTCTACAATTAAACATATGAGTGGGAGAAAATCTCCAGGACATGATGGGCTCGGTATCGAACATTTAAGACACGCCGGTGTTCATTTGCCTAGGATTTTAGCTATGTTTTTTACCTTATGTGTTAGTCACTCTTACTTGCCTAGTGACCTGATGAAAACGATAGTTGTGCCCATTGTGAAGAACAGAACAGGTGACCTCTCGGATAAAGGAAACTATCGGCCCATCTCGCTTGCGACTGTGGTGGCAAAGGTGTTGGACGGTTTGCTTGACGCACAAATCGAAAAATATTTGTAACTCCATGACGCACAGTTTGGATTTCGTCACAGATTATCGACTGAAAGTGCAATATTGTGTCTCAAGCATACTGTCCAATACTACACTGACCGTAAGACGCCGGTGTACGCCTGTTTTCTAGACCTTTCCAAGGCCTTCGATCGAGTATCGTATGATTTGCTTTGGGGTAAAATGGTGGACAGAGGTATACCGGCGGAGATTCTGGGTATTTTTAAATTCTGGTACAAAAATCAAATTAATAGAGTAAAATGGTCAAATAATCTCTCAGAACCGTAAATACTTATAATGTAAAGAAGACCGAATATATGGTGTTTGGGGTTGCAGGTAAGAGCTGTCCACAGTCAGTGGTGCCTCTCACTCTAAATGGCGTGAACATCAATAGGGTTGCGCAGTTCAAATATCTCGGACATATTCTTTCAGATGACCTCAAAGACGATGCTGATATAGAGCGGGAACGTAGAGCTTTAGCGGTTCGTGGTAATATGTTGATTCGCAGATTCGCTCGTTGCACGGACCAGGTTAAAATCACCCTTTTTAAGGCCTATTGTCAGGGTTTGTACACGGGCAGTTTGTGGATCAAGTACACCAAAGGGTCGCTAAATGGTCTACGAGTCCAGTATAATAATGTGTTTAGAATGATGTTGAAACTGCCTCGTTTCTGTAGCGCATCAGAAATGTTTGCGCAGGCCAATATTGATGATTTCTGGGCCGTGTTGCGCAAAAAAGTGGCCTCATTAGTTGGAAGGGTACGGAGTAGCGACAACATTGTTCTAAATACTTTAGCAGCAGATCCCTTCTCACCCCTGTCTAGGCATCTTGTGCACACAATGGTCCAAACAAAGCAAACGAAGGACCTTGAATTTGTTTGCGTAAAATGTTTACAGCGTAAATTATAATGCTCCATAAATGTATGTACTTTTATAAATATAATTCAATTCTCCGACGTTTTAGTTACGTTATTTGTTAATTTTATAATTATGACTTTAATTCTGTATTTAATTTTAAATGTGATTTTGTATTTTAAATTTATAGTTATTAAGTTGTAAATGGATCTATGTTATCTGACAAATAAATAAATAATAATAAAATTAGCCTGACATCTACCCTCCATCAATACCAAGATACATATTACCTTTATTCTCTCAATTTGTATCGTGTAGTATTGAGGCTACTAATTGCAAAGGCAAGATTACAACAAGCACTATAGTAGAAGTTACACAAGTGCAGTGACACAGTTGCGGAAAGGCAATTAATAAATTGTAGCCACTGTTATCAATTGAGTCAAAGTAAACCAATTGAATAAATGTAAGAATGTATATTGACAACTGTTCGATCTTTCCCATATAAAATTTCACAAAGGAATGCTCTTCAACGGCTTACCCACATCTACTTATAGCGCCAACCCCTCTAAAACTCTTTAAGATGGCGGGTAGAAGTGAATGGTATCCCACCGGCGCCCTCTACACTAAATGACACATATTTAGACTCAAATCCCAGTATTAAAAATAATACTATATATAGTGAAATACACGGCAAACAAAATACAGGTGAGAACACCACTTTCTACTCTCTACTCTGAGAATAAGCCGGGCTAGACCTTTCCTCAAAGAAGAAATTTAAAGCCCTAATCCACCACGGTGGCTAGTGTTAGTTAGAGAATAACAAAGACATCTTTCGAGACATCATGTGCTCTAGCATTTGTTCAAGGAATTTACTGTTTTTTTCACGCTGTCTTCATTCAATCTGAACTAGTATATCTGCACTTAGAAAATACTATAGAATTTATTCCGACGCCAAGCAGTAGTGTGCAAACATTACTGTGTTCCGGTTTGAAGGGCAATGTTTTCAGAGAATTTTCCAGAGAGACCATCTTGACTAGAATATTTGAGACAACGTTTTATTTGTAACAATAAATTTGTGACAATAGTCTGACAAATAAACCAATTTTGATTTTTGATTTGGTTTGAGAAATTACTGGGCTAAGAGATAAAACGCCTTATATCTTGGGGTGACGAGCGCAGTGCGGTTTTAGGTCATGATTTGGACTCTTCATATTCCAATAGCTGCGTGTCACTGTGCTGTTATGGGCAGGCATGTTGCTTACCATCAAGCACATATCCCGCTCGTCTTGTCACTCTTTACCATAAAAAAACAGAGTAGCATGTGAGATTCAAAGCTCACGATTGTGAAACCACCGGGTCACCAGTCACCATGACTTTACGAACTATGTACGGCACAGTTGATGACGCACTGATGCCCTGACCGGGTAGTAAATACTCGTGGTAGCTGACGGAGTATACTGACCGGGCGGGTACTGTAGCTGACGGAGTGTACTGACCGGGCCGGTACTGTAGCTGACGGAGTGTACTGACCGGGCGGGTACTGTAGCTGACGGTGTGTACTGACCGGGCGGGTACTGTAGCTGACGGAGTGTACTGACCGGGGGGGTACTGTAGCTGACGGTGTGTACTGACCGGGCGGGTACTGTAGCTGACGGTGTGTACTGACCGGGCGGGTACTGTAGCTGACGGAGTGTACTGACCGGGGGGGGGGGGGTACTGTAGCTGACGATATGACTGACCGGGGGGGGGGGGGGGGGTACTGTAGCTGGCGGTGTGTACTGACCGGGCGGGTACTCGTGGTAGCTGACGGTGTGTACTGACCGGGCGGGTACTCGTGGTAGCTGACGGTGTGTACTGACCGGGCGGGTACTCGTGGTAGCTGACGGTGTGTACTGACCGGGCGGGTACTCGTGGTAGCTGACGGTGGTGTAGGCGGCGAAGGGCGCGGCGGCCACGAGCGACAGCACCCACAGCGCGGCCACGATGCGCAGCGCGCGTCGCAGCCCGGCCATGGCGTACAGGTGCAGCGGGTGGCAGATGGCCAGGTACCGCTCCAGAGAGAACGCCACGATGGTCAACACCGACACGTACGACGCCCTGCGATAACAATACACCAGTCTATTAAATCATACAGTCGTTCGACGAAGCCGTCTAGACGGGGCAATCGTGAGACGCGGGAAGCGCGCTCCCACATTGCCTACATTACAATGTTAGTATTGCAGGAGCTTGCTCAGTGCTGACGCCTTCCGTATGTTTTAATTTTATTTTGGTGCCACGTTTTTATAATTGCGATAACCCTACCCGTGTCTAGACATTATCGGCGCCTCTTCCGAGATCAAAGGCGATGAACTACTGGTAGTATTTATTTATGCTGTGACAATATTACGTCAACAGCGGATTTTTTTGGAGCGAAGCCTCTTTTTGGCGCCCCACACACAGATTTAGCACTGACACGTACGACGAGTCCTACTACTACAGGCGGACTCTACCAAGAGTCCTACCACTACTACTAGTTGCTGTCTGTCCGCTGTTATTGTCATGTCGCTGTGTTTACTATATTCAATTTATATGTCATCATTTTTGTTATTAATTATTTATTTATTAAAAAATCTATATATATAAAAGCGAAAGGTCACTCATCAAGGAATCTCAGAAACTACAAATGCTAGGAATCTGAAATTTTAGCATGTAGGCGCTCGCTAAGACGGGGTTTTGCGAAATTCAACCCCTAAGAGGGTGAAACACGGGATGAACGGTTGTATGAAAATTCGTGATTTTCAAAGTTATCAAATTTTGTATCTAGACACTTGACACGAAGCAATTAAATGTTTGTTCTATCAATTTTGTGATACGGGAGTGAAATTGGGGTTGAAATGGGGGATGAATGTCAATATGGAAGTTCCCAACAGTTGAAGATAAAACCATGAAACTCTGTATATAGACACTTGACACGAAGCAAACGAATGTTTGTTCTAGCAATTTAGTAATTTCGAACTGTACGGGGGTGAAATTGGGGATGAATGTCAACATGGAAGATCTCAACCGTTGAAGATAAAACTATGAACCTCTGTATATAGGCACTTGACACGAAGCAAACGAATGTTTGTTCTAGCAATTTTGTAATTTCAAACTGTACGGTGGTGAAATTGGGGTTGAAATGGGGGATGAATGTCTATATGGAAGTTCCCAATGGTTGAAGATAAAACTATGAAACTCTTTATATAGGCACTTGGCACGAAGGTAATAAATGTTTGTTCTAGCAATTTTGTAATTTCGAACTGTATGGGGATGAAATTGAAGTTGAAAAGGAGGACGAATGTCTCTTACCCTTTCACACCTAAACAACTGAACCGATTTTGATGAAATTGTTTTATTATAAGCTGTTTTAGTAACCGTAAATGTGTCTGGGTATGAAAATAGCTAGGTACTGCCCGAGTTACCTTAGAAGGTTTTTATTTCGCGCGGACGAAGTCGCGGGTAACAGCTAGTACTCAATAATTTTAAATAGTGTATCATTTTATTTTAGTTTTAACTTCTGCCGTGCGGTCTTAATCACACACATTTTTAACCACTTAATTGATTTCAGTAACATTTGAAATGGAAAACAAAAAATACACACTTATTGGTGGACATTTCTCACACCATCTAATCCCAAACAAGGCAAAGTTTTGTACTATGAGCGCCAGATAGCTGGCATTATACTTACAACATTACCATCTGTGAATAACTGTAGTATAGATAGGATAGCGTTTAACCTCGTATTCTCTAATATTGAGCAACACGCGGACGTCGCACGTTTACCTAGAAGGAGCATGTTTACTCTGCAGTTCACCCCATAGTCACCCCGGTTGTAGCTATCGGCACTAAACTTGTATTCACTACCAATACCGACACCGCAGAATACTCTGATGCTCGCCCTTGACCGTCTTATCGCCTGGTGCTATGCGACAATGGTAGGATAATATAATTATTCACTTATTTCTTCATTTCCTTAAGTTTGTGTTTTTACAATAATATCTTTATTTAAAAACTACGGTAAAATATCATAAAAACCTAAACCTAGATCGCCGCTGGTGTCGGGGCAGGGTCTAAGCTCCCTAGATCGCCGCTGGCGTCGGTCGGGGCAGGGTCTTAGCTACCGGTGGTTAGGGCTGCAGAGTGAGGAACCTCCTGACGATGCGCGCTGTGTCGAGGATGACCGCATTCTACATCTGATCCTTGATCCAACTGTCTGGCGAGAGTGTTTTATGTTGGTTGAGACGTTTCGCCAGAAATTATTAATTATTTTACAAAATATACACATATATCATTCTGATGTAATATAATAATAAACGTGTTACAGTTGTAATTCGTCAGTTGCATACATTTTGTAAAATATGCAATTACACTCTTAGATTTAAGTTCGTACAAAATTGCAAGTTTTCTACAATTTAGATGTTTTATTACAAAATAGCATATTGGGGAGCAGAAGCTAAAGCGTTCATTTCAGTGTTGAGGCGCAGGCTCAGGGAGAATACGGGTGACTCCCGTTTCGGCTTGTTCCTGGAGCAAAGGTTGGCCATCGCCATCCAACGCGGGAACGCAGCCAGCATCATGGGCACCTTTGCGCCGGGGACGGTTCGGGGTGGGTTATTTGGGGAGTAGTTTTTAGTTAAGAATTTACATGTTAATTTTTACATTTAGATTTGCAAAATAAGGTCAATGTTAGATTTTATATAGTTTTATAGGTAAGACCGAAACAGAAATTGGAAATAATAGTATTTCAGGTCGCTTCAGTAAACATCCTGCAGCTGGTCCTAGGCTACAATTTCCAAGGTTTAACATAACAAAACAACATTATTTCGAGAAACTGGAACTGAAACTTACAAGGAACAACAGCAACTAACCCTAAGTTATGTTATTATTCAATTAGGCCGGCCCCACCTGCGGCCAAGCAATTATTTCTGTAGAAACGTACAAAAAATACAAAATAAGACGCAATGCTCTCGAACAAGTAAAAAGAAAGCATAATTATATTTTGCAGAAATTCTTTAAATGTATTTAAGTAAAATCACGTACTTTTTCGGAGTTTTACGCGTGAGAGATGTTCGAGACATGCTAGGACTTTTGTGAATTGATGTTTGTGTAGTATAAATGTATACGAATATACACAATGCTTTGGGGGAGGCCTATGTCCACCAGTGGCCGTCTGCAGGCTGCAGATGATGATGACACAAAATACACAGTGACACGCAGCGATTGAACATGCGTAGTCCAAATTATTACCTCACTTAGAGATATAAGATGATTTTTCTCTGCATTTTTTCTGGCAACATTGCCCTTCAAACCTCAAGACAGTGACGTTTACAGGTTCACACGTTACTTTTTGACTTCCAAACATTCCAAATGTGCTTCTGGTGGTGGACTCTGCAAAAAGTCCTACAACAACAAAAACAATGTAATATTATGTTCTATTTACCTAAAATTCTAAAAAACATAACGAAATGAATTTTCTGTAAGGATACTGAGCGTGCCTGGTCCGTAAATCACCGAGCTACTGACTCCGTTCGAGCCAGATGCAGGTGACACCGTTTAACGTTATCTGTGGAAATATAATTTGAGAAAGAACGTCGAATTTGTTTTTTGCAATAACTAGCAGCAGCCCAAGGTTTTACTTGCGTAATTCATATCGCCATAATTTTCGAAAAATAAAAAGTAGCCTATATACTTATCCAGACTGAGTTAATTTAACTGTGTACCAAATTACATCTAGATCACTTTTAGCAAGGCGCAGCTAGTACTTGTATTAACGAAGAATATAACATAATATTTTTCTTTATTAACATAGTATTGAAACATAACATCATTCCCTGCAAAGTATTAAAACAATGAGTAACAGCGCTTAAAATATGTCTCGTCATATAATTCATAACATCATTCACTGTAAAGTATTAAACAATGAGTAACAGCGCTTAAAATATGTCTCGTCATATAATTCATAACATCATTCGCTGTAAAGTATTAAACAATGAGTAACAGCGCTTAAAATATGTCTCGTCATATAATTCATAACATCATTCACTGTAAAGTATTAAACAATGAGTAACAGCGCTTAAAATATGTCTCGTCATATAATTCATAACATCATTCACTGTAAAGTATTAAACAATGAGTAACAGCGCTTAAAATATGTCTCGTCATATAATTCATAACATCATTCACTGTAAAGTATTAAACAATGAGTAACAGCGCTTAAAATATGTCTCGTCATATAATTCATAACATCATTCACTGTAAAGTATTAAACAATGAGTAACAGCGCTTAAAATATGTCTCGTCATATAATTTGAATCTGACTCGGAACCACCTGGGAACACTTTTCACGGTACTATATACTTTATTATACACGTGTTGTGTCTGTTTGTTGGAAAACAAAACATAAATATCGAATCCTCGCGAGTTACAGCGGGGATTTGCGGAAATCTCCAGTGAGAGCGCCAATTTTGATAGGGATTTGGGAAGTAAACCGAGCCAGTACCTATACCTACAGCTTACAGCTTACAGCCGTATTGTCGCAGCCGTATTGTCTGGAAGCGTTTGGTAGTCGGAGTAAGACAGCCAGAGCCTATGTTAGCGTCACGTCAACGTTGCCAAATGTTTAAATGTTTGGAAAATTAGAACAACCTAGCGAACGTTTGGAAAAAGAACGCTTAAAAAAGAACGCAACATAGATTACAAAAATAACGTTTGAAAAAAGAACACTTGGAAAAAGATCGTTCGGAAAGAGAACTTTGGAAGCTTTGATATTGGAATGTTTCCTGCTGAATCATATTTATTGTAATAACCAATAGATCTGTTATTATAAATTCTGATAGATTATCGTCTGAAATATAACATGAGCAGCTCACTTTGTATTATTATTGATGGAGCTCGGAGCTTTCTCTCACGCTGATCTGTTGTGGTTTCCGCCAACCCCACTTAGCGTTTGTGGTGGATTATTGAAGAGAAAACTTCTTTTGGTACGCCGCAGACAGATTTCTCGTGGGCTGTGAATTGAATTCTAGCGTCTCGCTCGGGGATGATAAGAAATCTTCGAATAAACTCGGGACCTCGGGGATGGTTATGCTCCTGGCCAGGCCCTCCGGTTTCACTCGCGTAGTTTCCAAAGTAAGCTATCAAATTCTGAGTTATAAGTTTTCACTTCTATCGGCAGTTCCTATGACTGCCAAATTTTTGCTTTCACTCTCTCTTTGTCTAAGAAGACATTATTTATTTTCGTCCACTTTGTTATTCGTACAGTCTCATTCATAAATGTTAATTAAGGTAATTTTAGCTAAATTATGTTTCGTTTTGTTTGCGCGCCAAACGATTCCCATCAGACGAAAGTTTTCAAAGAGCATTTTAACTGTTGCGAGATATACAGTTAACGGTTTCAAAGTAATTTAGGGCGAATTTCACGATTTTAATGGTTACTTACATTTTGATGTTACTACTTGTAACCGCCAAAGTACGCTGTATCAAGTTTTGGTAATGGTAGCTTTATTCTGCCATTTTGATTTCGAATCATCATTATTATGAGTTTTACCCTGATGGATATGGTCTGGGTGTTTTCTATTCGAGAATTAAACGGTTTCTTCTTCATTTGCACCAATTATTTATTTAAAAAAAATTTATATAATTTTATGTTTGTATGTATCTATGCGATACGCGATAGCTGCGCTAGTTGTGAATCGATTTCGATGATTTTATTTTTATTGGTAGAAAATACTTCAATAGTGATCCCATATACATTTTATCGTAATGGGTGAAGCGGTTTTCGAAATATGAACAAAAAAATTGGCAGCCATAGGAACTGCCGATAGAAGTGAAAACTTATAACTCAGAATTTGATAGCTTACTTTGGAAACTACACGGGTGAAACCGGAGGGTGGCCGGAGCATGGCCATCTAGAAACGCGTCAGCATTTCCCATTGGCTTACGCATTTCTAGATGGCCATGCCATGATGGCCAGGCCACGCCCTTTCAGCATTTCCCATAGGCCTTCCCATTGGCTTTCTAGATGGCCAATCGCCATGGTCCCGAGTTTACCCGAAGATTTCTTATCATACCCGAGCGTGACGCTAGAATTCAATTCACACCCCACGAAATATCTGTCTAGGCGCGCCAAAAGAAGTTTTCCACTTTCACGTTTCCAAGGTAAGCTATCAAATTCTGAGTTATAAGTTTTCACTTCTATCGGCAGTTCCTATGGCTGCCATTTTTTTATTTTTTATTTTTTATTACAATACTAAACTTTAAAACCAGTGTGAACCTCTCAGGCCTAGTCCCTGTTCTCCGAGCACGTAATGTGTCGCCGTACATGTTTATTCGTTAATTACGTGTTTGAATTGCGTTAAATAAATAAACTAATTGAGTTAGGCTTTACTTAGGGATAGATTTGTGCGAAATTCTCTCTTAATGCATATTCTATGTAAAGACCTTTCCAACCTAATGTTTTTAGCTCGAGATGTAGGATTGTGTTGATTGGCGTTAATTTGTTATATTGTAGGGCAACCCACAACAGTGGTATTGCATGGAAAGCGTTTTCCGAGAACTGGAAAATCTTGCTTATGTATTTAAGATAAGCTGAACTCTTTCTTGTCACATACCTTTTTTACTTACATTGCTCGGTTGTTTACGTGCATGTATTCGGAAACGGCAGTAGATAACGCTGTTTAAATTTTGTTAATGAAAAAAAAACAACTGTGTAAGAGATTAAAGTCTGGAATAGTATATGTATAATTGGTTTGTCACGAGAGTGTAACGGGAATGGAAACTGTGCTGGTAAAACTGCGGGGCAGTAATAAATTAAATTATTTAAAAAAAATGGCAGACGTAGGAACTGCCCATAGAAGTGAAAACTTATAGCTCAGAATTTAATAGCTCACCTTAGAAACTACACGGGTGTAACCGGAGGGCGGGTGCCTCGCCATCATGGCATGGCCATCTAGAAATGCGTCAGCATTTCCCATTGGCTGGTGCGTTTCTAGATGGACATGCCATGATGGCCTATCCACGCTCTTTCAGCATTTTCCATTGGCTGACGTATTTCTAGCCATGGTCCCGAGTTTACCCGAAGCTTTCTTATCGTACCCGAGCGTGACGAATGAATTCGATTCACAGCCCACAAAAAAATCAAATGTCTAGGCGTGCCTAAAGAAGTTTTCACTTCAAAAATTATAGTGAAATACTTAATGTATACTAATTTAAATGAAACAATAATTTTGACAAAACATGTTCGGTGATATCAACACAGCACCCTAATATGAGTTCCAGTGATCGCTCCTTCGTGTGATGAATTTTATATAATAAGACGTATCGGAATACCAGTAATTTGGGAGTTATCGCTGTCCCAAGCACCGAACCGTAGGACCGCCATTACACCGTAAGTGTCTCGTCCTCAGAGGCCACTGGCGCCTCGAGTTATTGCGACGCGACGTCTTATGTGACGGTGTTTAGTGCGGTCGTAAAGTTTTGCAATTTTAGGTTGTGGTCTGACACAAATAATGGAAGCGTTTTGGATGCTCGACAACACATGACGCTTCTAATATCATTGCTATTTGTGTCTGTGTAACTCTAGAACTACGTTGTTTGTTTATATTTGACATAAAAATAATAATAGATATAATATTGGTGGACATTTCACACACAAAGAGCTTCGAGTGGATTTTTGAGCTATTTCTCTGAAATTTCACGAGTAGCAGTTTATCATCAGATACATTTCGGTGAGTTTCTTCTGGCATTGCGCACCAGAAATTCCGCCCTCATCTTTTTAATAAGTACTAGGCATCTTGATGTTGAAGTGAAGAAAGGTAGAGGCAAAGCGCCATCCCGGTGGATAGACACCATCAAGGCCTCAGCAAGGACAAACATCCAAACTTGCTTACGGATGGCCCAAGACAGGAGTGCCTGGAGGAAGATGGTTTAGGACGTCGATGGTAGTCACGACCCTCAGTAATGAGGATACGATCAAGAAGAAGGCATCTAGAGTAATCAGATCTATGCGCTATAGATAAACGCGGTGGATATCCTCAAGGTTAGTATTAAGCCCTTCTACTCTACGTTTATCATTCGCACTTCAAAAACATCACGACTGCTCATTACAGCTCGGTACCAGGGTACCACACAGCTGTTTGAATGATAAAAGTTCGAATTACTGCCTACCTTACGCTGCGCTCGTAATTCAAAGATATCTGATGATTTTTTTATAGGAATTAGGATTTTTTCATCAAATTCAGATTTTTAGGGTTCCGTAAAACGTAAAAACGGAACCCTTATAGATTCGTCATGTCTGTCTGTCTGTCTTTCTGTCTGTCTGTCTGTCTGTCTGTCTGTCTGTCTGTCCGTCCGTATGTCACAGCCACTTTTTGCCGAAACTATGAGAACTACACTGTTGAAACTTGGTAAGTAGATGTATTCTGTGAACCGCATTAAAGTTTGAACAAAACAATTTAAAAAAAAGAAAAATTAGGGTTGCCCCCCCCCACAGTGAACTGAAACTCAAAATTTTTTTTTCATCAAACCTACACGTGTGGGGTGTCTATCGATAGGTCTTAAAAAATGATGTTGAGGTTTCTAATTTAATTTTTGTCTATATTGAATAACTTGCGCGAGAGACACTTCCAAAGTGGTAAAATGTGTGTCCCCCCCCCCCCCTCTAACTTCTAAAGTAAGAGAAAGAAAAATCTAAAAAAAATATATGATGTACATTACCATGTAAACTACCAACGAAAATTAGTTTGAACTCGATCTGATGAGTAGTTTTTTTTTAGTACGTCATAAATACACTATTATTGAAACTTCGATCAAAGTTACAACGAACTACAAGAACTATGTGTACTATGAATATTATGTTACTTGCTGCAACGGAACCCTTCATGGGCGAGTCCAACTCGCACTTGGCCACTTTATTATATTCTACCAATACGCATTTTTTCTGTTTCAGTTTGAATGACAATGTTACTGGTGAAGTTTTAGGACAGATAGATAAAAATCTTCTCTGTGTCTAGTTCTAGTGAACAGCTTAGCGCAATTTAAATTTGGATTCGTCATATTGCGTGACACTTTGCTGTAAACGGGCAGGCATGTTGTTTACCATCAGGTGCATGTCTTGCTCACCCATCCCGTCACTCTACATAAAAAAAGCCTTCGAAAGACGTTTTTCTCAAAACATGTCAGTATCCTCCCGTTTTCCTCCATCATTAGTACCAGTGGTACTGACAAACTTGTTATCAATATTTTTCGTATAGCTGTACACCTATTCGTTTAGTACAACAAAAAGTAATGAAATATCCAGGAAAATCTTTCAACAACGCACGACCATCATACTTCCTTCCGGAAAATAAAATACGAGGCATAGACTTTATTGAAAGTGGAGATCATATTAAAGCCACACTATTATCCCCGGACTATTTCCCAGACAGTTTTCCTTGGGGAAATCTGCATTTCCCAACACGACAATACGCAGACTCCGTTCAAATTGGTTTAATCTTTTATTCATCCCTGCCTAGTGACCCTCATCAATCGGTTTTGCATCCCCTCGCGAGGAAATAACAGATAAGCAGGTTTGGGTCCTCGAGAACACGTTTTTCGCGTCTTCGAAGAATCAATAGTACCTATACTAAGTCATGTTGATCCGATAAAGCCGTACGTTTGCCGCGAGCGGGTAGATGTGTATAATTGTTGACAAAAAAAATTGGCAGTCATAGGAACTGCCGATAGAAGTGAAAACTTATAACTCAGAATTTGATAGCTTACTTTGGAACCTATACGGGCGTAACTGGAGGGCGTGGTCTGGGGACCATGGCATGGTCATCTAGAAATGCGTCAGCATTTCCTATTAGCTGATGCATTTCTAGATGGCCATGGCATGATGCCGAGGCCACGCCCTTTCAGCATTTGCCATTGGCTGACGCATTTCTAAATGGCCCATAGCCAAGGTCCCGAGTTTACCCGAAGCTTTCTTATCATACCCGAGCGTGACGAATGAATTCAATTCCCAGCCCACGAAAAATCTGTCTAGGCGCGCCTAAAGAAGTTTTCACTTCAAAAATAATTATCCTTTTAGGTTGTATTTGGGTATTTGTTGCTCAATCATGTCGTAGGATTTTTTAAAGTATAGTGTGATGGGACGAGCAGAACACGTGTCTGATGGTAAGCCAATAATAGCACAATGTAATGCAGTCATTGGAACATGAAGAGTCCAAATCATTACCTAGCACTGTGCACTGCGCTCGTCATCCTGAGATTTAAGACGATTTATCTCTATACCCTGTAATTTCTCTGGAAACACCGGAACATACTGATGTTTGCACGTTACTGTTTGGCGGTAGAATAACTGGCATAGAAGTAGTACTTTCCCGATGGTACTTGGTATATACTTGTGGACCACAGAAATCTAAATAATAAGGTACTAGAAGTCGCATGACCGCATGACATTGTCGCCGCACAGGTGACTTGTAGGCCACCAGTGCTCGAGTTGTAGTTTAGTCTTCTTCGAAACGGCAGGCGTGAATCATCTTTAAAACTTGTGTTATGCAGCATAAACAACTGTGGAAGTTCTTCCACAACTTGCAATTATACCAATAATGAGATTATATTTCACTGATAGGTATTTTATTTTAATTGTATTTTTTACTAAAATAAACGGAGCCCAATGATTCACTATGATAGTTATTCATTTTTGGTGTTATCTTCGTTTTGCATACCATTGCTGGGTACATTAATTAACATCTAGAGTGGTAAAAGCATAAACAGCAATGTAATGTAAAATTAAAGAAATCGTCATAACCTCTAATCTTCCATGGTACAACCGCAGGTAGCGGTCGTGAGCTAGTGCTGTGACGGCTCAATTTTACTTGGCCAAAAATAAACGATGAAAATTGTATTTTAAATTTTACCTTTTTTATCGATAAGTTAACATAAAATATCGATAAAAAAATTGTACACAGTTAACGCCCATACGTAAAATCTTTTAATTCGCGGTAAACATTACTTCATAATTCATAAATTATTAACAAAAGTATATACATACTAGCTATAACGCGCGATTGTTCATCCGTGCAAAATAAATATTAAGGTAACAGAGGCAGTATTTAGCTATTGTAAGCATTTATTTTTAATACTTTATTAGTTTTCATACAAAATCAGCGAACAACACGGAAGGGAATAGGCATACACAGCGTCAACCTCTGTCAAAGTGCAAGTCCGCGGAGTTTGATAATATACCGTGGCGTGGAATACACTGAGGGCGGGGCTAGATTTGTGAATGGTGCTTTATTTTTTTATGTGTTAGTGATTTGGCTGCGTGAGTATGGTCGGCAATGGATCGGTACAGGTATGTTTTGTATGTAATATTGCGGCTTTGCGCTAGTGTGCAACTTTCCCTTCCCGCAAGAAATGACAAAGATTTGCACAATATTTTTTAGCTAAGGCTACTTCCCTTCCGTGCTTGCACGGAAGATCGAGTTGCTCGATGTACAAAATATACAACAACCTTTGTTCTTCAACTATACCTAAGCCCATATGGTGTCAGAATTACATAGTTCAGTTTTCGAAACAATAGTATACCTCGTGTGACTCACTTATTTTATAAGCATATTGACTTTGTTGTAGTGTAATACACCTAATTAATGAAAACAATAATAACCTTTATCGAATGTTAAAATTGGACCGTACTTTGAAATATCGATATGTTTTAATTTTTGTCAAGCACTAGCGTAAATGTGAAAAATTGTTTGTTTTTCAATGTATTAGTAGGTTCACTGATAAGCGTTTATGGATGTGTGTGGTGCAATCACAGATCTAGTTTGTTAATGTGCAGCTGTTCGTGTGTGAGTGAATTTGTATTGGAATAGTACGCGCATGTAGTAGTGACCGCGGGGGTAGGGGAAATGTGGCGACAAGCGTTTGGCAAGTAATTTGAGAGTTATGCCATTTATATTACCTTATTATTTAGATTTCTGTGTTGTGCACATATATTCAATGACTAATATTGAAATAATTTTAGCACTGTTAAAGTCATTTCACGCTCACTCTGTATCCGCTACTGTGAACGCCCCGTTTACGCTAAGCCATAGAAAGCGGTCTTAGCTGTCTGTTCAAGGTAGAGGTAAGTAAGGTTTAGTTGACGGGTACACGTTCGAGTTAAATTTATCCCAATTTAGGATATTATCGACGGTAAATAATTTCGTATAGAGTTTCATTTCAGAGCTATTCAGAAAACATTATATTAATTTATTATGCTCAGCAAAAGAGCTGTAAATAATGACGAAAAATAAAATAATATACATTTCTTGCCATATTGCTGTAATAATAGCCGACAGTAATTAGCGCCTCCGGAAAGTTTTGCTTCAATCTTGTTCTTCAATTCTATTATTATGCTTGATTTCGATTGGCCTCGTGGCTTAGTTGGTAACAAGTCTACCCGCGGAGCCAGAGGTCATGAGTTCGATTCCCACCAGGACAACGATTTGTGTGATAAATTTGAAGTTTTGTTATGTTTTTGGGTATTTATATCCTACTAATATTATAAATCCGAATGTTCGGATGTTTAGATGTTTGTTGCTCAGTCACTCCGGAACATCTGAACGGATCCAGTTGACATTTGAAACACAGCCTTGAATAACACATTGACAACTTTTGATCATGAAAAAATAACGTGAGCGGGAACTGGGCGGGTGAAACCGCGGGGCGCTGCTAGTATATTACAAGTATGTGTTTACTATTAAGAGTTCCGCCTTCGACGACGACCGAGAGGCGACTGTCGACGTACTTGCACGACCATCGCTGCTGAATAAACAGCGACGAAGGACGACGGCTCCAGCCGAGCCCTCAGCTGAGGTAATCGTATATTCTCAGTTCCTATGGTACAAGCTTTGCTTAGTTTTGGGGCTAGAAATGTCCCCCAATATGTGTTCTATTAACCCTCAAGTTCTAACATAAAATAAAAAGTTTACAAATTCAAACCCACGACCAGACCGCGTGCAGGTCATGTCTGCTATATAAAGCTATATACAATCCTCTCCCACAAAGACGCACACCCTCTTACACTCAGAAACACACCCTTATTCACACACACATACACAGTTATAGTACATAACATATTTACACATTACATTTTTTATTTACAGTACATTATTTACAAATTGACAATGGGAAAGGATCATTGTCTTCCGAAACACAGTTACGACTAGTTTCGTGGCCAATGGGTTCATATCGAAATATTTTAGAACTTTTGGTAGTGTTAAATAAAATATTTTGTAACATCGGCTCTTGATTGAAACGTTAGTATCTATATTTCTATATCATGTGTAAACAGTTGGCCTCAAAATTTGTAAAAGCTTCATGAAGAGAGCGGCCTCATACATAAGTACTAGTCTTGGCTTGATACCAGTAGCTCATAAAGAACAGAAAGTAATGTTGGAATAAAAGAAGCGTAGTACCGGTAACTTCTCAGCATACATTCAAACTTTCACATTTTATGTTCCGTGAGCAAACTCGAGTATTTTGTCACACGTTTTATTTCACACACAAAAAAGGTTTGTATTTACAACTGTGTTACACTCTGATAAAGGTGAGAGCATTTTTTAAGATTGTACTTAGAAAGTATTATAGTACAGGAGCTCACACCCTTTCCCTAATTTTTAATATCTCTCATTCTTCTATTCTTTTCTCTTTGTGTGTCTCTCTCAGTTATCTAAAAATTTATTTTGCACAAAAGCCGTGACAGTCAGTACAGTCAATACAAACTGTAGATGAACAATTTTGTCATATCACTGGTAATAACGATAAAAGTAAACATCGTGAGGAAACGGATTTGTTCCAAGAACTTCTCCAGATTCTCCACTGAACGGAACTGTTCTCCAGGAGAGGAAACACTTAGTGAACGTAAGCTTATGCTGGTCTAAAAAGTAACGGCTAGTTATGACGTTGGTAATTTTATAAGTGACGAATTGACATGGCGAAATTTTAAATTTGACATGAACTAAACGGAGGGAAATACATTGTTGGTATCTTCCTATTTTTATATCTCCGCAATTTATAAATTTATCATATTATTACTTTATTTTTTATAATTCGTTTTGTTTATACTGTGAAAATTAATGACTTACTTTATTTTAATTTTATATTGGCTTATGAACCTATTGATATGCAATTTTTTTTAATAATTTTATGGTAGTTATTTAATGACAATTCATAAGAGTATTTTGTAAGACCTAATTGAAATAAATAAATTTTGATTTTGATTTTGATTTTGATTTTAGCTGGTTTAGTCGGCAAAACGACAGCGGCCGATCCGGACCCTGGTTAGAATTCCACGCGAACCAGTCTTTTCGAAGTCATGTGCGTAATGTCGCTAAAATATTTAATAGGCTACTAATGTGTTGGTGAGAATTATGCTTACATCCAGTTACTCTTACTCTTCCCTTTCCACTACAGGACAAGTCGTAAGTCTGCCCACTACCACCCATACACTGTGAATATTCCCAAAACTTGTGGGTAATAAACAATTTGAATCCACTTTCCGCATCATCATCCACGTACAGCTTTGGAGTGGAACAAGTTGCCGGCCTCCTTGTTTCCTGAGAGATATAATCTTCTTTTTAAGATCAGAGTGAATAAGTACACTTAAGGTCAATGTAGGTCATCTTTGACCACACCGTCGCTTACCATCAGGCGAGTTGTTTGGTCAAACGCGGTTCTATGGTGACAAAAAAACTATAGATTATATAATAAAAAAAAACAAGTAAGGGTCATCGAACGTGCGACCTGAAAATCACACAAAAGTCGTTAATTATCAAAACTCAATTGAGCCAGGTCTCATTGAATTAATTGAACAAATAATCCGAGCCCCCGAGGTAACGCGGTTATCAGTCGAGAGGAGACGTGTCTTTGTCCGACTTCAGACACAGATGGATCTAATTTTTGTCTAGAACTTGATGAGGGTAGATAGGGGTAAGATTGGACGAGCTCTAGATGTGTCGTTCAGGGGAGGTCGGGTAGGTTTAGATCTATTATCAAAGTGAGCTAGGTCAAGAGTGGTTTTATGAATTATTGCCGAAACTGCTTTGATAGTTTTCATACGTAGCGCTACGCGGGAAGCTTACCTGAAACTGTTGGAATCGCATTCCGTTCATTGTTATAAATATTTTTAATGGTTAGGTTAGGTTAGCTTAAAAACTATGGGACCAATTCGATACATCGATCAAATTAAAAAAACAAACATTAACATAACGTGATTGTTCTCTGCTGACAGAAAACTGAACCGTTTCTTGAAATATTAGCATGGAAGTGTTATTATTAAACTCCTCAAACAAATTGAAATATTATTGTGTGGCTGCCACCTCACCACCTGTGGCGCAATTGAAGACTATTTTTAAACCCTGGCGCAAAAACGTGTGTGTGTGTGTGTCTGTGGCATCTTAGCTCTCGAACGGATGAATACATTTAGAATTGATTTTTTTCTTGTTTGAATTACGCGATAGCGCCGCCAATTGTGAATCGATTTTGATGTTTTTTTATTTGTTTGCTAGATACATACTTCAGTAGTGGTCCCATATAAATTTTATCGAAATCGGTGTGGTGTTATTTGTAATATCAACAAAAAAACTAAAAAATATCCTACGTTATCTGGCTAACGTCATAGCAGATTTCACACAAAATATGAAATATAGTCGTGTGTCTAAATTCTATTTTAAATTGACGTCGCGTAGGTTTTATTTTTCGGAGAAAATTAAATTATAATTTATACGCTGTAGAAGTAGGAGCGAGAGGTATACCTACCAGCAAAATCTCTCTATAACCTGCTTAAAGACCTTGGATTGACCAGAAGTGCAGTAAGTTCTATACTAGAACGAGTATCTAAAGCTGCACTAGTAGGATCATATCGGATTTGGCTGGGCAGGGAGAGAAATACGAGTAGTGAAGGTGAGTGTTGACGTACGTCAATATAAGGGGCCCCTTTTAAACCTACGCCCGAGTCACAAGTCTTGGGGTCTATTCGAGATTTCTCTCTCTGTCACACGATGGACCCGGCACCCGCACGGTGAATCCATGGAATGCTAAGAAGTACGTCTCTCATAAAATTGGTTTTGGTTCTCTTGCAAAATGTTATTTATTTGAGTACAATTTGTTTGAATGGTTTGGAGTAAGAGAAGCACCCAAATGAAACGTGTTCGGCTCACAAACGCCAGTTGCGAGGATTCACGCACAAACATTTCATTAGCGGAACATTGAAATGTATATTCGTGTTTTTGTACCCTACATCGTCCTTTACATCGTATTGCACACAGCCGGCAAAATTTTGTAGCTACAATTTGAAAATTTGATTTTCGGATGGTTACTGTAGTGGCGTCCTCACCTGATTATAAAAGTGTTGGTAAATCTAAATGTAAGTGAAACCTAGCAACTTTTTACAACGTTTGTAAACATTCCCTGCAAATATTTTTGGTGTTGCCATTTAAGATTTGTTGAAGTACGCGGCTACGCAGGACTCCGCAGGGGTTCCATACTCAGTATGTGGTGAACAAAACCACGCGCACCACTGTATTTTCGAAGTCATGTGCGTAATGCCGCTAACTTTAAAAATACGGATAACATCGTGAGGAAACCGGCATGTACCTAGAATCTTTCGAAGTCTTGTGTCATCCACCAGCCCGCACTGGGCCAGCGTGGTGGATTATGGCCTTGACTCTCTTCTTGCGGGAGAACGCCCCAAGTTCCAGCTGCGGGAACATTAAGTGGGCTGTTTATGCTGTAGGTATATGGTGAACGGTATGGGAAGTGTAAGAGGGGTGACTGAGAATAATATAGTTACGGATAACTTCACATGTTTCTGTTATTTCATTTTTATCTGTTTTTCCATAGGTAATGATTGTAATCTGTTACACACTTTATTTTTTTTACCTTGATCTGCGTGATCAAATTTTTTTTTTAAATAAAGATTGACGAGACAAGCAGGACATGTACCTGATGGTAAGCAACATACCGGCCACATAGCAGCACAGTGGCACGCAGCTATTGGAACATGAAGAGTCCAAATCATTATCCATACCAACATCCAAACTTTGACATTTTTAATTTATAATATTATAGTAGGATTTTAGCTATAACCTGAATATTAAATCTGGGACTTGTAGCGGAAGCTGCGGGTAAAATGTAGTAGTATTTCCTCTTCACTGGTTGTTAGTGTTTCAGCAATCTGGCTGTAATTTTCCTTTCATGTTGATGGATTTGAGTGAGCCGGGAGCGAGCGAAATGTCCGAAACACTAAGTGGGAGCTCGGGTACAGATTGCCTCTAAAACACGATTGACAGATTGCCTCTGTTTAGATTCTGGGACGCACACTACTGCTTATCATCGAAACAAGGCCACTTTATGTCAGGGACTGGGGCTTTCTCTCACAAGTCGAAGCCGAAATCTACTGCCATAATCGCTGCCCAAGTGCAGGGTGAAAGGAGATTTGAAAAATGACGCTGATTTCATCACGATGTTTTCCTTAACCGTTAAAGTATGTAATGACTTGTATACCTAGCTGTACACTTAATCAACATTACCTATAAACACTTTTAACATTAAATCACGTAATTAAACAACGCAAACAAAATCAAATGTGTTTAATTTAATTTTGGAATAAGATAGTAATTGAAATATTTTTTCTATAATCTAAATTTCTCAGTGGTCAATGGTATGGCAGAGCATTAGTCAGAAATAGAAAGTCCGATAAGCCGTCACACCCCCCGTACACCCCCTGAACCGGCGTAAAAGACCTCTGAGGGCGTCAGCTTTTGGAAATGTAATCTCACCATTGTTCATTGTTCAACCTCCTATTGTCGTTTTTGTCCTATTGCGTGTTTTTACCGAAATTTCCCACATTTTTTTTTGAATATTTCAGCATTAACTTTGATATTAATACTGAATGTTGACAACAGGCATAAGCTACTCCGATGATTTAGAGATTAAGCTGGGCTATACGGGAAGGATATACTGAGTTGAAGGATTCAAATAATCACTTTTTGCATAAATGATGTGACGAACTAGACAAGGACCTGATAGCTACTTATTGCTTACGGCTATTTGAATATGAAAAGTTTAAATCTGTAGTCCTGCATTGTGTTGAATGAGCAAAATGGCGGTTGTGGACTCTGAAATGGTGGGTGATTTGTCGATGAAATTGACTGGATATATCTTTCAAATTTCGCTAGTTTTACCCCAAACATATCTCTTATATATAAAATTCTCGTGTCACAGTGTTTGTTTCCTTACTCCTCCGAAACGGCTTTACTGATTTTGACCAAATTTTATATGCATATTCAGTAGGTTTGAGAATCGGCTACTAGCTATTTTTTATACCCCTAAGTGACAAGGGTTGTTCACACCAAACATTTTTTTTTTAATTTTTAAACAATTTTTTTTGTTTTTATATTTTTTTTTTTTTAAATGTGGCGTTAAAAAATACATACAACCCTAAATTTTTACCCTTTTATCACCAACCCTTATTTTTTAATAACCATTTTAGTAATTTAATTCTTTTTAGAGTTCCGTAAAACGTAAAAACGGAACCCTTATAGATTCATCATGTCTGTCTGATTGTCTGTCTGTCCGTCCGTATGTCACAGCCACTTTTTGCCGAAACTATGAGAACTACACTGTTAAGAGTGCGCCTAAAGCCAGGAAAAAATCAGATTTCACTCGCGCGACGCGTTTCTTAACGTGACGTACATAAAGTCGAGAATAGCATGACACAGTTTGGAGGAAAAATCAATATTTAATCAGGCGTCCATTTATGACCAAGTTTTATTTAATTACTCAATAACTAAACATACATTTAAAAAAGTGTTCGGTTACTTTACTAGAACGTACAAATAGGAATTTTATTACCAAAAAATAATGTGGGGTCATCGCTGATAATTTCGAGTACTCGAATTAAAACGGGTTTTTTCGGTGTCATTTTAATTTTTTTATTGTAAAAACTCTGATCTATTTTTAAAATTCTATTCGGTTATTGTGCTTCTTCTTGATTGTACCCACACGTCAATATTTTTTTTGTCATAGTTTTTAGTTTCTTAACTTCAGTGAGCGGCGTCGAAAATGTCCTTTTTTCGTTTTCTGTCTTTAGGCGCCCCCTTAAAACTTGGTAAGTATATGTATTCTGTGAACCACATTAAGATTTTTACATAAAATTAAAAAATAATAAAAAATAGGGGTGCCCCCCATACTTAAAACTAACACTCAAAAAATATTTTTTCATGAAACCTACACGTGTGGGGTGTCTATCGATAGGTCTTCAAAATGATGTTGAGTTTTCTAAAATAATTTTTGTCTAAACTGAATAATTTGCGCAACAAACACTTCCAAAGTGGTAAAATGTATGTCTCCCGTCCCCCCCTCTAACTTCTAAAATAAGAGAGTGATAAAACTAAACAAAATATATATGACGTACATGCAAACTACCAACGAAAATTGGTTTGAACTCGATCTGATGAGTAGTTTTTTAGTACGTCATAAATACTTGGCTGCTTTTATTTGTAAATGATTTTCACTCTATTTCAATCAAAATTTCCCGGAGCTTATGGCAAATCTAAGATCTATAATATTAAAATGAATCGCAAATGTGTGTCGCACTCAACAACGCCGGGACCAATTTGGACAATGCTTTGTTTTAAATGTTCGTCGAAGTCCAAGGATGGTTTTTACGGCGAGAAAAACAAGAATAATTGCCGGGAAAATTCTAAAAACAGCCCTTTTCTTTTTCCTATACAAGCGTTTTCTAACTAAAATGTTAAGGCAATTTGAGCTTTATTGCTATTGAATAAAGTTCATATTAAATGAAGTGTTTTCCCATACAAATGTTTTCTAACTAAAATGTTAAGGCAATTTGAGCTTTATTGCTATGAAATAAAGTTCATATTAAATAACAGGCACTCGCTTTTGTCTATGCAATATATGTGTGTTCCTAACGTCAAGGAGTCAATTTGCACTTTATTCCCGCTGTACAAAGTTCAAATTCCATCATGTCTATCCAAGCAGTTGGAGGAAAGGAGGATCTAATGTCACGTTCCAAAACCCACTCGGAAGAAACTCAAGGAAAGCGATAGTATCGCGAACCAAATTAAATTGAATAATCACAAAACGTAAGACTCAATAGTACTGATGTTCAATTTGGTCGGCTCCACGATATTATTTACTTTGATTTAGTTTCGGCACGCGATATAAAATGCGTCAGTTTTCACGTCACTATATCAATCAAGTGTCAGTCAAACACAAATCGCATTACCAAAAGTGTTTATTGACTAATCCACATAGAGCCATTAATTTAAAAAAAAAGTGTTTTATTATTTTGAATTATTGATTTAATATCCCTATCTGTGCAAAATGATTGGAATACACACGTTTGTGCTGTGGAGTGCAATATTTTTGGAGTAAAACTAACGGACAGAATACGAAACACCATACTGCGTTCCAAAACCGGAATAGCCAATGTGACTCAAAAAGCAGCCAATTTGAAAGTGAGATCGGGCTGGACATGTTTGCTGCATGTCGGATGATTGTTGGGCCAAAATTATCACGCGGAGGAACCCAGATTGCAAACGACGACGCGGCAGACCAAAGAAACGATGGCAAGACAACCTTCACAAATATCGGAAAGACTGGACTGTATTAGCTATAGAAAGGGAAAAATGGAAGGAGGGTATGGAAGCCGTTGTCCAATATTGGGACAAGACAGCCACATGATAAATAAATATTTATACCTATTATGTAAATAAGATAGATGCAAATGAATTAAATTTCAAAATTCAAGAACAAATTACAGAAGAACTGAGGATTTATAAATCAGTTGATTCGATTCAAGATGATGTCGTCAACAACTACCTATCCACCGGAATTTTTGAACTCGCTGGATTTTCCAGGATTGCCACCTCATACCCAATCTTCAAGTTGGATCGGTAGTTAAAATGTTGTGAAATATGAACGGACCGCGTCTTTGCAACGGCACACGGTTAGCTACAAAAGATACTGAACAACGTGATAGAAGCATTTATACTGAAAGAAAAGTATAAAGGAGAAGACGTTTTGATACCACGCATCCCAATGATTCCGACTGATGCACCATTTGAGTTTAAACGACTACAGTTTCCAGTGGGGCTTGCTTTTGCTATGATCATAAACAAGTCCCAAGGGCAACCTTAACACGCTCAGCGCCAAGTCCTGGAAATACTACCAAATTTTGACAACTTTAAATTTTTATTTTTTTAGTGTTGTGAGTTGTGAGGTGTTAAAATAGTATAGAAAATAATCACACCCCGTCATCCCTTTTTTTACCGGTGCGTATATTTTTTATACACGTGGCCTGGGAAATACTTTAAGGTATATAGATAAACTATTCCCCAGGCCATGTGTATCAATAAGGAAACACATTTTGTTAAATTATTTCTCTGTGTTTCTCTTTTGAATGCACATTTATTATTCAACCAAATAGTATCTAGCTGAAGATATGCAGAGGTGTTAAAGAGTTTGTGGTATTAATCTAGAAAACCCATGATTCTCACATAGTCAACTGTATGTTGCATATTCCCTCCCGTGTTCGAAAACCATCAGATTTGTTTGTCCATGTGCCAGGTAATCGAACAAAAACATCGTATATCACAAAGCACTACAATGAAAATAAAACTGATTTTTGGTAATAACTTGATTAACAATAAAGGGTTTTTAATATTCGTCCACTGTTGGACGTAGGACTCTCCTAATGAACAACACAAGGTGCGGTCTTCTGTATTCTGCATAAAGGGATTACTTGCTTTTAAATGCTTATATACGTTGAAGTAAAATGTTATTAACTGTATCAAGTTTCAACAGTATAGTTCTTACAGTTTCAAAAAAAATGGTTGTGACATACGGATAGACAGACAGACAGACATGACAAACCCATAAAGGTTCAGTTAGTAGTTTTATGGAACCGTAAAAATGGATCTTCAAAATGTATGTACGCTCATAACTTTTGAATGACTGCACCAAATAGGATGATTCTTTGTTTGTTATTGTCGGGACAAGATTTGTACAGCAGAAAGTCTAGAAAATGTAGACGAAAAAATACATGGTGGTACGAAGTTCACCGGGTCAGCTAGTTTATTTTATATAATACATATTTATCTTTGTATACAGTTTCTGTAATTTTGATTTCTGAAAAAAAAAACTATTTATAATTCTCAGATATAAGAACTCACGCTTCGGAGATGAGAGCTCGCAGCTTGCAGAAGACGATGCCGAGGCTGTAGGGGTACTGGTGCCACGACACCGTCAGGTCGTTCGGCAGGCCTGCAACAACGGACAGGTCATCGATATGCGTGGTGTATGAAGTAAGGTACTGTTGGTCTAGTCGGCAGAACGGCGACTGCCGATCCGGAGTCCCTGTTTCGAATCTCACGCGCACCACTGTCTTTTAGAAGTCATGTGCGTTATGCCGCCAACTGAAAATATTGAAGGAAAATATACTGAGGAAACTGACATGTACCTAGAGCCTTTCAGGGTCATTTGTGTCATCCACCAACTCAACGCAATAGGCCAGTATGGTGACTCTCCTTTCGAGAGAAGACCCCGACATTAAATGGGCTTCCTATGTTATGCATATTTATGCGCTATATATTATGTTCTCACTGTTGGAACCAGAGGCCTTCTCTTCACAAGAGCATGCATAGACGCATTGCACTATGCTGGCTAGGCTACTACATGTGACCATAAACAACGTGAGGAAACAGGAATGTTTCTCGGACCCCAATAATTATTGTCATCCGACAATCCACACTGGTCCAGCGTGGTGAAGGTCCAGCTAGCTGAGGGAACATTCATTTTCGTGGTCGGCTTATTCAGTGTTTTAAACGGACGTGGATACATTTTACTACTTTGGAAGAGTACACTTCGCGTAAATTATTCAGTTTAGAAAAAAGATATATTACAAACCTCAATATCATTTTTAAAGATCTATCCACACGTAAGGTTTTGATGAAAAAAACATTTTGAGTTTCAGTTCTAAGTATGGGCTACCCTGAAAATGTATTGTTTTTTTTTCTATTTTTGTGTAAAAATCTTAATGTGGTTCACAGAATTCATGTACATACCGAATTTCAACAGTACAGTTATCATCGATTCATTAAAAAGTGGCATTGGCATACGGACGGACGGACAGACAGACAGAGAGACAGATAGACAGACTGACATGACGAATCTATAAGGCTTCTGTTATTACCACAGAAAGGACAATGCCCACGTCCCATACATTGAAAACCCTGTCAAACTTTTTTTGATACTGAAAGTGCATAGAGATGAATAGTGTCTAATTAGGATTGTTAATGCTTCTAAAAACCTCTGGTGTTGGGGTTTTTCATTTCCTATATACCAAAAATGAGTTACAGTTTAACCAAAAGTAAGGTTATGTTTACTGTCAAAATACATTAGAATTATGTTTTCTTTAGGATTAGAACAGAAAAGAAAGAACTATGGTATTATCTTTCAAAACATATTTCTTATCAGAATAAGTAGGAATAATAGTACTGCTCACTACCAACTGATTACCATATACGTATGAACACTTCATTCGCATATAAATATTGTCACAGAAGGGAATATCTTAATTGTGATATAAATATCTCATTATTTTGATATTCGAGTTAGAGGTTTCCATCAGACAACACAAGCATATATGGTTTTATGTAATTATTACCACAATTATGTACCTAAGTAATAAGGAGCACTAAATCACATAATTCCCAGTTTTGTTAAAACCAATATAACCAACATAACCAATTCCGTCACAAAACCTGGATGAGTTGTCGTTGACGTCCGTAAACATTGTTAACATTGGAACTGGTAATCGGAGTTTGTTGTGGTGAATAATGCATAAATATTACACCGCTTAGAAAACAAGAAGAAAACTAAATATATAATATTATAGAAAGAAAACAATTCATTTTCCTTGTTTACTTTTTTTGATTTGACAACTTGTCAATTTGACATTAATCTTTGACCACAAAGATTGTTTTACCTCTTTGTTTGACCAATTAGGGTTTAGTGAAAACGTTTCGTTTCACAATTGCGTGCCAACTTCTTTCTCGTTTACATTGCTATAAAAAGCAATGATAGTTTCTTTGCCGCCGTAATTACATATATCGTTATTTAAATATGTAAAAGTAGTAAATGAACGACATTGTGAAAGAAATTAACATACATAACATCCATATTCAATCTCAATCTAACCCGGATCAGTAAAACGAAACGCAAGTACCGTTTCATTATTGCAATATTTTCCAAGTCAGCTTTGCTGGTAAATGGTAGGTTTAATTTAAACAAATGCAAATTATTTTATTTTGAAATGTTAGAAAGTTATATAACTTTGCACATGAGTACAACAAAAAATCACCGATTTTTTAATATATAACTCATATGTCTACACGACAAATATTTTGGCGGGTCAAAAATGGACATTGTCCTTTATTATTTAGATTTCTGTGGTTATTACGTTTTACAGAATCCTAAAAAGCTACTTTCGAGCATTCACTCAAACGAGACAGTCATGTCATGACGTCGCACCTGGCGCGGTGATGAAATGACGTCACGCGTCATGGCATCCGACTGTCCCAAGTGACGTAATAATATTTGAGTGTCGGAAATAAGACAGGGAAGGCATTTATAGGTCCCGGGGCGGCTTGTGGCCGCTCACTCGAACGCCCGTGAATAATTAACTCTTGTTTTGCGTTCCCTCGGCATTCACGAATAATAACAGTCTAAAATGTCCGTAAATACCTGATTTTTATTTTGTTTCAAACACTGTCATACTTGTTTCCACGTTATGCATTTCGCTGTTGTGCCCGGGCTACACGAGGCTAGTTTTTCAAGCTAGTGTTAGTAAGCTAGGAAGCTAGTAATATAAAATCTCTTTATTTGAAAAATTTACATGACACGGTAGTTAACATGATAAGATTACAAAAATTGTAAGCTATTCAGCTACATGTGAACTCTGTATCCCACACTAGGTCGGTACTGTGTCGTGGGAGACAGCTCCTAATTATAATTATGTATTTTATTTTGTTTTCAAGTACTAGTACATCTAGCTTCGTGTAGACAACGCTACAACGCTAGTTTCGTCTACACGAAGCTAGAAGTACTAGCTTGCTAACTTACGAACACTAGCTTGCTGTCCTAGCTTGACAAACTAGCCTCATGCAACTCGGGCATTAGGGTTGGACGGATTTGAATGAAATTACTTGCGTAGTAAAAACATTACTGCGAATACATATTAGTATTATTTTCAAGCTTTAATAAGCTAGTGGTTCCTATACTCTATGAAAGGTTTCATTTGCGTGACTCGCAATAAAATTTTCGGAAAACGGCCGTGAAATTTTGTTAAAATGGTGTTAAAGTACTCAAATGGTAGCTACTTGTATACGGGCACATTTGATAATTTAAATTCCGAAAATTTCCGTTTGGACCGTAAATAAAAATATTGTGAAAAATTAGAGATGCTTCCAACACACGTGGATACGACGGGCTGCAATGAATCCTGCCATAAACATAAACATAAACACAAACTTATTGAACCCCGTTATTAAAAGTAAAACTTACTTAATGTGAATTATTGTTTGCGAAATGCATTAGTAGCAACGCTCTGTAACTTCTCTGTTAAGTCCTTTAAGCTTCGAAAATTACTAGTGTTGTTACACATACAAACAGATATATTACTGTTAAACACATATAAGCCATCGCCACATATACACATCGCCTTATTGCTGAAAGCAATTTCTTCAAGGCAACCAGCCTAAAAGGATTTGTTTCGTAGATAGGCTACTACGACTAAATTTTCCAATTAGATAGATAGATAGATAAACTATTTATTGCACTTAATAAGAACACAAAAAACAAAAATATACAAAACATAAAAAACAAAGTAGCAATTGGCGGCTTTATCGCTAAGAGCGATCTCTTCCAGACAACCGCAGGATGGAAAAGGAGAATTAATTAATAGAAAGACGGGGAAGTACAAATGATGAGTGGAAGATACTTCTGATTCTATAATTTTGAAAGTTAACTCCAATACTAATCTTCTTCTTATATATAAAACTAGCTGACCCGGTGAACTTCGTACCACCATGTATTTTTCGTCTACATTTTCTAGACTTTCTGCTGTACAAATCTTGTCCCGACAATAACAAACAAAGAATCACCAAAACCTGTGTGGTGCAGTCATTCAAAAGTTATGAGCGTACATACATTTTGAAAATCCATTTTTATGGTTCCGTAAAACGTACTAACTGGACCTTTATGGGTTTGTCATGTCTGTCCATCCGTATGTCACAACAATTTTTTTCGAAACTATAAGAACTATACTGTTGAAACTTGATACAGTTGATAACATTTTACTTCAACGTATATAAGCATTTAAAAGCAAGTAATCCCTTTATGCCGAATACAGAAGACCGTACCTTGTGGCGTTCATTAGGAGAGGCCTACGTCCAACAGTGGACGAATATTAAATAGGCTGATAATTATGATGAATATCTTTATTGTTAATCAAGTTATTACCAAAAATCAATTTATTTTCATTGTAGTGCTTTGTGATATAAGATGTTTTTTGTTTGATTACCTGGCACATGGACAAACAAATCTGTGGTTTTCGAACACGGGAAGGAATATGCAACATACAATTGACCATGTGAGAATCATGGGTTTTCTAGATTAATACCACAAACACTACAATACCTCTGCATATCTTCAGCGTACAATTTTCTCTCCAACTTTGTTACTGAGATGTTTTCTATTTGACGTTCTTCTTGCCATAATAGAGGCTGATGGCACTTCATCTCCGGCTAACTGAGCAGATCGTTTTAGTAAAACTACAATTATTTGTTCCCTGAATTGGGTGAAAGTAGGTTTCTTGAGATACTATTTGGTTGAATAATAAATGTGCATTCAAGAGAGAAACACAGAGAAATAATATTACGAAATGTGTTTCTTTATTGATACACATGGCCCGGAGAATAGTTTATCTATAGACCTTAAACTATTTCCCAGGCCACATGTATCAAAAAATATACACACCGGTAAAAAAAGGGATGACGGCGGAGGGGGTGTGATTATTTTCTATGTTATTTTAACATCTCACAACACTAAAAAAACAAAAATCAAAAGTTGACAAAATTTGGTAGTATTTCCATATAGGGCTTGGCGCTGAGCGTGTTAAGGTTGCCCCTGGGACTTGTTTATGATCATAGCAAAAGTAAGCCGCACTGGAAACTGTAGTCGTTTACTCAAATGGTGCATCAGTCGAAATCATTGGGATGCGTGGTATCAAAACGTCTTCTTCTTTTTACTTTCCTTTCAGTATAAATGCTTCTATCACGTTGTTCAGTATTTTTTGTAGCTAACCGTGTGCCGTTGCAAAGACGCGGTTCGTTCATATTTCACAACATTTTAACTACCGATCCAACTTGAAGATTAGGTATGAGGTGGCAATCCTGGAAAATCCAGCGAGTTCAAAAATTCCGGTGGATAGGTAGTTGTTGACGACATCATCTTGAATCGAATCAACTGATTTATAAATTCTCAGTTCGCCTGTAATTTGTTCTTGAATTTTGAAATTTAATTCATTTGCATCTATCTCATTTACTTAATAGGTATTAATATTTATTTATCATGTGGCTGTCTTATCCCAATATTGGGCAACGGCTTCCATACCTTCCTTCCACTTTTCCCTTTCTGTGGCTAATATAGTCCAGTCTTTCCGATATTTGTGGAGGTTGTCTTGCCATCGTTTCTTTGGTCTGCCGCGTCGTCGTTTGCAATCTGGCTTCCTCCGCGTGGTAATTTTGGCCCAATAATCATCCGACATGCAGCAAACATGTCCAGCCCGATCCCACTTTCAAATTGGCTGCTTTTTGAGTCACATCGGCTATTCCGGTTTTGGAACGCAGTATGGTGTTTCGTATTCTGTCCGTTAGTTTTACTTCAAAAATATTGCACTCCACAGCACAAACCTGTGTATTCAAATCATTTTGCACAGATAGGGATAATAAATCAATAATTCAAAATAATAAAACACTTTTTTTTTAAATTAATGGCTCTATGTGGATTAGTCAATAAACACTTTTGGTAACGCGGTTTGTGTTTGACTGACACTTGATTGATATAGTGACGTGAAAACTGACGCATTTTATATCGCGTGCCGAAACTAAATCGAAGTAAGTAATATAGTGAAGCCGACCAAATTGAACATCAGTACTAATGAGTCTTACGTTTTGTGATTATTAAATTTAATTTAGTTCGCGATATTTCGCTTTTGTTGAGTTTCTTCTGAGTGGGTTTCGGAACATGACATTAGATCCGCCTATCCTCCAACTGTTTGGATAGACATGATGGAATTTGAACTTTGTGCAGCGGGAATAAAGTGCAAATTGACTCCTTGACGATAGGAACACACATATTTATATTGCTTAGACATAAGCGTGTGCCTGTTATTTAATTTGAACATTATTTCATAGCAATAAAGCTCAAATTGCCTTAACATTTTAGTTAGAAAACGTTTGTAAGGGAAAGCACATCATTTAATATGAACTTTATTCAATAGCAATAAAGCTCAAATTGCCTTAACATTTTAGTTCGAAAACGTTTGTATAGTAAAAAGGAAAGGGGTGTTTTTAGAATTTTCCCGGCAATTATTCTTTTTTTTCTTGCCGTAAAAAACAGCATTGAACTTCAAAGAACATTTAAATCAAAGAATTGTCCAAATTGGTCCAGGCGTTGTTGAGTGATGCGCTCACCAACACATTTTGCGATTTATTTTAATATTATATATTTTAGATTTTCCATAAGCTCCGGGAAATTTTAATCGAAATAGAGTGAAAAACATTTACGAATAAAAGCAGCCAAGTATGTATGACGTACTAAAAGAAACTACTCATCAGATCGAGTTCAAACCAATTTTCGTTGGTAGTATGTACATCATTCATATATTTTGTTTAGTTTTATCATTCTCTTATTTTAGAAGGTAGAGGGGGGGGGGGAGGTGACACACATTTTTACCACTTTGGAAGTGTCTGTCGCGCAAATTATTCAGTGTAGACAAAAATGATTATAGAAACCTCAACATCATGTTTGAAGACCCATCGATATACACCCCACACGTGTAGGTTTGATGAAAAAATTTTTTTTTGAGTTTTAGGTCTAAGTATGGAGGACACCCTTTTTTTTTTTTTATTTGTGTAAAAATCTTAATGCGGTTCACAGAATACATCTACCTACTCACCGAGTTTTAACAGTGTAGTTCTCATAGTTTCGGCAAAAAGTGGCTGTGACATACGGACGGACAGACAGACAAACAGACAGACATGACGAATCTATAAGGGTTCCGTTTTTACGTTTTACGGAACCTTTAAAAGACTGTAATTGATCAGTTATCGAGCGGGATGAAAAATTATTAAATTATTAAAATGGCTATTTAAAAATAGGGGTTGGTGATGAAAGAGTAAAAATTTAGGGTTGTATGTATTTTTTAACGCCAAATCATAAAAAAATAAAAACAAAATATTTTGTCCAAAAATTAAAAAAAACTTTTTTGGGGTGAACAACCCTTGTCACTTAGGGGTATGAAAATAGCCGATTCTCAGACCTACAGAATATGCATATAAAATTTGGTTAAAATCAGTTAAGCCGTTTCGGAGGAGTAAGGAAACAAACACTGTGACACGAGAATTTTATATATAAGATTCTCGTGTCACAGTGTTTGTTTCCTTACTCCTCCGAAACGGCTTAACTGATTTTTACCAAACTTTATATGCTTATTCAGTAGGTCTGAGAATCGGCTACTAGCTATTTTTCATACCCTTAAGTGTTAGGGGTTGTTCACCCTAAACTTTTTTTTTTAATTTTTGGTCAAATTTTTTTGTTTTTATTTTTTTATAATGTGGCGTTAAAAAATACATACAACCCTAAATTTTTACCCTTTTATCACCAACCCCTGTTATTTTATAGCCATTTTAGTAATTTAATCATTTTACAGTGAACTCCTAAACGACGGGACCGATTTGAATGTTTTTTTTGTGTGTGTATTCGAAGATGGTTTAAATTCACAAATAAGCCCGGCAGATGGCGCTGCAGACAGTGTCTAGCTGTCTAGGTTATGTCCGAGCGAAGCCGGAACGGGCCGCTAGTAATATATAAAATATAATACCTCTATAACCTACAATACTTTCAAAATATACTACATAAACCTACAAAAAATATATATGTATATACAATTAGCTATGGCGCGTCAACATTTTTCCTAATAGGATGAGAAAAGACAGCAAAAAAAACTTGTTAACTCATTAAAATTTTGATTACAAGGAAATTACAAAAAAACTTTGTCTTAATATATATAAATCTCTTGTCACGATGTTTGTTCGCGATGGATTCCTAAACTACTTAACCGATTTTAAATTAAATTAGCACACCGTGAGCAGTCTGGTCCAACTTGAGAGATAGGATAGTTTTTTTTTCGATTTATAGTCCTTATATGACGAAATCTGAGCGAAGCCGGAATGGGCCGCTAGTAGTAATATAAAATGGTTTAAGTACTTTTGTATAGGCTCGTAGTGTCGTTTTTTTTTAGCGGCCAAAGATCTATAATCACTTACTTATAACAATAAATTACCTTTATGCTATTTGTGCAATCAGATTTGCTCTAAGTCATATCGGAGCTGAGTTATGGCCTATCAAAGTTATTTATGTTTTGGATTTTGTGTATGGCCAAGCGGCGTCGTTTTTTTTAGCCATTCGACAAAAAACTAAAAAAAAACTTTGAAAGGCCATAACTTAGCTCCGATATTACTTACAGCAAATCTGATTGCACAAATACCCTTGGAGTTGTTAAGGCATGTTGCTTACCATCAGGCACATGACCTGCTCGTCTCGTCCACAAATAGCATCAAGGTAATTTATCAAACCCCTTTATCATTTCAATTGGTGGCCTTATGATTTAAAGCGATCTCTTCCAGGCCATCGTAAACGGAGCGGATAAGACAAGTAACACGGCCATCAAGTAATTAATATTAGATATAATGGCAACAATATAGTAGTTGGGCTGTAATCCGTCTAGATTCTGAGTACACAGAGCCAATATATATGCAAATGTAGTACCGCATACAATGTTGCCGTTGTTGACGATACATCAAGTAACATACTGGTAGTGCCCCGCGGTTTCACCTGCTGATTTTAACTGATTTATAGTGTCACATAGAACGCCACTCATCTAAACGTTATGTCACTCATATTAATTGTTAATCCACTATTCTTTTTTTTGTAACTATAAATCTGCCTGATGTTAAGCGACGATGCGATCTACGACGGAGTGTGCAAGCCTAGCTACCTACCTAGAAGAAACCGATTCACTCTCGATTTGAAGACACCAAGATTGTAACTATTGGGGAAAACGCACTCTGACAACGAATTCCACAACCTAGACGTTCTTATTACAAACGTCGAGTCAAAATCTCTCCGATCGTGTCTTTGGAACATCAACCATGAAAAGATATCGCTTTTTAAATATACGAGAAGATAGAAGAAAGGGCAAGGTGGTATTAGATCATGCAGAGTAGTTGCACACTCTCCGAAGTGTGTGATCCCGTACATTTTATTAATAAAGAGTGATTGATGACTGATGACACGAGAAAGACACAATAATTAATCCTTTGGACTCCACAAAATGTTTGAATTAGCTGTTCTTTTTCACTGTCCAGGATTGATCCAAAGTCGAAGTTACGAATTTTTTCACTTTAAAACAATCTCGTAATAAATTAGATACATGGGTTTAAATTAATTGTTCGAAATTGCGATTTAATAAAAGCGTATTAAAAATTTAAATAATTTATTATGTATCATCATTGTTCTAAATAAATAAATAATAATAAATATTGGTGGACAATTCACACACAACACCATCTGACCCCAAACTAAGCAAAGCTTGTGTGATGGCGGCCAAATAGCTGATATAATACTTGTATAGTTTTAAGTACATACTTATTATACATAGAAACACCCAGACACAGTGCAAACATTTGAATTCATCACACAAATATTTGCACTGGGTGGGAATCGAACCCACGACCCTCGGCTTCGCAGGCAGAGCTACTACCAACTAAGCCACGAGGCCAGTCAATGATGATGCAATGATTTGAACTTTGTTGTATACAAATAGCATATATTTTTGGATGCATGTATTTGGAATTTGGATACATACATAATGTCCTTAAGATGATGATGGGCTTGTTGCGTTTGGACATATTGCTTACTTAAAAAAAAGGTAAAAAGTATAGGCGAACGAACTTGACCGAAGTGATTCGAGCAATCTTTGCTTCGATCATAAACTAGCGCGGATATCGGGCCTGACCCGTTTATTTTATCCGACAAATAAAATTTTACGAAGACACGTCCGTACCGTACACACTGCGAATCGGCTTATCAATCTTTCTGTGAAAATGTGGACGCATTTTATGTATTATAGGTATTTTAAGCTCTTTCTGGTTGAATCACGGATCCCTTGTTTTATTTCAATTGAAAAATAAGTGACTCAATAATTAATGTTCCGCAATAAATTTTCTTTATTATGGTTGAAGTTTACACGTGTGTGTACAAAATAAAATCGTGTGTACCTAATAAAATAATCGAAAATATATTTGCATCAATTTTATTTTGTAATTAAATAACCGTTCAAATAGAACCCGTGAGCTCTGCCCTTAACTTAAATGACAAACTAAAGGCCAAGTGCCAAGTGCGAGTTGGATCCGAATGAAGGTTTTCGTAGCAGCAAGTAACATAAGTTATTGTAGTTTGTTTTAACTTTGATCGATGTTTTAATAATAGTGTATTATTTATGACGTACTAAAAAAACTACTTACTAGATTGAGTTCAAACCAATTTTCAGTGGAAGCCCGTGATAATGATCAACTCGTAAATAATATGAACTAAGAAAATAATCCAAGGCGATCAGTCGGTATTCAAACTTACGACCTTCAAAATTGTGAAAACGTTCTCGTCACTCAACCACCACGACTTTTAATGCTATCCGAAACATATTGAAAATAAACTCTCTGAGTAATAATAATCCTCCTCAAGAATATTAATAATGTTTTGTCATCAATTCTAATAAATCCTTTATATGCACAGGTTTACGCAGAACATCTGTACTTGGCCTGAAAGGGGTGAGTTGTTGTATTGTTTAAGACTTTCGCGATTTGAACACATACCTATTGCAAACACTATGCAGGGCTTAATCTATACTAGCTATACTAATATTATAAAGCTGAAGAGGTTTTTTGTTTGAACGCACTAATCTCAGGAACTACTAGACCGATTTCAAAAATTCTTCACCGTTGTATATGTACGTGATCCCATGTGTTATAGGTCATACATTATGTAACACGGGTGAAGCCCGGGGCGGACTGCCAGTTAGATAGTGTTTCAAGCAATGAAAAACCAAGCAAAGATCGGTCATCCAGGTACTAAGTATTATAGCAGCTATCTGGCTCCCATAGTTCAAGCTTTGCTTAGTTGGGGACTAGATAGTGATGCGTGAGAAATGTCTTCCAATATTGATTAACTTATTAAAATTTCACTATTAGGATGTCCCCCTTGACCCTTGATTGCCCCTTTCGCCCTGTAGTTGTGTTCTGCCTAGCCCTGTTACCGAGCAGATACCGAAATCTTTTATCGAATCATGTTTTCATTTGATGGAATCCATGCTTGCAATCTGCGTTATTAAATGTTGGAAAATATTGAGATTTTAGACGAGTATGCGTAATTCAGCCAATTTCAGCAAAATAGATCAACGATACATTTCAAACGAATGAAAATTTTGTGCAAAAAATGTATATATGTTGTTTTTATATATGCCACTTTATACACGAGTATATGTATATGAGAAGCTTTGTTATGTATTTCATTTTTTTAAATGTGGTAACCCACTTCAGCAAAATGACAATTTAAAGTCATGCCAAATGAAGTATGTTTAACTTTATTGCATATTTTTTTTTTTTTAAATAAAGAGTGACGAGACGAGCAGGACATGTGCCTGATGGTAAGCAACATGCCTGCCACATAACAGCACAGTGACACGCAGCTATTGGAACATGGAGAGTCCAAATCATTACCTAGCACTGCACTGCGCTCGTCACCCAGAGATCTAAGTAGTTATATCTCTAAGCCCTGTAATTTCTCTGGAAACATTGCCCTTCAAACCGGAACACAGTAATGTTTGCACATTACTGCTTGGCGGTAGAATAATTGGCAAAGGTGTGGTACTTCCCCAGGCGGACTCTGCTAAGAGTCCTACCACTACAAAAACATATATGGAAAGGATAAGGTAAGATATTAAAGTACGCCACATACTGTCTTAATTTTGGGATGCAAGATAGTACAAATAATAATTATGTTATACATTTATACTCGTATTTATATTCAGCAGCAATCTACGTATACATTTTTATATCGATAGAAAACATGGCCCTTCAAATGTTAACACAGTAATGTTTTCACATTACTGGTTGGCGGTAGAATAACTGGTAAAGGTGTGGGTGGTACTTCCCCAGGCGGATCCTCCAAAGAGTCCTAGCACTACAAAACTATCGAACAATCTAATAAAATCGTTTTCAAACCAAAAATAGAGATCAATAAGAGACAATATTTTATTCGTGAGATAGAAGTCTTAGATATATGAGGTCCTTATCCTTCTTGAACACAAAATAGATGGTACTAAAATAAATACAGTTTACTTATTCTATTACTAAATCTTTCAACTTACTCCCACCCACCCACACTCTCACGTGTATCAGTTCGTCGATTCCTTGAAAGTAAAGTCGCGATAGAATATCCACCCTACTTGGGATGTGCTCTCGATGAGCTAGTGACTGTTATTACTTGATCTACGCTTCCTTGCAACTCTAACAGCATAATTTATTGTGGAAGTATATAATATCTAGTAATTATATCCATACTAATATTATAAAGCTGACGAGTTTGTTTGAAGGCTAGGATTTCGGGAACTACTGCTCCGAATCGGAAAATTATTTTTCTGTTAGATTAACTTACTGTGGAAGGCTACAGGTTATATAACATTACGTTACTATCAATAGGAACGGAGCATGAATGAAGAATGTGATAAAAACGGGAAAACATATTTCTTTGTGAGAGCTTTCGTTGCTTGCGTTGACTGTCTGTGCGCTGAACTCCGTGACAGCATGTGTCTATCTTTTAAGGTTTCGTCATGATAACCTTTTTTATGCTAATCAACTCGCTGATAAACAACGTGTCGCGTAATTTGCATCATATTATAATATAATATTTATAATAAATACATCTAAAATATTGACAGGCCTACTAATGCTAAGATTCGTACCGATTTTAGGACCAAGATACAGCAGGAGACTGAGTTCGAGTAAACTTTTACAGAATCGACGGCTCGTTCTATATGTATATCCGGTTGCCTAGAAGAGATCTTTAGCGATGAGGGCGCCTTTTGTTACACTAGATTTAAGAATTTATCTGTTTGTTCATTTGTTTTTGTTTTTGTGTTGTGAACAATAAAATGTTTCTATCTATCGATCTATCTTTATATGTCTTCCTTCGCCATCTTTAAGTAAGGTAACGAGGTGTTTGTGATCATCTCGAACTTTTAGGCCCAATTTTCTCGGAGCGGAGCCACGCGGGCGCCGCGCGGCTGCCGCAGCCACCGCGGCCGTAAACCGCGTAGTGAGTTTTGAATTCAATTTTACATACAAATCTGCCGCGCACGCGCGCGGGCGCGGTTGGCAACCGCGCCGTGAAAACCTGCTCTAAGGCATCATTTAAATATCAATTCGCTCAGCTTTGGTTCTTTCAAAGAGTGTAAGAATAAATTAGCAGCTAAAAACCTGATACCCTCTCAAAATTGCAAAGTCAGTTGCAGTTTGAACACTATTTCACGTTGTACCAAACACAGATTCGGTCTTGTTTGGAGTGCTGTTAGCACTTTTGAGATGGGTCGGCTGAATACCAGATGGAAGCTGCGGATATGATTGAGAGACGTCTCAAAAGGTTCATAGGTAACGATATCGAAGTTCAAAAAATACTTCAAAGTCCTAGACATCGCCGCAAAATTCAAATTTGTAAGTTAAATAATTTTTTATTTGAGCCATTACATTTCATTATTATTATTCCGCTGATCTGCATGATCTAATTAATGGCCCTTGGCCTTTTTTTCAGAGTGCCCGTAACTTTAGAAAGTGACATTTTTTCATGGTTGATGTTCCAAAGACTCGAGCAAGGATGTTTAACTGTCTGCTCCAGGAATTCGTTGCCTCAGTATGTATTTCCTGCTGCATGCAATCTGGGTGTCTTCAAGTCTAAAGCGCATCTGTTTCTTCCAGGTTACCACGCTCCACCACGGACCGAACCGTTCCTTACCGTCAAGCAAGATGGCGGCAGATGGATGATGATGGATGGATAGTGCAATCTATTAGATAACAAAGTCTAGGATAAAATAAAGTTAAAAAGTGAGAGTAGGAAAGCTGATCTTACGCGGGTTAAAACCGCGGTGTTCTTCTAGTATGACATAAATTACATATTTAACCTTATGAGGTAATATCACGGAAATTTCGGTGGACGATATTTATATGACTACAGTTTTATGGCGTCCCTAAAATTCCTCAGCCCCTTAAATTGACGTTCGTCTACCCACGGGCCCACTAATGGCGTCTTTTCCTTGTGAAATACGCATCTCCTGCTCAACTTTTTGATTTTAAATATCAAAAAATAAACTGCAACATGAGTTAAATTCTCGTAGATTGATATTGTAACTCGTTGACTTAAATTTATAGATATAGTGGCTCAGTTATCAGTTAGTGTATATATCCATGGTTTTAGATTCTGAGTTCGATTCCAATAAAGTAGGTACAGCCATTTGTATGATAAGCATGGATGTGTCTGGTGTTTTTTGACTTTTTGATGTATCATCTATCATAATCATCTTAACTAGGAATGTATTTAGAATAATCTAAGAATATCTGTATTATATCAACAAAATGGCCTCCGTAGCACAAAAATTATAAGGTAAGCTGACCCTACTAACGCTTGCTTCCTTGCTGCGAGAGACGGGCATGGTTCTCCTGAGCCTTTTTTTTTTTAGACCTTTGACGCTTATGGCGGGAACACTAGACCGCTCTTGCAATCTTCCGCGAACCCGCCGCGGTTGTCCCGTCTATGGGACCTCCTTTGCGGCTTTCCTAGACACTCCGGTCACAGGTAGACCTGAATCCAAGATACCCCGTAAAAGTGGGTAAAATACCTACTAACAGATAGAAGTAGCTAGTTACATAACAATGTGAAAATGTAACGTATTATATTAACAAAGTTTATTAATACATAACCTTATCAAACGTATCACATTTCATCAGAACTTCCGTGTATCGGTAACCGAGTCACCCGTTCTATGGCTTCGTTCGTCAATCCACAGCTCAGATGAATTTCATCTCCCAACGGGACGCGCCGACCAATCATCGTTAAGCAACTGCACAAACTCAACTTCCACCAACTTTTAAAAACCTATTAAACTTGTCGAAAACCGTGATGGATTCTTCCAAATCAGCTGCCATTAACTAGAAACGTACCAGACAATAATTTGTGCGGAAGGAAAGGCCTGGGACTATTTTTCGTTCAACAAAGAAGCGCAAATTAGATTTTCTATTTGACTACTGAAATACTGAGAACTGATTGTAGTGCGACGGAGCAGGCACCGGGAAAATGGCTCCGGTAAACGTGATCTAATAATACCTATCTACAATAGGTTTTTGTATTTACTCGCCTGATCCAATCTGTGCTACAGACACGAAAATAATATTCTTTTACGATCTCTACAAAAGTTTGCTATTTCCAAACCCTGGGAAGTCATGTTCTAACCCTTTTCAGGATTTCGTAATCAACAAGTGAAATCTACTTCTAACCTAGCTAACTGTATTATAAATGTGAAATGGATGTTTAGATGTTTGTTGCTCAATCATATCGGAATATCAAAACGGATCGGGTTGAAATTTGGAACACCGATTATTATTTTGAGTTATTTTTTATCACGGGAAAACAATCGATATAAATCAATGGATGTGACCTGAGCACCTTGAAATTGTTGACAAATTGCGTCACTGTGTGTAACGTGAGTGGTTTACATATACCAATCTACTCGACCCCTAGAATAACTAGCGGCGAGGTATGTTGCGGTTCTACTTATTTTGGTTGTTGACAACGAATAGCGTTAGGTAAAAACATCCGGCGTTCACCGCTTTCAACAATCGACTAAAACGGAAAGAGTGAGCTCACTCTTCCCTACGATAACAAAACTCCGTGCGTCTGAAGTCTGGAGGGCACATCCATTGATGTGCCGTCCCATGATTTGATTTATATCGATGGGGAAAACAAGGAGAGCAGGAATTGCGCGGGTAAACCTGCGGAGCGCTGCTAGTGTATAATAAGTATGTATAGTGACTTCAACTCAGTTGTGCGCGCGGGCCTATGTGTGGGTAAGCTTGTACATATACAGTTACTTTGTATGCTCGTCACGTTTTGCTCGGACGACGACTGCCGCGCCACTGCCACACAAATGAAAGTTGTATAATTACAAGCGCACGCACACATAGCGCCGCGCGCACAGATGAGTTGAACTATCTGTACTCATATTTACAATTAAATTATCATAAATATCAGCTATCTGAAGCCCCTGAGTTAGAATTAGGTAACTACCTGTTACAAAGTTCAACCAGATCCTTTCGTTTCTACCGCAATATTTTTAGGATTTAGTAAGGGTACTTTTGTTTCTTTTAATTTTTTTGTAGTGGTAGGACTCTTAGCAGAGTCCGCCTGGGGAAGTACCACACTTTTTCCAGTTATTCTGCCGCCAAGCAGTAATGTGCAAATATTACTGTGTTCCGGTTTGAAGGGCAATATTTCCAGAGAAATCACAGGGCTTCGAGATATACTCAACGACCTTCCTGAGAACATTCCTGACGGGCACGCGCTCATGTACGCTGACGACGTCGCGGTGGTCATCACTGCGCCGACTATAGACGGGTTAGAGCTGAAGTCCAATCGAGCGGCCGCCAGTCTCAATTATTGGTTCCGAGTCAACGGGTTGATGTTGAACGCTGGAAAAACGCAGTTTATGCATTTCAATCTATCCGGCCGCAAATATAGACCCCTTACTGTCGAAATCAGTGACGGTAAAATTGACCAGGTTGAGTCGACTCGATTCTTAGGCTTTCAGCTGGATAGCGCACTGACGTGGGAATACCACATCGATGGAGTTTGCTCCAGGATGGGCGGTGCCTGTTTCGCTCTGCGGCGTGTAGCGGGGATCCTACCACAACCCATGGTCCGGCAATGCTACTACGCATCTGTGCACTCGCTTCTGCAGTACGGTGTCGAGCTCTGGGGGCGCGCCGCCGACTGGGAGCGCGTCTTCAGAATGCAGAAGCGGGCAGTGCGAGCGATTGTGCAGGTGCCACAGGACACTTCTGTCTTGCCATACTTCCGGTCCATGGGTATTATGACACTAACGAGCGAGGTATGTCTCCAGGCTGCGCTGTACGCCAAGGACCACCCGGAGGAGTACTCTAACCTGGGGGACACGCGAGCGCACGATACGACGCGGCACGCGCACCGGCTGTGCGCGGTGCCTCACCGGCTTGCCAAGTCTGACAAACTTGTGCATATTGCGGCGACAGAGGTACACAACAGACTTCCGAGGGAAGTAAAAACAGCGTCCTCTAGGGGATCGTACAAATATGGTGTAAAGCAATGGCTTGTCGAGCAGGCGTTCTACAAGTACTCGGAAATGATGAAGTTGAAATTAACTTAACTCTAATCTAATTATACTGTGCGTATCTACTGTAGGTACTTATGACATTGCTATTTTAATGATTTCATTGTTTTTGACATCTATTTTAATTTATTGTATTTTATTACTGAATTAATGATTGACATTACATTACTGACATTTTTTGAATTTGAATTTTACATTTGAATCACTGTCTGACATTTTAATTAATTAATTTTTTTAATTCATATTATCTAAGTACATGGAATTATTTGTTTTTTAATTAATTACATTTCGTGTAAGATGTTTTTTTTTATATTGAATTTTGTGACGTGTAATATTTTTATGAATAAATATGATTATGATTATGATTATAACAACTTAGATCTCTGGGTGACGAGCGCAGAGCAGTGCTAGGTAATGATTTGGACTCTTCATGTTCCAATAGCTGCGTGTCACTGTGCTGTTATGTGGCAGGCATGTTGCTTACCATCCGGCACATGTCATGCTCGTCTCGTCACTCTTTAATGAAAAAAAATAGGTCAATTTCATTTATCACTTAGGTACTCTTTTCCGTTTTTAATTTCACATAATTTTAACTTTTCTTTACTCCCTATGCAAAAACGTCAGGAAATTATAAGTTTAATATGTATGTATGTGTGTCAGTGGAATCGCTCCCGAACGAATGAACTAAATTCGATTCGTTTTTGTTTGAAAGATGAAGAGAGAAAAAACCGATTTGAATAAAATTTTGTACTTTTATGGACCCAAGAGATATGGGATTCTTTTTGATGCAAAAAAAGAAATTAAGGGGTTGGAATAGCTCATTAAGGTTTACATGAAAGTTTCGTCATTTTTGAAACTAGAAGCTTCAGACTTATTTTTTAGATTACATTCAGAGTTTGTAAAATTTGATCCCTGAAACGTAACGAAAATAAATCGTGAAAAATGGGTAAGTCACGAGTGCTCCGCGGGACACAGCTAGTATTTATTATAAGAATAAGAATAAGAATATATTTATTGCTCACACTGTGTAAAAAAGGTCTTAAAATATATAAAATGTACAACAGTATACCCTTGACGGGCGTGCAACATTAACAAGTTTACATAGGTAGTACTACGAGTATCTTGTAATTTTGTTTTTGATAACAATCATCTATATTTATCAAATCAGTTACAAATTAAAATAGTTGTAAATAGTCATTTCTCCCGTCGTTAAAATACTCTTTTAAATCGTAAAATGCCTTAGTCAGCAGCCATTTCTTTAATTCTCTTTTGAATGTAGACCCATTCAACAATTTTATTTTAGAAGGAAGATTATTATAAATTTTGATACATGTGAAAAATGAGTTTTTGTGATAGAGTGCGTTATTTGCCTGCGGAACAAAAATATTATTTTTATATTTAGTTCGCAACAGGTCGGATCTGCTTGATGAGGTAAAAAAATGGCTTCTATGCTGGTTTGCAAATATACTGATATGGTAAATAAATAAACAAGTGAGGGTTAACAAATTATGTTCTTTGAATACATCTCGCAAAGTATCAAGACTACTCATGTTGAAAATGGCTCTTAGACATCTTTTTTGCAATACAAATGTAGACTTAGCTTCGGCTGAATTTCCCCAAAAAATAACTCCATAACATAAAAGAGGATAAACGTAACCATAATATGCATTTATTGCTATTTTCTTCGATGACACATTTGCTAAAATGTATAATGAATGTATATATCTGTTTATTTTGCTGTTCGTTTTAGTAATGTGCGCTTTCCAATTTAAATTTGTATCGATAGTGACTCCCAAAAAATTTGCCTCTTTTGCCATGTTTAATTTAATACCTCTATGCACTACATTGAGGTCCAGTGGCTGCCGTTTACAGTTTTTGAATTCTATTAACATTGTCTTTTTTATGTTTACTTGTAAATTTAGGTTTTCTAAATAATTTACAATCTTTTCAAGTATCTCAATAATTATCTTTTCAAAATCGTCACGAGTCATATTGTTATCTTTGGGTATGTAAATAGTGGCATCATCAGCGAACATAATGCATAGATATTTGGTTAGAAGTGGTAGTTCGTTTATGTATATTAAGAATAATAATGGACCAAGGATACTTCCTTGTGGTATGCCACATATAATATTTTTAAAATTTGAATATACTTTCTCGACCGTTTTTGTTTTCATGTTGTAGGTTTCGATCAAGGTTGTTTGAGACCGATTTTGTAAATAAGATTCTAATAATTTCAGTGGTTGCCCTCGTATTCCGACATGTTCAAGTTTGGCTAATAGCTGTGAAAATTTCACGCAGTCGAACGCTTTTGACATATCAAGCAGCAAAGCAACTCCTGTTTTGTTACGATTTATTTGATCCCATACTTGAGTTAACAATCTAAAAACAGCTATTGTGGTATTTTTGCCTTTTTGGAAGCCATATTGACAATTACTTATGATGTTATTGGAGTCAAAAAATGAGATAAGTTTGTTAAATATCACTTTTTCAAAAATCTTCGAAAAGCTTGGGAGTATTGCAATGGGTCGGTAATTATTAACATCATCCTTACGATCTTTTTTATGAAGGGGTTTTATAATGGCCTTCTTAAGTTCATCAGGAAAACAACCAGTAGATAACGTCAAATTTATAATATGGACTAGGGGATCAACTATAACATGAATGCATTCTTTAATTACCTGAATAGAGATCCCATCGTGACCTGAAGATTTTTTATTTTTTAATTTATTTACTACGTTTATAGGAATACACAAAACACTTGTAGGCAGCATTCCGGTACAATATGGCACAAATATAAGTTTTGCGCCGTAAATAGATCTGGCAGGGTTCATTACACAACGTATGATTGTGTAACATCCCTAGTTACATACGAGTAGTTGTATACTTCACGGAACTCTGTACACCATCACACCTCGCGAGAGCTCTGCAAATCTCTTTGGGTACTACTATAATTACTTACTACAAGGACCTGTCATGCAAACTGGAATACGCAACTCTAGTTTTACAATTACAGCCACACATAGTAGATGGTAACGGTGACACTATTGAAAATACTTTACAACACAATTTGTCAATTGTCTCAGTTAAATCGTATGGATAAAATACTGTGGCACAGTTATTGTTAAAATTTTATTTCGGCATGTATAGCCTACCTGCCTAATAATACGCAAAAGATTTTTGGATATTTATCAATCACCTAAGAACACCCCTGATCATGTTGGAATTGGAAACACAGATTATAGTTTGGAATAGCACAAAGACATTTTCATCGCAGGAATATTCCAGGAACGAGAACTACGCAGCTCGATGGAATGTGATTATTAATCTGAATGGGTTAGAGAGAAAACGACCTCAACTTACTTATTATCGGGTCAAAATTAAATTAACAGTACACATTCCAGTTTGCTTAAAACTTCCTTGACTTACATTGAGATATCTGTCGTTGTATTATGAAGGACACAGCGTAAATGTATTTCTCTGTATATTCTGTTGTTCAATGAAACACCTCAATATTATGATGTATTTTGGTATCTAATCCTATCGCGTTATTGGTTCGCTCGCTGTCCCATAGCAACAGCTTTTCAAACAAGAAATAGAGTTTCTATAATAATCCGAATAGTTTCAGCTATACTCTATGTAGGCACATAATAAGCATGACGACTGATCCTGATATTAAGATGATATCATATTAAACTATTTGATATGATGACAGAATTTAAATAGAATAAAATACATACCAACTTTAATTTTGATATCTTTTTGTTTAACTTACTTTATGATCATTCAAAGTTGGATGCGCAAGTCCATTTCAAAGTACGAAATTATTAGAAAATGTATTTAACATTGGATGACCCATTCAATTTAAATTTACTTTTTACCGTAATGGTATTTTTTTGTGGTAAATATTTTTTTTCACTTTCTATGATTCACAAATCAAATTTACAAATCAAATGTACAAAATTAAGTAAAGTTATTAAGATATTATGTTATATGTTGTTACGTTATGTTAAGTTATTAGTATTATGTTAAGTTGACATCAACGTATGCTTATCCAATTTCTATAAGAACATGCAACATCAATACTTCCTTAGGCGCAATTGAAATTATTTGTAGATTTTTGAATCCTAAAAACGCCTTTATGATCGTTTCGTGGCCGCCTAATGACAAAGTGAACTTACCACTCACAACGCAACAAGCCATAAAGGTTAGTTTCCGGCACTCGAGCTCACGGACAGCGAAATCCTACGCGAAAGTTATTTAATAACGAAGAAGTTTGCGCAAGTAATTTGTACAAAGACAAAGTAACTAACTGAACCTACTTATAATTTGGACTCGGCTCGGATACAACCGCCAGCAAAAAAGAGGTTACAAGGAACTTTACCGAGGAATTTTTGAGGAGAATTTCCGTTGGCTTCCCTCGAAAAATATACTTTTGAGTTTCATTCGTGCCCCCGAGTTTTTACGCGTAGAATCAGGAAAAATCATTTTTTTTTCTCGGCATAAAAAGTAACATATTACATCAAATTTTCTACAATTCAAAATCTCGCCTCGATGGGTGACGATGTGGTATATGATAGAGCACGTTTTGACAATAGTAAAACCTATTCACCTTAAAGGATTGTCATTTTCAAGAAAAACCCAGATCGGGAGAGTATCCCTCTCGTAACCACACTCAGTAAGAGGAATGTTTAAATGTTGAGTACGGATCTTACTAAATTTAATGTTTATTAACCTTCATTATTGCCAGTTTTGCGATCTTCGTTAAAAAACTAAATGAATACATATAAAACTACACTACTGACTATTTGCACTAAGCACGCCTGAATTATGCTTATAATTAATCAAATTATATTATTCAAATGAACGTGGTTGTCACATTCAGGCATGATCAGGGCGTCTACTCTCTTTCTACGAAAAACGTAATTTCGAAATAAACTCGCGGCATTGCTACTCCGGTTCTGGTTTGAAGGGTAATGTTTCCAGAGAAATTATTATTGAGCTAAGATATAGAACAATACAACAAATAGTGCAATGCGGAGCTAGGTAATGATTTGGACTCTTCATGTTCAAATAGCTGCTTGTCACTGTGTTGTTATGGGCAGGCATGTCTTGTCACTCCATACTTGCTATATGTACAGGGTTATTGGTAATCCGTATGCATCCTTTTAACGTCCTATCCTAACGTATCCTGGGATGTTATGTATATTAAATACGTCAATTTTTGTTCTACAGTTTATAAAAACTTGTTTAGTATTTTTCCCTTACAACATTAAAAAAAGTGTTTTTTTTTTCAGTCTAAAAGCATCGAACACTTCGTTGCAATTACGCTCTCACTCTTTAACGCTCTCACTCTTAAACAGCCGATACACAATGCTAGAAATGACAACAAACACTATTTTTTTTCGGGATATGTATTGAGTTTTAAGTAAAGTTGTTTTTATTTATTTTTTTATTTAAATAAAGAGTGACGAGACGAGCAGGACATGTGCCTGATGGTAAGCAACACGCCTGCCACATAACAGCACGGTGACACCCAGCTATTGTGGAACATGAAGAGCCCAAATCATTACCTAGCACCGCACTGCGCTCGTCACCCAGAGATCTAAGTTATTATAGCTCTAAGCCCTGTAATTTCTCTGGAAACATTGCCCTTCAAACCGGAACACAGTAATGTTTGCACATTACTGCTTGGCGGTAGAACTGGCAAAGGTGTGGTACTTCCCCAGGCGGACTCTGCAAAGAGTCCTACCACTACAAAAACAACACACAATTAATACACAGAACATTAAACGGATGTAAGTTGATTGCCAGCAACCGTGTATGTATAACATCAGCATTGTTGTAATACATTCTGTGATACGATGATATGAGTATGGTAAGTGAGTAATCTAAATATATGAGACGGGAGGGACCCTCGGAAATAGCCCCATGTCCGTAATGGGAGGAAGCCACGGCACGGTCCGCCATTGTCTGCCTTAATGTGTTGTGTGTTTATACTGACCCATATCATTAAAGATGTCGCTTATCACCGGACCAAACGCATACTCGAAGATTAAGCGAGCAATACCTGACAAATTGAGCAAATGCTGGCGTTTATTTGGCCCAACGCATAAGCATTGCCATTCAGCGTGGTAATGCCGCCAGCATGCTGGGCACGCTTCAGACTGGAAATGGACTTGAACATCTTGATTATCTGTAGACTTTCATTGGTCTATGGATAATACAGGTGTGCTCAGTGTTAGTTGTTAGTTAGGTATGTAACTTAGTGTAGTTATCATTGTATTATAGTTTTGTTAACAAAAGCAAAGTTAAATCGAGTATTTAGATCAAGATGCCGCTTGCAACTCCATCTGGATCTGTCAATATTCTGTTATTTTGTACTCGGTAACCGATCCTAAACCTTTTAAAAATACAAAAATAAACCTAATTTATTTTTCTTTTGATTTTTCTTCCTATTTGTACTTGATCATAGTAGAAATACGTGGAAGTAAAATATCCACCTTTCCCCCCTAGTAGTAATAGATGGAAAAAAAATCCATTCTTCTCTACCAGTAGGGATAGATCAGTAGGGATATGTGGAACTACCGAACAATGTTGACCAAAAAAACGTCTATCTTTACTGGCCTAACACTCGTAGTTTAAACTAGCACGGTTGTTAGTTTGATTATAGTCTGTAATAACAACACATAGTCTAGGTATTTCTATCGTGAAAATAAAGTGGACGAGAACTACGCAATTACGCGGGCAAAACCACTGCGCGTTGCTGGTTAGTTCTAATATTTTCACAACACATACGTAGATTCTACCTGAAAACATACTGGAAGTACTTTACATACCTACATACATAGGATGCTCTAAGTACCTATACCAGCTCTGGTAACATATTCCAGGCATACCTAAACGCATTCCGTATGCTTACCATACTCACTAACCATACGCAATGAGTACTCCGATCCTGAGTTATACGCATCCTGGCTTGGTTTTATCGTCACTCCACGGAGTCGAACGAATTACTTTAATTCAAACTGGGTTGGAAATATTGCCCCATAGATTTCGAATTTTGTTTTGCTACTCATATTTCCCATGAACAAACTAAAAAATCGTGGAGTAAAACTTCTAGAGCTGTTGTTAGAATATACCTCTACTAGAATTACTTGAATATGTAGGCATTAATTAATTTCTAAAAGGTTGAAATGAGATCCTATGATCCAGGGAATTTAAAACGCGCTGTTTGGGATATAAAGCTAGTAAATATTTGAAACATAAAAATACTAGCAGCATCCTGCGGTATCAACCCACGTAGTAACCTTTACCGTATTTTCTCGCGATAGAAAATAGCCTATGTGCTGTTCCACACTATAACCTAATTGCGCTCTGAATTTCAACTCGATCCGTTCATGCGAGCTTTAACCCTTAAGTTGTATAATACTAGCACTGTTCTAGCTTATATTACACTAGTATCAGATCGCGACTTGGTCCGCGTAAACTATAGAAAACTCGTATATTCAAGTCAACAATCCTCAAGTCGCGTACAATATTTTGAATTTTTTTATTGGTGGACAATTCACACACAACACCATCTGACCCCAAAATAAGCAAAGTGTGTACTATGGCGGCCAGATAGCTGATATAGTACTTATGTATATAGTTTTAAATACATACTTATTATACATAGAAACACCCAGAAGCAGAATTGTTCCCATCAAACATATACTTAGACACAAAATGCGATTTTACAACATTACAGCTCGGAGCATTCTTAGGAACACAATTTCAGGGTTGATCCCATTTAGTAATTCTATTAACATACGCTCGTATATAGTTCACATCTGAATCCGAGCGTGTCGTGTCGTTTGTTTTAACAACCATCGTTGCTGCATCAGTTCCGAACAACATGATATCTTTCTCAATCTCAACTTATTTTCAATACTGGTATTCCATTCTTGTACAGACTCTGTGATCTAAACGCGACGTATTGCTCGCGCGTCTCTCGAATGACGACTGAATAAAAAATCGGTTACGGTTTGAACTTCATACAATCAACGTCATAAAATCATACAATCGAATCGGGTACGTACACACTATTTTCGATGAGCCGCCGTACGCCAAACTAGCGAAAATGGTAATAATAATGTTCACCATACCATTCAGGACGTCTACTCTCTTTTCTAGGAAAAACGTAATTTCGGAATAAGCTCGCGACTTTCCTACTCCGGTTCTACTTCGATCCCTCATTTCTTCCGTTTAAATGTTTATTATAAGTAGCTCTAATTAGAGTAAATAAATAAACATTGGTGGACAATTCACACACAATACCATCTGACCACAAACCAATGCAAAGCTTTTGTGATGGCGGCCAGATAGCTGATATAATACGTATATAATTTCAAATACATACTTATTATACATAGAAACACCCAGTTACAGTGCAAACATTTGAATCCATCACACAAATATTTGCACTGGGTGGGAATCGAACCCACGACCCTCGGCTTCGCAGGCAGAGCTTACTACCAACTAAGCCACGAAACCAGTCGTAGGCTTAGAACATTTGAATGTCAAACAATGTTCGATCGGACGAAACGAAGTAGAACAGGAGTAGGAAAGTCGCGAGTTTATTTCGAAATTACGTTTTTCATAGAAAGAGAGTAGACGTCCTGACGTGACGCTCAGATATAGTTCGTCACAAACCATATCCATGCTTGTAAAGTTATTAGTATGTACTTGTAAAGTTATTCATGACTAGCTGAACGCGCGTGCGTTGCTACGCCATCTATCGAAAATTTATTTATTTATTTGTTTACAAATACATATGAACATACATTTCTTTTAAATACACTATGACAAAAAATAGAAAAATATTTTTGTGGCGTACCCTAGACCCTGCACTAGGCAGTGCCTGTGTTGCAGAGTCTAGTCTCTTCCATTTTATCCTATATTAAGATTACAAAAACATGCAACTTATGTAATAATATGCGTGTGTTAGGCAGCGTGTGTATTTGAGTATTTGTTTGTGTGCGTGTGTGAGGGTGATGGTGCGTGAGTGAATGTACAAAAGTATGTCTCTGGTCACTGTGCGTCTGTGTCTGTGTCTCTGTGAGTCTGTGTCTGTGTCTCTGTGTGTCTGTTGCAGAATCTTTTCTTACACTGATAAGTATTCTAATCATACAAAATCAACAACACATTGATGTACTTGTGTAGTGCGTGTGTGTTTGTGTGTACATGCGTATGTGTGTGAGAGGGTGTTTTTACTTGTGTGTATAGTGTGCACGATTACCTATACCTATTCCGGTTCGACAAAAATTTACATTTTTGTTATAATATGTATGTTATGGTTAAAATTATGGTTTTTGTATTATGGTTAAAATTGGTCGTACCAATTCAAATTTTGAACAAATTCGGTTATTTAGGTTCTAATGACGCAACCTTTAACATATGACATAATGACATATGCTGTCACGCAACGAAAGCTCTCAAAAAGCAATATTTTCCCCCGTTTTTGTTACATTTTCCAGTCATGCTCCGCTCCTGTTGATAGTAGCAGGGCCGAGCCGCCCCTGTGTGCGAAGTGTGCGGTGCACACAGGCGCCAAGACAATAGGGGCGCCAGCGCCGCCATCGATTTTTTTTACACTTACGCAATCCATGTTCTCTGTAGTAGAGTCGTCGATTAGTAAGTAGGTACGATAGGCGCTTCATTTGACTAGTTAGATATTAATTCATACATGGGTAAGTTGTTATAGTTTATTGTAATTGTAAGAGTCTAACAAGATAATATTTACGTTTCTGGTTTAATTTTACGGTTTTAGTTTTGTGTTACGTTCATTACGGTCTCAGCTTTAAAATCAAAAGCAAAAATAATTGCGATTATAAACGCCATTCGATACGTGTGTGCGACGCAAGTAGTGTCACAAGGGTTCATGATTTTAATGAAAGAGTGAGCCAAAATAATGGAACAATCATTATTCAAAATCGTGTGTAAGGTGCAAGTTTGTTTTAAAAATATTTGTGTTTCAAATTCCTACTGAAACCGCTTACCTAGTTGTTCCGATGTTACGGTAAATATATGTCCCCTAAAGAATTTTGCACTTTTTTTGGCCTAAAAAGTAGTTAATATTAAATTCTACTGTGTTTCAAATTTCAACCAAATCTATTAATAACCCGTTCCAATGACATAAATAATACTTGTTTCTTAAGGGACTATGCATTTTTTTTGTAATAAAAAGTAGTCAATGTGTTATTTTAAACTATCACGTCAGAACAACAGAACGAATTGGTTTGATATTTTAAACACATGTGTTTTATAATGTGAAATATTACATAGAATAGGTACTTATTATCCCGGAAAAATATTTAGTTTCATAAGAAACTCGTATTATTTATTATACTGAAACAGTTCGGCGGATTTAGTCGAAATTTAGCAGGATAAGCAGCCCGTTTAATTTTCTCGATGAAATGTTAAATGGGACTCGGGCTTTTCTCTCATAAGGAGAGAGTCAAGGCCATAATCCACCACGCTATCCCAGTGCGGGTTGGCGGATGACACATGATTTCGAAAGATTCCAGGTACATATTGGGTTCTTCGCGATGTATTCCTTCATCGTTTTTAAGTTTGCGGAATTACGCACATGGCTTCAAAAAGACACTGTCGGCGTGGGTTTTGAACCCGGGGGCCCGGGAAGTCGCTGTTCTCCCGACTAAAGCAGCCGTTACTCATTAAAAGTTGAAGTTTTGTTTCAAATTTCAAATCAATCTTTTCAGTTGGTCAGACCTCCTAGCATTGACATTTACAATATTGGTTGGATGTTTAAAAAGGTAAATAAATAATTTATTTATTTATAATACATAAATAAATAATATGCAAACGGTTTTTCTAAGCATAGCATATTTATTATTTATGTAATATTGAAATCATCAGTAAGCTTAGAAAAAATATCTGTAAAAAAAATTACCTCCGACTAGCTTGGATTTGAAGTTTGTTAAAGTATTTTGCAAGGCAAGTCCTTTCATTTGATACCCATATTGATGGAGTTGTGAGAAAAAAAATAATTAATTCACCATTTTGGGGCGGCGGCGATCTTGGGTTTAAAATAGTTTTAAGTATTATTTTAGTCAAGCTTTCATTTGATACCCATATTGAAGTAGGTTGTGAAGAAATATTTTGTCCGCCATTGTGGAGGCGGCCATCTTGAATCGATATTAACCAAACATAGCCAAAGAACCACAACACGGAAATAAACCTTCAAATAAAAAAACCGCATCGGAATCGGTTCATCCGTTTGAGCTCTACGGTGCCAGAGACAGACACACACAGAGACAGACAGACAGACATCGACGTTAAACTTATAACACCCCTTTTTTGGTTGGGGGTTAAAAAGGGGCGCCATAAAGGTTTTGCACACAGGCGCTGGTGGAGGTCGGCTCGGCTCTGGATAGTAGCGTAATGTTAAATAGTCTATAGCCTTCCTCGATAATTGGACTATCCTACAAAGAAAGAATCTTTCAATTCGGACTAGTAGTTCCACAGATCCTTGCGTTCAAACGAACAAACAAACATACAAACAAACTCTTCAGCTTTATAATAATAATATAGATGATGAGCGGACTGTATCAGCTATCAGCTTAACAGAAACGTTCCCGAAATCATTTCAATCTGTGAAGATTCCTTCTCGGAACAGAAAAATACTTTATTGTATTAAAATACAAACAGCGTTTCTTAGAAGATGATCCATTTCACAAATTAAGTGAATATTTATGTCAATAAAATTTAACATAATCTTTATATTTGCTTGAAAGATGAAAGAAGAAATGACGTAATTTATTTATGAGTTAACTTGAAATTTTCTGATATAAATACGAAATTATATGGGTACTTAGATGTTTGTTGTTCCATTACGTTCGTAATAACGATATAGATCAGGCTGAAATTTCGAACTCAAATTATGTTATAAATATATATTTATACAGTATAGAGTGACAAGACGAGCAGGACATGTGCCTGATGGTAACCAACATGCTTGCGCATAACAGCACAGTGACACGCAGCTATTGGAATTTAATAGGTAAGTAATATAAGTGTAGTGGTAGGGCTCTTAGCAGAGTCCACCTGGGGAAGTACCACACCTTTGCCAGTTATTCTTCCGCCAAGCAGTAGTGTGCAAATATAGGTGTGTTTCGGTTTGAAGGGCAATGTTTCCAAAGAAATTACTGGGCTAAGGTATAAAATACCTTGTATCTCCGTGTGACGAGCGCAGTGTGGTGCTAGGTAATGATTTGGACTCTTCGTGTTCCAATAGCTGTGTCACTGTGTTGTTATGGGCAGGCTTGTTGCTTACCATCAGGCACATGTCCTGCTCGTCTTGTCACTCTACGCCATAAAAAAGCAAAATAAGTCAAAATCAAAACCTAGCATTCCGTTCATCGCACACAGATTTAAGATGTTTTATCTATAAGCCCTGTAATTTCACTGAAAGCATTGCCCTTCAAACTGGAACACAGTAATGTCACCACATTACTGGATGGCGCTAGAATAACTGGCATAATAGGTGTGTGATACTTCTTCAGGCGGACTTTGTAAAGAGTCCTATCACTACTATATTATAATTCTTATATCTGTGATCGTATTATCTTCTTCTTATATATAAAATTCTCGTGTCACAGTGTTTGTTTCCTTACTCCTCCGAAACGGCTTTACTGATTTTAACCAAATTTTATATGCATATTCTGTAGGTATGAGAATCGGCTACTAGCTATTTTTCATACCCCTAAGTGACAAGGGTTGTTCACTAAGGCAAAACAACGTTTGCGGGGTCAGCTAGTACTACTATATTATTATAGTATGTAATAGCACATAGACCTTTCTATCCCGAAAAATCATTGAAGTTTCTTAGGGAATATCAATCAATCAATCATTTATTGCATAATAATACAACGCTGACAAAATAAGCTGAGCATTTACCCTGCTAGGGCATAACAATATTAAAATTGTACAGTTACAATCTTAGCATAAGTAGATACCTACTTGTAATATTACGTTATATATATACATTATTTTTAATACTAATGCCGTGAGAGTGGGATATATTTATAGTCATCTAGGTATTCGTTAATGCCATAGTAACTTTTTTGAATATGCAGCGTTTTTAACTTTTTATAAAATCTATTTTGGCCGAGTCCATTTTTAATCTCGTTAGGCAAGGTGTTATATATTTTTGTTATCATGTATTCAGGGCCTTTTTTAACAATTTCTAGCTTTGGCTCTGGTGCCACAAGTTGAGTTTGGCGTCGGGTACTTTTATTGAAAGAAAACAAGTTGGGGTGTTTCTTTACAAACATAGCGGCTTCTAGAATGTATATGCTGGGTAATGTTAGTGTTTCTAGTTTGGTAAAGTACGGCTTGCAACTATTGGGTATGCGGAGGTTTCCTAGAATACGGATACATTTTTTTTGTAATACAAAAAGATCGTGAGTCTCTTACCGATTTCCCCAAATGATTATGCTGTATTTGAGCCAAGCATATGCGTAGGCATAGTAAGCACTGAAAGCTGTTTTCAGGTTTGTGTTGATTTTTAAAACTGCTAAAGCGAATACGAATTGTGATTATTTTGTTTTTAGTTTTTGAATGTGAGCTTTAAAGTTGAACTGTGAGTCTATTTCAATACCAAGAAGCGTAATATTGTTGGTTTCTTCGATGTCTAATAGTTTTGAAATGGATGAAAGGTTTAGAGGTGTTTTTTGGTAGGGGTGAAATTGAATAATTTTAGATTTTTTAGTGTTCAGTTCGAGGTTGTGTAGCTCCATCCAATATTTAATTTTTAAGAAGGAGTCAATTATTTGTTTTTGGGACATAGAGTCAGGTGAACATTTGAAGATAAGCGAGATGTCGTCGGCAAATAGGATACATGGAGTATTTAATATTTTGAGCAGATCATTTATATATATAAAAAATAAGACACATTCTAACACGCTACCTTGTGGAATGGACCAATTGAGGGTTTGCTGTTCAGATTTTACATCTGATTTAGACGTCCCATCTTGATGAAAGTGGTTTATTTCTACCAATTGTCTTCTATTGCACAAATAAGATTTTAGCCAGTTTAGTGGCTTGCCTCTTATGCTGATATTGTTTAGTTTGTTGAGTAGTACATAATGTAAAACTCTATCATAGGCCTTTTTCATGACTAATGTGAGTCCGACTGCATAGTGTTTTTTCTTTAATATAATCCAGGTTTTTTGCGTGTATTTGTATATGGCCAAAGTGGTGGAAGATTTTTTTCGGAAGCCAAATTGATTTTCATCCAGTAGTTTGTATTTCTCTAAAATTTTGTAAATACGATTTGAAACTACAGTTTCAAAACCTTTTGATATCGCAGGCAGCAAAACAATTGGCCTATAATTGCTCATATCATCAGTGTTTCCCTTTTTTTTCAGTATTGGCTTTATTTTAGCAATTTTTAATTTTTCAGGGAAAATTTCCTGTTCTATTGACTGGTTAATCAACATAATCAACGGAAAAGTTAATTCTGCGATACAGGTTTTTATTAATGAGAGCGGAAACTCGTAAATTCCAGTGCTGTGTTTATTGGGGAGTTTTTTTAATAATTTTAAATATTTCTTGTTCTGTAACAGGTGGGAGGTACATAGAGTTTTCAACAGGACGTGAGGTTAATATTATTTTCTTTTGAATTGTAAAATTTTGTTTGTTTGGGGGATCTGGCTTTCCAACGGAGGCGAAATATTGGTTAAATTTTTTTGCAATAGAGAGGGGTTCTTCTATTATTGTATTTTGTTCTTTAAGTTTTATATTTGCTTTTTTTCTAGTACTTGTTTTTTGTCTCTTTGATTATTTCACACATTTTTTTAGTTTTATTTGTAGCTGTGGCCTTTTTTTTTATGTTGCTTAGCTTTTTTGCAGTTTTGGCACATTTTTTTAGTATTTTCTAGTAGGTTCTATGGTACGACATTAATATCGCATTATTGTGGACTCGTTTATTAGTGATTTTAATGCTTTTTGTGCCGGCGCGAGTTTTTTAAACCAATTGTGAACCAGGTATTTTTGGGTTTTGATTTTATTGTTATGGTGTTTTTAGGTATATGGGTATTTAACAATGTTTGAATAATGTTATCGAATTTTTCATAGTTTGTGTTTACATCTACGTCATTTTTTAATACATTGTTCCAGTTTACTTTTGTTAAGGCATTTCTAAAGTTTTCTAAATTTGTCTGATTGTAAAATCGTTTAGTTACAATTTGTTTGAATAGTCCTTTTCTAATTAGCTAACAAATAAACAAGGGTGGAATCTTTTACATAATGCATTTGCACTTACACATATTCGTTCAAAATGCTGTAGTATAATTAGGTATGTAATGTCCGTCCGTCTAACGTTTTTTTTTCTGATTGATTATTTATTTATTGATAGGGCAATACCTATTATCTGCTGATTGTTTATTTATTGGATCTAGAACTGGTGTCGCCTTACAAATTGTCAAGAGTATTGGAAAACGGTGTTTGAAAAAACATAGAATAGGTTTTTTGACGACATAAGGTATCCGTCAACTCGCACTTGGCCAACGTGGCAGATAATCAATACCTTCTTACGCCAGCAGTCCTGTGTCTCAACAGTGAGACCATAGAATAACATGATTACCTATGTTATCCATTCTTTTACACACCAATTTCGAGCAAAGCTTGTACAATAAATACCAAATAAAATAATGTATTGTATTTAAGTTCATTCTAATATTATTACGAACTCATGAATTCAAAACTAGAAGATAGATAAAACGGTGTTTAATTTGTCTCCAAATGTCATTGCTCAATGCTGTTTATTTTCCATTCAGAATAAAATGAATAAAGTCACTATCTATGTGTCTAAAGGTATATGAATGGATCGAAAATATCTGCAATAAAAAGATTTTTAATTTGTATTCGCTCTCTTTTGGCAAAAATAGACAGGTACATTTATAGTTGTAATAATAATCTGCTATAATACAATCAAAATCGGCACTTTTAATATAAGTGCTGTTAAAACAATACCTCTACCTAATAATAATTAATCCATATAACCTCTAAAAACGGTAAGGTGTTTAAGACGTGTCTGTGTGTGTATCTGTCTGTAGCGTCGTAGCTTCAGAACGGATTTTAATGTTGTTTTTTTAAGATGAATATGACAGGAGTGTTATTGGCTAGATATGATTATTGAAAATGTATCCAAGATAGCCGCCATTACATACTTACATATTTTTTTACAATTCTCTCAATATTCATATCAAATGAAAGGACTTCATTTTTTTAAGTGTCTTTCCAAGTTATCCACCCTGTTGTATCTGTCTCACTAATTCAAAACAAAAAAATAATTATTAAAATCGATTTACAATTGGCGGAGCTATTACGGCTAAAGGAAAATACATAGCCGAATCTTGTAAAGTCGGTTAAAAAAATGGAGGCCGACAATTTCCTTCAGTGTCCGCCCTAAACTCTAGGTCTTCTCTATACTCGTTGCTTATTGTACGTCGAATAATTGTTTCTTGATCAGACTTCTTAATCGAATTCAATTTCAATAAATTGTTACAGCAAGTTTAACGCAATTCAATATTTCAAGTGCTTCAGAAATCGTTTCGTCGGTGATTGCTTTCAGTCGTGGAACTTGCAATCTGTAGCAAACTAAACTTAAAAGTAATAAAATTTAATGTGTTGGTGATTGGTGGAAAGTGAAATTTAGGGTTGTGCATAACATCTATACTGTGCAAAAAGGACCTCATTTTAAACCCGTTTTCATTTTGAAACCTTCTTTTGGCGTGCTACAGACCGATTTTTCGTGGGCCGTGAATTGAATTCTAGCGTTATACCCCGTTTACATGATTCCAGTCCAGCGACCGAATCCAGCGCTGGATTGCTTACTTGAATAATACCCCGTTTACATGATTCCAGTCCAGCGACCGAATCCAGCGCTGGATTGCTTACTGGAATAATGGAAACCGGCACTGGAATGCATCAATCCAGTGCCAATGCATTCCAGTGCCGGTTTACATTATTCCAGTAAGCAATCCAGCGCTGGGTTCGACCGCTGGACTGGAATAATGTCAACCGGGTATTACGCTCGGGAATGATAAGAAATCTTTAGGTAAACAAGGCACATTGGCCATCTAGAAATGCTGATGTATTTCTAGATGGCCAATGACCATGACAATACTCATGGCTACGCTCTCCGGTTTCGCCCGCGTAGTTTCCAATATAAGCTATCAAATTCTGAGTTATAAGTTTTTACTTCTATCGGCAGTTCCTATGACGGCCAATTTTTTTTACATTATAAAGTCATGATAATATTATGAGTTAGCGGAATATGTACCTGATGGTGATCAACACGCCTGCCCATAACAGCACAGTGTCACGCAGCTATTGAAACATAAAGAGTCTAATCGTTACCTAGCACTGCACAGTCACGCAGAGATACTTGAAAGATTATTTATCTCTACGCAATTTCTCTATAATCAGTGATGTTTGCACATTGATGCTTGGCGGTAGAGTAAATGACAAAGGTCCCTTCCCCAGACGAACCCTCCAAAGATTCTTACTACTAGGTGCATATTTTACAATGGCATGAACCCTGGAATTTCGTCGACGCCTGTTGCCAGTACCAAAGGCAAATCAGATTCTTTATTACCACGATTCACAACCCTGGGGTTGTAGGTTCGGTTCCCACCTGCACATCTGATAATTTTTGTAGCAGATGTTTAAACATTACCGCTGACTGTAGCGGTAAAGAAAACATCGTGTGGAAACCGGCATATTCCTAGAATCTTTCGATGTCATGCGTCATCCACCGGCTCGAACTGGATATATGTTGAAACATGGCCTTGACTCTCTCTTCGAGAGAGAAGTGTTTGTTTATCGCAGTGTTTCTGCGCGCCACACTACGAAAGAAAATGAGAAAACTCCTTCACCCAAAACAGGAACGGTTCCTAAGACACCAGCGCTATTAGAGCCACAAAAGAGGGCGATAAACTTCCCGTAGCTCTGGAAAATAGGCCCTTGGGTTTTAGAGGGGAGGCTGCCAATCTTGCAGAGAACTTCACAAATCTACCTGGCTAACCACAAAGCCAGGTGGAATTTATAAAACATTTACTCTGGATTAAAAAATGCAGTAGAAGCCTATTTGAAGTAGCTGCCATCAATCAATCAATCAACAGCCCACTAAACGTTCCCACTGCTGGGACTCGGGGCCTTCTCTCGCAAGGAGAGAGTTAAGGCCATAATCCACCACGCTGGCCCAGTGCGGGTTGGTGGATGACACATGACTTCGAAAGATTCTAGGTACATGTCGGTTTCCTCACGATGTTTTCCTTCACCGTTTTAAGTTAGCGGCATTACGCACATGACTTCGAAAAGACAGTGGTGCGTGTGGGGTTTGAACCCGGGGTCTCCGGATCGGTGGTAGCTGCCATAGGTCCCTTAAAACAAAAAAATACGCATCTAACTACAGTCTGTCAAATTTTGCTTTCAGTGAGCATTGCACAAATTCCCTCTGAACAGACAGTTGGTATATAGCTAACTTTTTTATGTCATGTTGTGAAAATAAAACATGTAATTCGAACTTTTTGTGTTAGCAGACATCTTGGATTTGAAATTTATAATAGTGCATCAGTATTCTACTTGTTAAGCTCTTTCATTTGAAAGGTACACATCATGAGGAATGTTGTGAAAAATATTGTATGCGCCATTTTTTGAGATGGTCATTTTGAACCCATAACGTAAAAACCACCGCAAGGAAACTGGTTTTCAAATGAAAAATCCGTTTGAGTGTTACGGTGTCACAGAGAGATAGACATATATCGACGTCAAACTTATAGCACCCCTCTTTTTGGTCGGGGTTTTAAAAAGATACATTGATCGTTTGATATTTTACAGCAGTCTCCAATATGTGCAAATCCAACCCAATCCAGTTAGAACCGTAGCTCTGTGTAACCCAGCCTATTTATTGATCGGACTTTAGTTGGTTTCTAGATCTGGATAGGTCTCGTTAAGCCCCTTTAAGATTTTACGTAAGGAGAACTTTGTATGTAAGTTTGAAGGTATTAGTGTACCTACTTTTTCCCTCTACTACTTTGAAGAGTTGGCAAAATAAATCTACTTATCACAATTTCCGCTACAATCTTGTTTTTCGACTTGAAGTTATTAAATACGCAGTCAACTGGTTTTAGAAGTAGATAAATAAAAAAATTCGTTTCGTCACAGGATATTAAGTATTTGGCTAGAAATTAATTGTGATATCACTTTGTTTCGCAATTTATAAACGGTGTTGATTTGTAAAGACAAACAGATGCTTCAATTTCATTTATATGTTTACATGTTAAAAATCTTCAGTGTACGAGGGTCAAACTGAAAGTTCTTAGAAAATCAAAAACTGATTACATTAGCCAGTTATTAGTTTTATTATATCTTTTCAAAATATTGTCCATTCACGTCAATACACCGCTGCATGCGATGGAACCACTGGGAAAAGCACTTTGCCCACTCGTCCTTAGGGGTCTCTTCAATGGCATCGCGATACGCAGCCACCGCTTCTTCAGCATTCATAAACCGCTTTCCTTTAAGTTTTTCTTTAATTTTTGAAAATAAATAAAAATCACAAGGCGCGAGGTCGGGGCTATACGGCGGGTGACCCAGTAATTCAACGTTTGATGTCGCCAAATAGTCGATCGTTCGCTTGGCGGTGTGCGATGAGGCGTTGTCGTGGTGAAGGAGGATCCTACTGCGAGGTCGTTTCTCTCGAACTTTTTCCAAGACAAGTGGCAAACAATTGGTAGTGTACCATTCTGCAGAAACTGTTTTTTGATCCTCTAACACAATTGTTGCGAAATGACCTATCCTTCCAAAGAACGAGGCCACCATTTTTTTCCCCGCACTTCGATCTCTCTTCACTTTAGTTGGCAACTCCTCGAAAGGAAACACCCACTGAGCAGATTGTCTTTTGGTTTCAGGATCATAACAGTAAATCCAGCTTTCGTCACCTGTTAGTATGTCGAACACAGCATTTGAGTCACCTCCGTTAAATCTTTCAATCATTTTACGGCACCAATCCACACGATGGAGTTTTTGAGCCTCAGTCAAATTATGAGGTATCCACCGGGCGCAAAGCTTCCTGACCGCTAAATGTTCGTGTAGGATTTTGTGCACTTGACTCATACCGATGCCTAAGCTTGTCCGAATCTGATGATAGGTCACTCTTTTGTCAGTCTCTATCATACGCCGCACAACACAGATGTTATCTTCAGTCGTCGCCGTAGAAGGCCGTCCCTCACGTAAATCATCAGTGAGATTAGTGCGACCACGTTTAAACTCATTAAACCAGTTGTAAACAGTCGCACGAGATGGGGCTTCATCGTGAAAGGCCAATCGTAGTCTATCATAACTTTCTTGTTGACTTAAATGACATCGAAAGTCATAAAAAATCATTGCACGAAAATTTTCTCGTGTTAAATTCATGTTGACGTGACACAGACAATTTTCAATTTGCCGCCAAATCGTAAAACAAATGACAAATGAATGAAGTATATACTCAGTAATATTGGCAAAGAGTTCTATTTTCAAATTATATAATTATTTTTTTATTATATTGTTTATAAGTGGCCAGTTCTAAGAACTTTCAGTTTGACCCTCGTAGCATTGAATTTGCATTACAAAATTTAATTTAACTTTAATCTTATTTCTTAGAATTCCTCAGACGTCTCAAACATCGAACATACCGATTTAAATTTTACTCAATTTATTTTTGAGAATGTGTGGCTCGTGTAAACCATCCTACTAACATTATAAATGTCAATGTATGGATGTAAGTTACGGCTGGTCTAGTCGGGAGAACGGCGACTGCCGATCCGGAGACCCCGGGTTTAAACCCCACACGCACCACTGTCTTTTCGAAGTCATGTGCGTAATGCCGCTAACTTAAAACGGTGAAGGAAAACATCGTGAGGAAACCGACATGTACCTAGAATCTTTCGAAGTCATGTGTCATCCACCAACACGCACTGGGCCAGCGTGGTGGATTATGGCCTTAACTCTCTCCTTGCGAGAGAAGGCCCCGAGTCCCAGCAGTGGGAACGTTTAGTGGGCTGTTGATGTTGTGGATGTTTCTGGCTCAGTCACGCTGTAACTTATGAATGGTTCGTGTTGAAATTCGGAACACAGATAAAATATAGTCTGGAAGAACACATAGGCTTATAGGCATACTTTTTATCCCGAGGGAATAACGGGAACGGGAACTGCGTGGGTAAAACCGCGGGGCGCTGCCAGTGATTTAATATATGGTATTCGACGTTATAGTTGTAATTAACATGGTTTGTAGTAAAAAAGAATTGCCTTTTCATACCAGTTACGTGAAAACCACGACCAGTAATGTTAAACTTTGACGTGTTCTGATTTGGAAGGCAATGTTTCCAGAAAAAAATAGTGACAAGAACAATGTGGTGCTAGTCGGCCAGCTCTTCGTGTTCAAATGTGTGCACTGTTGTGGGTGGCATTACATCAGACACAGGTTTTGCTCATACTGTAGCTTTATCTATACTAATATTATAAAGCTGAAGAGTTTGTTTGTTTGTTTGAACGCAAGGATCTCAAGAATTACTGGTTCGAATCGAAAGATTATTTCTCTGTAGAATAGTCAATTTATAGAAGAAGGTCATTTAACATTACGCTACCATCAACGGGAGCGGACCATGAATGAAAAATAGAACAAAAACGGCAAAAATATTTATTTTTGAAAGCTTTCGTTGCGTGACAGCATGTGTCTATCTTTTAAAGGTTGCATCATTAGAACCTAAGGTAACCGAATTTGTTCAAAATTTGAATTGGTACGACCAATTTTTTACAGATAGCGTAGCAACGCGCCCACGGTTCAGCTAGTCTTAAATAAAAACACCCACGTTGTTCCTCCTCCTTAGATACGGACATTGTTTCAAGCAAAAGATTCGTTATTCGTATTCGTATTCCGTTATTCGTAAAGAGAAAGTTTAGCGAGATATTTCGGTAAGCCTCGTCTGCGGACTGGCTTAACCAGTCTCTGGGCTCAATCAAACCTACGATCGATACCTTCGAAAAAAAAACACAAGTTTTTTGGTCCAACGTTAAATTTTGCTAGATACTTTTATCATCATCAACATTAGTCTTGTTCCATCTATAGATGGTTTAACTACAGCCACAATGACGTCTCCTTAGAGCCATATGAATAGAGGTTTCTATAGTATTCATTAATATTAAATATTATGAAGCTGCAAAACTTGTTTGTTTGAAAGCGCTAATCTCAGGAACTACTGGACCGATTTCAAAAATTCTTTAACCATTAGATATGTGCTTGGTTCCTGAGTGCCATAGGCTAGATTATGTATCACGGCCAAACCGGGATGGACTGCTAGTGTTTCTATAATTTTAACTTGGTCTTAAAGTCCAATAAATAATTATACATAATATTATGAGTTATGCCACCAGCCCATAATTGTCCCATTGCTTGGTAAACACTGCATTTCCTCCATCCAGGTAGCCCAATCTACGGCTTTGGTGGATCAGTCTTTGGCGTCTCTAAAGTCGTTTAGATGTTGAACCTCACTCTCCGAGTCTTTGCCTAGCGGTAGTCTGTCCATATGGCTAACATGTCCTGCCTAATTAAATTTTACCTGTCCAGAAAGACTGACGAATCTTGGTTTTGGAGTGTAGTGCAATTTGAAACGTAGTTTTATAACCGTAGAAATAAAAAGAGGAGAATTATAATTAGTCTGACATAGATTGTTTCGAATACCTACACTAAATATGGAAACACATTGTGATCAAATTCATTAACTGAAATGCGTTGTTGTTTGAAAGAAGATGCGATCTCCAACCAACCACCTTTCTAAAACTTAGCCTGTGCTATTACTCTCTCTTTCTTTTCAAGTGAAATTGAGGAGAAATCAATAAAATGGATAATTTTAGTCAGGTGACAGACCATGACCATGACCCATGACCGACAATTGTACATGTCCCACAAGATAATAGACATTGACATGATAATAATAATTTATTTTCATCGAAGAAACAAAAACCTACTTCAATTTAAAATTTAATTCAGACACTTGACCAAATTTCATAAGAATACCTCATAAAATATCAAGAATTTTCTCAGTCATCGAGGTAAACGACAGTATATTTTAGTTTTTTTATCTCTGAAGTATAGAGAATACTTCAGAGATAAAAAAACTAAAATATACTTTCGAATATACCAAACAAAAAAATTGGCAGTCATAGGAACTGCCGATAGAAGTGAAAACTTATAAGTAACTCAGAATTTGATAGCTTACTTTGGAAACTACACGGGTGTAACTGGAGGGCGTGGCCTCGCCATCATGGCATGGCCATCTAGAAATGCGTCAGCATTTCCCATTGGCTTACGCATTTCTAGATGGCCATGCCATGACGCCCTTTCAGCATTTCCCATTGGCTGACGCATTTCTAGACGGCCAATACCCATGGTCCCGAGTTTACCCGAAGATTTCTTATCATACCCGAGCGCGACGCTAGAATTCAATTTATACCCCAACGAAAAATCGGTCTAGGCGCGCCTAAAGAAGTTTTCACTTCAAAAAAGCATCATGAAATTTGATTCAAAATTGCCGGAGCTATCGCTTATAAACATCCACCCAAAAAAACGAGTTGAAAGGTTGAGACCCTCCTCTTTTTTTGAAGTCGGTTACAAACCGGATATGATAAGAAAATTAGATATAAATTTCCTAAACGGATCATCCGGATTATTTGAAGCAATAGTCACTCGGTTGATCCGGGACCCAACTCTGGCCCGAGTGAGTCAGCAGAACCCGCGTCATTGAGTCCTCGCCACCACTTTTAACATTTCCTCGTGGCGTTTCAGTTGAATTACGTTATGAAATGAGACATTCTTGTTTGAAGATCCGTGGTTCAAGAATTTCGCCAGTAGGCATAAGTAGTGGCGCAAACTACGAGAATATTCGATTATTATTTTTCTATCGAATATTAGAGTCGCGCTGCAGATCAGACTCGATTTGGAATGAATTCCAAATGTCGGTCACGTTTCACCGTTACGTCTAAATGCGTCACCTTTTTACACATCGTCATCATCATCAGCCCACTAAACGTTCCCTTCTGCTGGGACTCGGGGCCTTCTTTCGCAAGGAGAGAGTTAAGGACATAATCCACCACGCTGGCCCAGTGCGGGTTGGTGGATGACACATTCTTCGACTTCGAAAGATTTTAGGCACATGTCGGTTTCCTCACGATGTTTTCCTTCACCGTTTTAAGTTAGCGGCATTACGCACATGACTTCGAAAAGACAGTGGGGCCTGTGGGGTTTGAACCCGGGTTCTCCGGATCGGCAGTCGCCGTTCTCCCGACTAGACCAGCCGTAACCTTTTTACACAGCTGCCCAAAACGGGACTTCTAGATGAAAACAAATAATTCATAATTTACCAGCAATTTATTTCACATGTGTCATTTTCCTACTTAACTCTAGTTTAACGTTATGCACTAAAACTGCACTTAAAACGTTGAGTTAGTTTGTTGCATTTTTCATGTAACTTTTGATACAAATACCTATATCAATATAGATAGATAGATAGATAGAAACACTTTATTGCAACACAAAGAAATTAAAATATTACACAGAAATAACTTATTAACTAGTGCCACAAGTGGCGGCCTTATTGCTGAGAGCAATCTCTTCCAGGCAACCAGCACAAAGGACACAGCCTACATATACTCGTAGGCAATATTTTAGTATTAATAAAACGTTGTTGGACAAGCTCATTTTTCTATGAAAATATAGAGAAACACCTAATTGTAACCATTTTAGCACAGTGCACTGTAGGTATTTGAAAATGGAAGTCGAAATCATTGCCTAGCATTACAATGCGCTCATTATTAAACTACAATATATATAAATATAATGATTTGTATATTGGACTTATAATTACTGTGAAAACATTCCCCTTCAAACTGTCTGTTACATCAGCCAGCTATCTAGCTAATTTATTATTTATGTACCTCTATAATACTTAATTCACTATTCTCAACGTCTTATATACCAGGTCTTATGTATATTGTAAATTATGACAAACTTAACTTTTGCCAAGATGCAACTGAATGTAATGATGCAGTAAAAAAACTTTGTAGCACTTTACAAAGAAAGGGAAACGACAGTTTCAAAGTGTTATTGCGGAAATTTTACCAAAAGGACATTTCAGATCCAACTGACCTAAATCAAATAGCTAATATTTCACCTCCATAACCGTTACCTTTATAAATATTCGTGTAAAAGTGATTCATCCTTCCGTAATGAATACAATTGAAAGTTCGCAGCCGCTCAATGATCGCGCCATTAGGGGGAATTACCGGCAGCCACTTTCAATTTAATTCCAAGTTTTATCGAGGGCCATAAAACTCGCGTTACACGCCCGCGTCGATGAAGCCGTTTGTATGGACACGGGGTGCCGGGAGGAGGAATCCACTTACAGAGGAACAACTCTGTAGTTAATACTAGCAACCCTACCCGGCCTCGCACGGGTGCAATGTAAAATCTTCGAAAATATTAATTTAAACGCCGTAAACGGCCATTTTTATCTGTATTATATGCACAATGTTTTTGAGGTACTCAATTGGAAAAGGATTAGCGTTGAATCGCTTCAAAAAGCTTCGTAAATAACCCATTGTTTCTCGTAAAAAGTAAAGAATAAAAAATGGTAATTGTGTATTAGCCTTAAAAGATAGAGCATTGCGGACATTTTGTAGACCTTTTTAAGGTGTACAATACTGTAGTAAGTATTATTTTGATCTATCTCGTAGGGTTCAGCCAGCGATCGAAATGGGAGCACATTAGACAACTTTAAAATAACCAGTCTTTACGGGAAGCGAATTTGTTTTATACTCATGCTCATATGTTACATACTATCCGGACACATATCAGTCAGTGTATAATATGTAACTATGTAACGATTATGCGACAAAAATGACTGACGCTTGGGTCTACTTAGAATACTTGTCGCCATCTTTTGTGCACTTATTAGTAATAAATTATTCTGATTCTCTTTGTTTCACTTATGTAAACAACGTGTTTTTTCAGAAGCTTTCACCCATGCAAAAAGCGTCTAATAGACCTGTATTGATCGTGATCGATCGAATCCTTTTGATTCAATCGCAACCTGTACACAAGTAATCGAGTCACGAATTTCTAAAACACCCGATTTTTTGTAACGCGATTATAAGTTTATAAGACAGACCAAATTGAACTTTATATTAATATGTTTAATCGACTAATTGCCTGTTCATAGAATCGATTGAATCGTGCATTGATTCAATCACATCGACGTAACAACGAAAATATTGTCTATCTCTTTCTTTTACATAGAATCAATATTCGATTGCGACTTGTATATCGATCGGTTGATCTCACTCTGCCTTTGGAGTCGTGCGACAGAGGTCGTAGCTCGTACAAAGGAACTGCGACCCAAATGATCGAAAGATCGAATCTTTAAAACCCGATCACCATACGAGGCATGAACGACCCGGGTCTCGAGAAAAGATCGATTGACATAGGTCTAGCGTGTAACATGCACATTCCGCTCCTCTGCTACGTTAGCATGACGCGAACCCAAAACTTTTTCTACTACAAAATGCTTAACGTGAAGAAGTTTTCTTTTCAAGAACTCTGTTTCTCTGGTAATGTGTTACGCAATTTCCCAAATCGTCTTGTTTATACAAGGTATTAAACAGGATGAGAATCTATCGGATCGCGTATTTACTGACCCGAGGAGATTCAGCGTGGATTTGGTGCTATCGCTAAATTAGTAGGAAATACCTCAAAACCTATTTAACAGCAGACTATCAGATCTGTACGTTTGCCTTGGAAGCTTTATCCCGAACTGTGTTTTGATCTGTGTAAGGTATACTTATTATTCATATTAATTTAAAAATTTAAAATTGTATACAAACATTACCAATTGATTTTTTACATAAATTACTATTAAATTATTATTACTATAAATCATTATTTATACCAACATACAATGTATGTTTTATAATAGAATAAGTTTGCTTTCGAGGCCTCGGTTAGTGCAGTCCTAGTGGTGAAGGGTTGCGCAAACAGATATACATTATACAGATCTCTTCTTGTCTCCATTTTTTCCCGAAAAGTACACCCTGGATCTCTTCAACCCTAGAAGAAATATGGTCTCTAATGGGCAAACATGCTGGATCTTACGTCGTCGCTTTTTATCGAAATTTCGTTCGTGTGATTGAGCTATGTTTGCGACCAACGTGTAACAAATATATAACGCGGTGTACAGAACTGTGAGAAATCACTTGCCAATTTTTCTACAACCTGCGCAACCAACGACTTGTCTACACCATGATCGCACCAAGCGGTTTCATCGTAAACACCAGTGAAGGATTTGCATTGTTTACAGTTTAGGAACGTATCCAAACAGCTCACAGAAGCCCAGCCATTTACAGTCACAGAAAATATAAATCAAATTCTTATAATAAAATTGTTCTCAGTACGGTGGGAACACGTGACCATCATCAGGTGTCCCGCCACATGTCCGTAGAGCGAGTCGCGAGTCACGCGTCACGTGTGACTCGTGACACCCTCACTACACAACTACAATCAAGGACAGGGATCCAGTGCCGGCTTTAGGATGGGGCGACCTCGTGTCGTGGCGTGTCTCGTCAGATGAGCGAGAGATGGCCTCTTCTCGCTCCTCTGCATAGCACGACCTCTCAATGTCGAGCATTTTAGCTCAGGATGGTTGGCCGCAAGAAGTCTTCCGTCACTACCCGCGGCTAGATTCCGCTTTCGTGCCACATCGCGTGCACATCGTTGCCTTGTTCTACCACTGAACCTAATCAGAATATTCGCTGATCCTCATCTGGAAGACTTAGGAATTTTAGTTTGTGCCTTTGCGTTGGTCATCGTACGAGATGTAGTGTAGTGTAGTGGGTACGGTTAGGTTAGTAGTTAGTCACGGACCTTCTCCTTCATGAGCACTCTCAGTTGATCGTTCTCTCTAGCCGATTATCAGTCCAAAATTATGTATTCTAGAAAGGCGCTCAGTAAGCCCGGTCTTCGAATCCGAGAGGGCTGTTGGCCAGGGCCTTCAGCTCCACGTTGACGGTGATGACATGATCTGACATGGGAAACGGAAAGCGGACACAGGGGTGACCCCGAAGCAATGATCTGATTCGCATCCCGTCTTCACTTGGAGGGCCTGGGGCGTTAGATGTTCAGAGCTTTCGGGCCCACTACTTAATGACAGGTCGTCCCAACGAGGCGATAAACCGCTGGTTTTCGGTGCGTCATTGACGCCTAATGCGGTGGTTCTGACTCCTCGCGAGGCGAGTCCGCAAGGGTGTTAGCATTGGCAGGATTGTGGTCACATACGAAAGCAGTCCAGCGACTTTGCCGTTAAGCCATGACCGGAAAAACTTGTCGGAATTATAGTAGGAAAGGGGCAACACTCTACCTTTTTTTTAGTGGTAGGACTCTTAGCAGAGTCCGCCTGGGGAAGTACCACACCTTTGTCAATTATTCTACCGCCTAGCAGTAATGTGCAAACATTACTGTGTTCCGGTTTGAAGGGCAATGTTTCCAGAGAAATTTCAGGGCTTAGAGATATAACAACTTAGATCTCTGGGTAACGAGCGCAGTGCGGTGGTAGGTAATGATTTGGCTCTTCATGTTCCAATAGCTGCGTGTCACTGTGCTGTTATGTGGCTGGCATGTTGCTTACCATCAGGCACATGTCCTTCTCGTCTCGTCACTCTTTATTTAAAAAAAAACCTAAGTGGAGTCATGCCCAATATACCCCGTCGTGCCCCTGGACGCTCGTCATACGAAAATGCCGTTGCACCGCGAAAAATAACGTAATTTTTTTTAGAATCTACATAAATACTCAGAGTAATACAATCTGGGTCCGCATAACACAGGATGCCGCGGCGGTCCGAGGCACGCACTGGAGCTACTAGGCCCTTGAGGTTTGCGACAAAATTAACTTGTTTGTTAAATTAACGAACTAAAACAGTAGCAACTTTCACAACACTCGTTTTTTGTGTAGGATAATGTTTTCAAGCCAGCACGAATTTACTGGGAAGAGATACGTTTTTACCCATGCGTTTAGTAAAATTTCCTACACCATGTACACGGGTGGACATGAAGCTACATCCAAATATCGGGATCTCGGTCCATCTTAGTACTTACCACAATAAACTTGTATTGACATTTGTTACTCTACACAAATACTACTGAAGGTATCTGGATAAAATTTGGCAGATACATACATATGTAGATAGATACACTCTGGAATAACTTGTAGGATAATCTGTATCCCGGGAGTATTTTGGAATCGGGAACGGTGCGGGTGCAACCTCGGGGCGATGCTAGTTAATATGAGTACGATGAACAACCGTAACAGCTGAAATAATGTTCGACTGACAGACGGCCATATATCTATCTCTATTAGATTATGAGATTTAACATCGTAATAAGTACTCATTAATTCCAAATTTTGATAATATGTTGTGTTATTTAAGTAAGTCATTCTGATTATTTTGTAACCTCATGCCTATATGGCGTTATTTTTGCATGCCCGGAAAGGGTAGAACTGTTGTTTCCATATTCCTTATGTAATACATCACCTTTGTACACAGTTTTTGCAATAAATGATTCTGATTTTGAGCACACATTCACTTTTATTCCAGAAAACGCCGTTCTTTGGAGAATAGTCATCGGAAGTGAGGAAGATACCATACAACCACGATTAACATTCTCTAATTAATGGTTTTCCTATTATCCTATAGACGAACAGTCTAAGTATATAAAGGGACTACCTGAACCGTGCGCGCGTTGCTACGCCATCTATCGAAAATTGGTCGTACCAATTCAAATTTTGAACATTTTCGGTTACCTCAGGTTCTAATGACGCAATCTTTAAAAGATACACATGCTGTCACGCAAAGAAAGCTCTCAAAAAGCTATATTTTGTCCCGTTTTTGTTACATTTTTCATTTATGCTCCGCTCCTGTTAATAGTAACGTAATCAAATAGCCTTCCTCGATAAATGGACTATCCAAAATAGAGAAAAAATCTTTCAATTAGGACCAGTAGTTCCCGAGATCCTTGCGTTCAAGCAAACAAACTCTTCAGCTTTATAATATTAGTATAGATTCAATAGTAGTGGTTTGGTCTGGAAATGTATAACTTATCTGATTTCAGCCAGACTCGTTCAGGTCAGAGTTTTTCAGACGTGATCGAACAACTAACATCCAAACTTTCACTTTTACAAATATGATAGGGGTTATTTGTTTGAACGCGCTTATCTCAGGAGCTACTGGAGCGATTTCAAAAATTCTATCACTGTTGGACATGTACGTGATCCCTGAGTGCTGTATGCAATACATGTAAGTACTACGAGCGAAGCCGATGCTGACAGCTAGTGATATTAATAACATTACAATGGAGAATCCAACCCAAAGTAACTTATACTAATATAGTATACGTTCCCAAGTTAAATGGTAAATATTATGTTCGCGTCACATACAATTCAATTCGTTCAGGCTGATGGAGTTGAAAAGGAACAAACATTTTTTTCCCTGCGATGCCTACAAAAAATATTTGAATAAGCGCTTTTGTCGCGAGCGAGATAAGTGCACATGACAAATGACACGGTGACACAATTTATGGTGACCTAACCTACGCTATAAAGTTTTTTATAAAAACTAAAATGTCATTTTTACAAAACTCGAAGTTCTTAGTAAAAATTAGAAGCAAATTACAAAGCTTCTGCAAGTTACGGTTGGCTTAGTCTGGAGGACGGAAGCTGCCAAATCAATCTGGAGTCCATGGTTGCGCAACCCTTGCGAAAGGGCCGGATTCAGAGGTGTGGACGTGTGGAGGCCCCGGGGCCTCCACGCTATGTAATAAATAAACCTTTAAACATATGAAGGGTTTTTATTTCCGAATTTAAATAATTATAGTATACTTCAGAGCACAAAGATAAGAGACGACGAACGACGCCATAACCAGGCAGAGATGGAGTGCAGTTGTCACAGTCAACTAGCCGTTCAATGAATTCCGCCTAGCCGTGTAATTAACAGCACCGTGCCTGAATGATATTCAGCCGTATCGTTTGCTGCAACATTTAATAACCTGTCTGGCTAATGCTAAGCGGCGCTGTTTAGTAAATAGGTTAGGCTGTTAATTCAACGGCTGATTAAGCCAGTTGTCCGTGACACAGTCACAAAAAAATCGCTACTGTCCTGGCACGTTCGCATTCTATTATGATCTAGCACAAACTTTCATACTTATAACAGAATAAATGTTGACCCGTTCGAAGCCAGGGTAAACCGCTACTACAAAAAGCATCCAGACAGATTTAATGAATGAATTAAACACCTAAAGACAGGTTCGTCAAACCTTTCGCTATTTAATTACATTAATCACGATCCAAGTCGGCAAATCCAATCAGATGGAAGCTGCGATCCTCCTCGAGGAATCCAATTTCTCAAATTAGAATTAACAAGGTTTTGACTCAATTAATTTCTATAGATAAATACGCGCCTCTAAATACTTAGGTATCAATTTCACGTTTTACAGGGTTTGGGGAGATCATTATCATTATTTCCACATTTTCTTTGGATACAAAAGTATTTTAACTGAATACTGAATAACTAGTGCCTTGGAAGAATGGCAGGTGTCTGGTATGGGAAGCTACTTGTGTTACCACTGTGGCGCCCAGTCATCTTAGTCGGTCCATTTCTACACCGGCAGCTGCTGCGAAGGACGCCGCAAGGAACTAGAGGCTGAAATACGCAATGTTAACGTCATCATATGATTTTGTCCCATTTGCTGTGGAGACTTTGGGCAGTTGGGGAACTGAGGCGAAAAGTTTGGTGAGCGAGTTGGGGCGTAGACTACGCGACAAATCGGGGGACTCGCTGGCTCGTACCTGGTGCAAAGGCTGGCCATGGCAATCCAGCGAGGCAATGCGGCCAGTGTAATGGGCACTTTTGGTGGGTTCTTTTAGCTTAATGACGAATACTTTTCGTATTATTTGTTTTGGATTTCTATTTGATCATTTATTGATATTGATTATATGACAAATAAATTGTATTTTAACTGAAACTTCAATTATTTATATTAATTATTTATTTTGAAACTAATCTATTGTAGGTGGCTGAGATGTGTCTTCACTATAACTGACCTTACTTTGGATAAAAGAACCTAAACCTAACTTAACCTAACATACTTATGCACTTACCCTAATTAGCATACATCTGATACCTGATATTACCTGCCTGGAAGAGATTGCTCTTAGCAATAAGGCCGCCACTTGTGGTACTCGTTCATAAGTATTTCACTGTAATTTTATTAACTTGTCTGTATCACAATAAAGAGTTTCTATCTATCTATCTATCTATCTAATAGAAAATCGAGCTAGCTAAGAGACAACTATCGAATTCATACATATAAACCGAATACATACATACCGATACTGAAACCTCTAATAAGATCTAGTGTATCGGTTTCAGACACATCCGTTACACAAAATACTCGAGATAAAACAGACTGAAGTGTAAAACATGTACTATCTTGAACAAATGTAAAACTCATTTTCTCGTATGCAAAACAAATTGTCAAAGGGCTGAATAATATATTGTACGGGTAATTAAAAATAAACGGCCTGCGCTCCGTAATTACACGCATATCAGCCTCTCGTGCCGCTCGTGTACAGGGCGACATGTACTAATCCGGAGTTAGATGATAATCTCTCGGAAAGTGAGACCATTTCTAGTGTGAGACGCTATGTTTTTAGCTATATACAATTGTGTAGTACCTACACCTGAACTCGCGGAGTAAAAGGTCGCGTTGTAAACATTGACGTTAAATGTGGAATGGTGAAAACAAAGTGTGTGTGTATAAATATGTGCACTTATGTACTCGTATGCACATATGTACGCGCGCAAGAAGTTATACTTCTTTAGTTTTAAGAAGTTTACTAATGCTGCTTCTGAGCTGGGCCATAGTTGGCTAGAAAGTAGAGGCTACTTGAAGTCAAATGGCGTTGGTCTCTCTTTAAAAAAAAATTGGCAGTCATAGGAACTGGCGATAGAAGTGAAAATTTATAACTCAGAATTTGATAGCTTACTTTGGAAACTACACCGGGTGTAACCGGAGGGCGTGGCCTGGCCATCATGGCATGGCCATCTAGAAATGCGTCAGCATTTCCCATTGGCTCACGTATTTCTAGATGGTCATGCCATGATGGCCGGGCCACGCCTTTTTAGCATTTCCCATTGACTGACGCATTTCTAGATGATCAATGGCCCTGGTCCCGGGTTTAACCGAAGATTTCTTATGATACCCGAGCGTGACGCTAGAATTAAATTCACACCCTACGAAAAATCTGTCTAGGCGCGCCAAAAGAAGTTTTCACTTCAAAAACAACTACCTTCAGTTTGTTGCATTAGAGTGTCGGTGGTCGGTGCGCGCGCTATGTAAAGATTCACTCTGAAGAGACAGTTGTCAGACAACACACACAATTATTCGTAATCGTGTTTTGGCTGTCGGCGCACCTCAGCCTCTATTTTTCTTTCAAAATAATGTAAGACACATTTTTTCCTATACTTTAAATTATAACTTTGATTAATGAAAAACGAAACTTTTCATTTTTTTTTTTGTAAAAAAGCCGAAGTGGCCTGTTGACGATTTCACAATCGTAGGGTTGTAGGTTTGAATCCCATCTGCGCCTCAGCGCATTTTTCCAAGTGTAGGTGTACGAGTTTGTCACCCCTACTAGCTTCAACGGTGCTGTAAATCATCGTGAGAAAATAGACGTGTTCCAAGATAGACATCTATCGAGAGCTTGCGCCAGATGCGGTTTGATGTAAACCGCATCTGGCCAGCGTGGTGAATTATAACCACAACATTCTCCTTTTGTGAAAAGGCCCTGATTCCCAGCTGTGGGAAGGCACTAAAACCGTTTAGGAACCAGGGTTAGATGATTAGATGATAAAACGCAATCATTTATTAATCAATAGAGATGTTAATACTAAGCTTGGTATTCCAAAAAAGTACATAAACACAAATTGTATCACTTTCATCTCGATTTCGTTTTACGTCTCAAACGTAGAAAGTTTTACTTGATTGGTATTTTTCTACCGCCAAGCAGTTATGTGCAAACATTACTGGGTTCCGGTTTGAAGGGCAATGATTCCAGAGAAATTACAGGGCTTAGAGACATAATATCTTAGATCTCTGGGTGACGAGCGCAGTGCAGTGCTAGGTAATGATTTGGATTATCATGTTCCAATAGCTGCGTGTTACTGTGCTGTTATGTGGCAGGCATGTTGCTTACCATCAGGCACATGACCTGTTCGTCTCCTCAATCTATGCATAAAAAAAAAAAAAAAAACTTAACCACAAAAAATAGCTGATTTCGCGCTCCGCTTCGCTGATGTCGTTTAAACAAGACCTGAGAACAAAGGGATACTAATATTTGAATGTGACAATTTGCTAACTAGGTTTCCCGTCTCCTTACAGCTCGCTGCTCAAACTTGTCTTTCAAGTTACGACTTTAACTCCCGACTCGTTCTGTCTTAAGTTAAACTTTGTAATTATACTTTACGATAAAACAGATCTAAATTCGACTGTCATAAGTTTAGATAATAGACAAGTTGATATCATTATAGGAAAGTCACTAAGAATCAAATTTAGAAATTATCCAATGAAATGGACCAACTTCAGTTTCAGCTTTTTCTAAATTATTTATGTTTAAAGTGAAACTTCGTTTGTCGATATTGGTAGATTGTTCTTCGACTGTCTATTGCTCCTGATTTTTTAGACTCCTATACGCTCCCAGGTTCTAATAATAGATGAGACTCAGGCTGCTATGCTGAAATAAGACTGGGATGGGACGCGCCCTACGTCTGTCGTATACCAGAACAGCTTTGGGCATAAACCACTACTGACCGGGACCCGGAGGATAAACATCCACTAGGTTGGCCCAGAAAGAAGCGGAACGACGAGCAATGCCCACAACATGGATTGGCTCACAATATCTCTTGATAGAGACCTTTGGAGGGAGAGAAGAGAGGCATTTGCTCAACATTTGGACAAGACATACTGATATAATAATGATCAACATCAACATCAACAGCCCACTAAACGTTCCCACTGCTGGGACTCGGGGCCTTCTCTCGCAAGGAGAAAGTTAAGGCCATAATCCACCACGCTGGCCAAGTGCGGGTTGGCGGATGACACATGACTTCGAAAGATTCTAGGTACATGTTGGTTTCCTCACGATGTTTTCCTTCACCGTTTTAAGTTAACGGCATTACGCACATGACTTCGAAAAGACAGTGGTGCGTGTGGGGTTTGAACCCGGGGTCTCCGGATCGGCAACCGCCGTTCTCTCGACTAGACCACCGTAACTTTCGTATAATAATGATAATAAAGTATAATGCAGTCTAAAGACCCCTGTAAAGGTTGATGAAGGGAAACGTAAATCTGAGGGTCAGGCTGAGTGGCGAGCCTTGGGACAAGCCGATGTTCAGCAGTGGACTATAATGAGTTGGTGATGACGACCTATTTTACCAAAAAACGAGTATTTTATACGAGAATTGATGGGTCCAGATAAGGGAGAGGTCGCGTCGCTCCGCGTACGAACCGGCAACGTCGGCCGTAACTCTTAGCTCCTGTATCAGGTCATTAATACCAAATTAGAATTTATAAATTACTCGAGAAAAGTGTTTCTCGAACGTGGCAACATTGTTGCCGTCACTTACCGACCTATACAGAGTTAGAACGACGTAATAGGCCGAAATGTCCGTGTTAAACTCATCGATGTCCATAATTATTAGCTAGAGCATAATCAGCTACTATACTAGAGTGACGAGACGAGCAGGACATGTCCCTGATGGTAAGCAACATGCCTGCCACATAACAGCACAGTGACACGCAGCTATTGGAACATGAAGAGTCCAAATTATTACCTAGCACTGCACTGCGCTGGTCATCCAGAGATCTATCATAAATCTAAGCCCTGTAATTTCTCTATAAAAATGCCCTTCCAACCGGAACACAGTAATGTTTACACATTACTGCTTGGCGGTAGAATAACTGGCAAAGGTGTGGTACTTCCCCAGGCGGACTCTGCTAGGAGTCCTACCACTACAAAAACTGTCCCATACGTTACTGTCACACAGGGTTCTGGGCTTTCTCTCACAAAGAGAGTGCGAATGTCAAAAACCACCACACTAGCCCAGTGTGGGTTAGCAATTGACGCAAGTCCTTGAAATTTCTAGGAACATGACAACAACAATAGGAACAAATATTAGAATTGCAAAATAGTAATTGCCACAGCATAAACAAAATGTGACAGTAATTTATTTTCATCGAAAAACCTAAAACCGACTTCAATTAAAAATTCAATTCAGACACTCCACCAAATTTATTAAGATCCCATCAATAAGACATCGAGGTATATGAAAGTAAAGTTTAGAAGTAGAGTTTTCGTGTTTCGAAAATCACCTCACGGATTTCTATAACATTTATACGGGACCATAGTACGGGACCACTTCTGAACTATTATGGTCTACCAAACAAAAAAATAACCATCAAAATTGATTCACAACTGTTGGAGTTATCGCGTTACATACAAAAAAAATACATAGGGACGGACATTTAGTACACTTTGAAATCTAGGGTGAAACCGGGGGGCGCTGCTAGTCTGAAACAAATCATCAACGCATTATCGTCTAAATAAGTCTTCTAAGCATGGTCATCTAGACCTGGTATCCATGGTTACACGCCAAGGCCATCTAGTCCATGTCCCGAGTTCACCCGAAGATTTCTTTAATTCAGGAGCGTGATGCTTGAACTCAATTCACAGCCCACGAACAATCCGTGCGACACAAGAAGTTTTCACCTCAAAAACATAACTGAATCGAGATCCACCACCTCTTCTGAAGTCTGTTAATAATGAAGAGAATGAAAGATAATTATGATTAACGGCCAGAGGAGTCGTTAACATAACACCCCAATTTATAAACTAAATTACAATTAAAACCACTTACACTAAGCACATCTGAATTATTATATGAATTTAGAAATGCAAAGTGAGTGGTTAACCATAGGTGAGTTTTGTATCCCATTAGCTCTAAAGTGGCGCACCTTGCTATATGACTGGTCTCCTGCCTTATTAAAATTTTATCTGAACGCTTTCCAAATGACCCTCCCTGACCAGAGTAACTTGGTAAGGTGGGGAAAAGCCTCTGAAAAATGTTGCTATACTTGTGGTGAGGCGATATGTACAGCAAGGCACATATTGGTGGGATGCAAGGTGCTCCTTAATAGGGGTCATTACTCACAGCGCCATGACAGAGTATTTGTAAAAGAGGGCTCAACTTCAAACTCCAAGAACAAGCCTTACTCAATCCTGGGTTCAGCACCTGATTGGACAATTTTAATGGACACGTATGAAAAGCACTACAAAATCCCAGAGGATGTGGGTGTTTCGTCATCCAGACCGGACATTTTCCTTTTTTCTAGGGCTACGAAACGCATAGTCCTGGTAGAACTTACCGTACCGTGGGAAACTAATATACCTAAAGACCACGTGATGAAACAAAATAAGTATTACGACCTACAAAATGAATTAACAAAAAATGGCTATGTAGTTAATTTATACGCTGTAGAAGTAGGAGCGAGAGGTATACCAGCAAAATCTCTCTATAACCTGCTTAAAGACCTTGGATTGTCCAGAAGTGCAGTAAGTTCTATACTAGAACGAGTATCTAAAGCTGCACTAGTAGGATCATATCGGATTTGGCTGGGCAGGGAGAGAAATACGAGTAGTGAAGGTGAGTGTTGACGTACGTCAATGTAAGGGGCCCCTTTTAAACCTACGCCCGAGTCACAAGTCTTGGGGTCTATTCGAGATTTCTCTCTCTGCCACACGATGGACCCGGCACCCGCACGGTGAATCCATGGAATGCTAAGAAGTACGTCTCTCTAGACCGAGCCAAGCTGGCGGCATTAACACACTAAAAGAAAAATGATTATGTTGAGACAAATAATAAACGCCAGCACTATGGTGACGCGTCGCTTCGGCAAAGAACTCGGAAAAGATATTGAAAAGGAGATGAGATGAGATTAAAATTGCTAGATAGATATGTCTACTTGTAGTATACGATGCTAGTACCGACCCACGGTTTCATATCGTTTCCGAAATTTAACCGCAATAAAAAGTAGCCTACGTGCTATCCAGATTATAATCTACTAGCTGTTACCCGCAACGGCGTCCGCGTAGAATTTTAGATTTGGTCTGTGTATAAATTCACTGCTTTTTCAAACTGGTAAAAATGTAGAGTTGTTATCTTACTTTGTTTGTTCATACATTTTAATATCATTCGTACATATGTAAAACACACAACTAATGTTTTACTCGTTACTGAAACCCCATAATTTCAACATAATCTAGTTAGGCGTTCCGATGTTACATTTGTACTTGATTTCTAAGGGACTGTACATTATTTCGGGATACAATATAGCCTATGATGTCTTATTCCAACCTATTGGCTATCTGTGTCCAAAATTTCAGTTGGATCCGTTTAGTCATTGTGGCGTGATTGAGCAATAAACATCCAAACATTGACATTTATAATGTTAGTAGGATCGTTGTTCCAAATTTTTTACCCGATCTGTTCCATTGAACGTCCCGACGTGATTGAGCAACAAACGTCCAAGCTTTCGAATTAATAATATTACCAGGATTATATGACTACGGTCGCTTATATCGCTTCGCCGTAGAATTTAGAAAAACACTATTTTCTTAACTCTCGGCATTTTTTGGGATAAAAGCCAATGTTCTATTTCAGACTCATAAATCTGTGTTCCAAATCGTTGAGTTTTTATGACGTAGTTAAGCAACAAACATGCAATTAGTAGTTGTGGTGCTTTCAGCAGAATCCGCTTAAGAAACCGCGCCTTTGCCAGTTGTTATTTTCCTTTTTACACAAACGAGTAATGTTTTAATATTGTTTTTCCTGTTTGAAGGACAATATTTTCGGATAAATTACATAACAAAGCTATTAATAACCTTATTTTTGACGTGATAACGTCTTATAATTCGGTGAATCCGACTGCACGCCCGCAAAACACGACGTCATGTAACGTTACCGTAAGTTCGTCGTCAGTGCCATGCGGAGGAAGCTGAGCGCTGAGGGCGCCACCCGCCGAGTCGAGCGGTATCACTACTCGCGCTATCAGCGTACTGATTTCTTAAGACGTTGTCACGTTTAACTATCGTCAGTAAACCGACTTTACAGACAACCATTTTTTTTTATAGTATAGAGTGACGAGACGAGCAGGACATGTTTGTGCCTGGTGGTAAGCAACATGTCTGCCACATAACAGCACAGTGACACGCAGCTATTGGATCATGTAGAGTCCAAATCATTACCTAGCACTGCACTGCGCTCGTCAATCAGAGATCTAAGATGTTATAACTCTAAGCCCTGTAATTTCACTGAAAACATTGCCCTTCAAACCAGAACACAGTAATGTTTGCACATTACTGATTGGCGGTAGAATAACTGGCAAAGGTGTGGTACTTCCCCAGGCGGACTCTGTTTAGAGTCCTACCACTACTAAATATCTTTGGCAACGAGCGCAGTGCAATGGTAAGTAGTGTTGTGGACTCTTCCTATCAAATTATTTCATAATACTGTATCGTTATGAGCGGACATGTCGCTTACCATCAGTGCAGGTCTTGCATGATTCGTATCTACGTTGTAAAAAAAAGATACAAATTGTCTCAATTCTGATAAGGACTAGGTCAAAAATATACCATTTTAATTAGTCCGACGGGTCAGCACAGGTCGTAAGGTGACTTCAGAAGATTCTGGAATCATGCCGATTATTTCACGACCTTTTCCTATCGCAAATATCATATTAGTAGGAATTCTACGCCTACAACGTAAACTGGACGTCTACTCACTTTCGACGAAAAACGTTATTTTGGAATAAACTCGCGGCTTTCCTACTCCAGGGGGTCTACCGCCGAACGAAAAATGTCATAGCTTTGATGTTTCTCTCTCTTTTCTTTTCGCTTGAAATGGTAGAGACAGCATTAGCCGATTTAGTTAGGCGGTAGTAGCGCGGTTCTGCTTCGTTTCGTCCGATCGAACATTGTTTGACGTTTAAATGTTCTAAGCCTACTCTAATTAGAGTACAAAACGACGGATCGAAGTAGAACCGGAGTAGGAAAGTCGCGAGTTTATTTCGAAAATACGTTTTTCGTAGGAAGAGAGTAGACTTCCAGATCTCAAAAGAGAGTAACGGAGTAAGTAGGGGAACCAGGGGCTTGTTGTAACAGGGGTAAGTAGTAACAAGCTCTTTTCACTAGGATCTTAAGCTTTATTGACGTACATATATCTTTGATTTGATTTAACCTGTAAGCCGTGCTGCATCGTGTTGCCATAGCCAGTGTCCTGCCGGCCGGTACATTTAGTGAAAGTGTTTTATGCGTAAGCACGCGTTTTATTTTTGCGAGGTAATACAAAATTGTACTGTCGTAAAATTTTGGTTTGCGTTATTATTATCGAACATTAAATTTAATTGTTTAATTAGTTATCTTGATGAATATTTACAATCATACCATGGGGTTAGTTGTAACAAAATCTTGGGGCATGTTGTAACGTGTTATGATTTTGAGATTTTGTTGTAGATACCTGCTTATTATTGTTATTTTAATTTCGAATAATCACCTTAGGTTAAAATAATTTAATTACACACTGTGATTTTAAAGTCCCGTGATGATTATTAATAGTGTTTAACTACACAAAGTTGTTAATTACTTAGTTTTATGTGTTGATTACGCAAAAAGTGTATTTGAGTTGATTTTTGATAATAATTACATAATACCCACTTCAGAGAGATGTCAATTTTGATAAAAATAAACTAAGAATAAATGATTAGAGGTGTTAGTGTCGTTTTTTTTTTGTCGTTACAACTTGCCCCAAACACCGGACTTCTTCTAAAAAATAATTGATTTTAAAATAATGGCCAATAGTTTAGGTATAATTTTTACTTCATTTGGTAGAAGAAGAGTTACAGTATCCATACATCTTTATTTAGTAGCAATATAGTCCATAGATCTCGAGATATACCAGTTTTCATGAAAACTGTTACAACAAGCCCCTCTCTCCCCTACAATATATCGCTGTTGAGTTTAGGACAGACGCGTTTCAAAGTCCTATATTGTTTTTACGGTTTGTTTACTTACAAAAATAATTTATGATTCATAAATTCATCCATTAAATTGTTTTGTTTGTCTGTAATCGCTTTTTAATTCAATTTGCATCGTAATTCCTCGCTTTACAACGTTATTTCCTACCAGTGGCATTGTTTCTCTTTATAATACTGGTAACATCCCGCGGTTTCGCCCGCGTATGCCCGCGCTGTTATTTTCCCGGTATAAAAAGAAGCCTATATGTTGTTCAAGACTGTAATCTATCTATGTGCCAAATTTCATCTAGATCATTTCACTAGTTTTTGTTTAGGATGGTAAATCAGCATACCAATTCGATACCAAAAAATACTGAAGCAGAATGATTGACATTTCAAAGACTCCAACTAAGAAGTTTTCACTTCCAGTTTCATAGGAAAAACGTCTGGGATGTGGAGAGAGTTGCTTGTGTGGGTTTTCTTCGATGGACACAGTTTTGGGGTCTTCAAGTCGAGAGTGAATCAATTTCAAGCTCTTCAAGCTCCATCGTAGACCGCAGGAGAAGTTTTAGTCAATTAATTAATCATAGCAGAAGCACCCCACCATAGATTACTGAAACAAAAATCAGTAATCTGTGCAGCCCACTAAATGTTCCATTTGCTGGAACATAGGGTTTTCTTTCAAAAGGAGACTCAAGAGCATGGCCTTCCACGCTACCCCAGCGTGAGTTTGGAAGATGATAACGTGACCTCTAAATTTCGTCACGATGCTTCCCCTCACCGTCAAAGGCAGTTGTGATAACTTCTACATGTACCTGTATTTAAATTTTATTATTTTCCGTGTATATCCTATCTGTGTATACCTAATACATAACCCTAACTGCAGCAGAGCTGATCAACGTAGATGCAGTCTATCTAAAACAAAACGCATTGCTTTTACGTACAGCTACATAAATTCACCCGTTATTGCAATAAAAGCTTTTACCGAAACTACCGACCAGTAGAATTATGTTACACCTATCTCAAGATCGTACATTTATTGCGGACTAAAATCATTTACCAATTTACGTTCTCGCGATATCTGCGAGTGATGAAGGAACAGAAACAGAGAAACTTGCACTATTATTAGACTAGAATCGAATGCAGATCTATACGGTCAGGCAACAAAATGTTATGAATTAGGATGGTTTATGTTTTGGCGTACCGTAGCATTTACTAGTAAATGTTCTGAGAAGGGTTATTTTTAATAAGATTTTTGCATTTTTTCGGATTACATTGTATGCGTATGCTCTAGATTATAGTCCATTTATAAACTTTAGTATATGCATTCCAAATATCAAACGTTTTGTTTCGTCGTTTGACAAAACTCACTCAGAAACATACAAACTTTCCTATTTATTTTTAACATTAGTAGGGTTATTGTCTCCTTGCGACTGCATCAAAAGATCGAATTGCGAAATGGGCTGCTGATGCATCATCATCCACAGCCATTTCTATCGCATAGCTGGATATCGACCTGTCTTTCGATTTTGTTTTGTTATAAGTGCCTTTTGTTTAATTTTAAATTAAGTGCCATGAGGAGTTAATCTATCTCCTTTGTTGTTTTATTTTTTCTAAACCAAAATCGAAAGTAATTTATAACTACTAAAAAATACGTGAATTATCCTCAAAATGCCTTATCTTTCTTCTTTTCAGTCAGGTAACACTATGGTAGTATATAGCGGCGTTACATGTGTCATTTGAATACTGAATGGAGTGGAATAGAATGAGTTCTAGCACGCGTTAAATCCCCCTCAATATTCTATTGGTATTCCCGAATCATTCCTATAGTCCGGGAGCCCGTGGGTGCTTAAGCTGCATCAATAAATCAAAACCGAGGATTTGTTAGCATACGCTTCTAACCTTAGGTACCTAACCTGGGAGTACAACAATGGGCTATTATTAAGTTTTTTATTGTATTTAGTCAATAGTGACGAGACGAATAGGACATGTGCAATTGTGCATGCTAGTAGACAAAATGCCTGCCCATAACAACAGTACAGCGTAACGCAGCTATTGGAACATGAGGACTCCAAATCTTCAAGAGGACCCAGCTCTGCACTGCGTCAGTCACCCAAAGATATAGGATGATACATCTCTATGTCCTTTAATTTCTCTGAAAAATTTCCCTTCCAAACACAATGATGTTTTCACATAACTGGACTCGTGGCTTAGTTGGTAGTAAGTCTGCCTGCGAAACCGAGGGCGTGGATTCGATTTCCACCCAGTGCAAATATTTGTGTCATGAATACAAATATTTGTTCTGGGCCTGGGTATTTCTATAGGTATGTATTTGAAACTATAAGTAGGTATTATATTTTAGTTTTTGTAGTGGTAGGACTCTTAGCAGAGTCCGCCTGGGGAAGTACCACACCTTTGTCAATCATTCTACCGCCAAGCAGTAACGTGCAAACATTTCTGTGTTCCGGTTTGAAGGGCAATGTTTCCAGAGAAATTACAGGGCTTAGAGATATAACAACTTAGATCTCTGGGTGACGAGCGCAGTGCGGTGCTAGGTAATGATTTTGGCTCTTCATGTTCCAATAGTGTCACTGTGCTGTTATGTGGCAGGCATGTTGCTTACCACCAGGCACATGTTCTGCTCGTCTCGTCACTCTTAATTTAAAAAAAAAAGATGGTATTGTGTGTGACAATCATTTGTGGCGGTACAATAACTTGCATAGGTGTGATACTTCTCCAGGCAGACTCTACAAAGAGTATGTCAAAGTTTGACGCATCATGACCTTTGCCGTAGCCTTTGAAGGTTTGAAGTCATGCTGGGCTAGTAGCTAGAACGGTTCTAAGTCGTGAAGGTCGTTGGTTCAAATCCCGTCAGCATCTCTCAGTGCTTTTCCAAGTGCATGTGTACAACTTTAATCTCATAACTGGTTTTAATACTTTATACCTACTGTCCACGCACGCGTCTTTTGTCGAATGCATGCATCCTACGAACAAACGCAAGACGTGCGGCTGTCGTGTCGTTGTCGTTTCGTGGACACAGACTTCATTATTTGTACGCAAGATGCAAGCATTCGTCTTGCATCCGACAATTGTCGAAATCGTGCGGATGTCGTGCAGCTACGTGGACAATTGGCCTAAGGGAAAAAAAATTAGATTAACCAGCATGTTTAAATAATGTTTTGAGGCTATATGTCATCTATCACGTATTTAATTTATTTCAATTAGTGTGGTTGAACAATATACATCCAAACAGCCAAACATTTAGACATCCAAACATCTAGACATCCCAATATCACAGCTGTAGTATTGATAGGATCCGTTACAGAAATACGGTAAAAACAAACACACACACTTTCAAACACACAAATTTTTAGCTTTTTTAATTTTAATGTTATGACGAAATCCTGGTAGTTACGGGCTCTTATACAACGTTCACGCGTAACGATTTTCGAATGAAAACGACTTTTAGTTTCGTCCAAAAGATTTATAAGAAGCTGAGTTATGAAATTTCGATAACTTTTATGTCGAGAAAAAGCTGAAAATAGCCTACCTACTAATTTAATAAATGTGAATGTGAACGTTCGGATGCTTATAGCTTAATTACGTCGAAAGATCTGAAGGGATCAAGCTGAAATTCGGAACTTGGATTATAGGCTGAAATTATTGGTTATTCTAAATTCTATACCGACTCAATCACGGACTCAATTGTTTTCCCGGAATAAAAAGTAGCCTATGTGTTCTTCCAGACTGAAATCAAACTGTGTTCCAAATTTCAGTTCGATCCGTTTATACGTTACGACGTGATTAAGCAACAAACATCCAAACGTAAACATCCCATTAAAATTATAATGTCTAAAATTGTAATATTAGATGTCATTGTATGGATGTTTGAATGTTTGTTGCGCAATCAAGTCCTAACGCCTGAAGGGATTGAGCTGAAATTTGGAATATAGATAGATAATAGGCTGGAAGGACACATAGGCTACTTTTTATCCCGAAAAATAACGAGAACAACAAGAATTACGCGGGGATAACCACGGGGCACTGCTAGTTTATAATATTAGGAGGATAGCATAGTAGGATTGGGTCCATCTTAAAATTGGTATTTGATAAAATTTCACAAAACATAAAACATATGTAGGTAGTGATTTAAAAATGTAATTAGAAAGTCAGAGATCTGAGGGACCCTTTAAAGAGATTGAATTTTTTCCAAGGATATCGATGGCGTTTGTCCGAGACACAGCGTTGTAGGTACGAGTCATTCTAGCCAAAGGCGCATTTAAACCAAGGTTAGACCTAGAACATTACATAAACAGCCCACTAAATGTTCCCACTTCTGGAACTCGTGGCCTTCCCTCGCAAGGAGAGAGTCAAGGCCATAATCCACCACGCTGGCCCAGTGCGACTTCGAAAGATTCTAGGTACATGTAGGTTTCCTCACGCTGTTTTCCTTCACCGCTTTAAGTTAGCGGCATTACGCACATGACTTCGAAAATACTGTGGTGCACGTGGTTTAGAACCTGGGTCTCCGGATCAGCAGTCGCCGTTCTCCCGACAAGACCAGCCGTAACTTAGAACTAGAACATGGTCTGGAAAGAGACGAAGACGTGACGGTCTAGGTAAAGAAAAATAGAAGAAGAGTGGAAAAATCTAGAACAAGATGAAAAACAGATATCGGCATCAATGGAAGAATTGAAATCAGAAATGAATACACCTTAAAATATCTTTCGATTATTGATTAATTTCTCTGGAAACATTGCCCTTCAAACCGGAACACAGTAACGTTAGCACATTACTGCTTGGCGATAGAATAACTGGTAAAGTTGTGGTAGGTACTTCCCCAGGCGGACTCTGCCTAGAGTCCTACCACTGCTAAACAACCACAATGGCCCAATTGAAAGTTTAAGTGCAGAAAAGACCCCGACCATCTAACTAACTAACTATGACTTACCGAAGAGTAGCAGCAACAGGTCGCTGAGCGCCAGGCTGAACAGGTAGTAGTTGGTGGCCGTGTGCATGGCCGGGTGGCGCACGATGACCACGCATACGGCCACGTTGCCCGCCACACCTGCCCAAACGACAATCAAATACAGTACAGTCCCTTTTGACATCAATATTTCATACTTGACAGTAAAGTTATAGACTACAGGCCCGTGAACAAAATTTACGGGTCAAATTAACCAGCAGGAGACCTATGTAGTATGATAGAAGGGTATAAAGTAATAAGATTCAGCACTATGCCGTCAGTTATATATAAGCTATCCAACTGAGTACAGTTGAAGAGGGGGGGTTCCAATCCTCGATCATTTCTCCTTGTCGCATGATTTTTGTACGGCGTTGCGAAATAATGGATTAGAAGAGGTATTGAAACTGTATGGAACCAATGCCGTACATAATGAATTGACCAAATTTACTCTGTAAATTGTCGGCACATCATAATTTTTTCCGACAAACTAATAATTAAAAATCTAAAATTTTTAATTTTTATAGTTTCCATACCTCTTCTTATCTATTATTTCGCAACGCCGTACAAAAATCATGCGACAAGGAGACAAATGATCGAGGATTGGAACCCCCCCGCTTCAACTGTACTCAGTTGGACAGCTTACAAGTGACGGCATAAGGCTGAATCTTATTACTTTATACCCTTCTATCATCCTACATAGGTCTCGTGGTGGTTCATTTGACCCGTAAATTTTATTCACGGGCCTGTAGTCTATTAGTTGTACGATAATTTTAATATTATCGTACAACTAAGTATATTTTAGGCATTGGTATAAACCACCAGATGTGCCCTACCAAACTTCAGGCCTACGGAATTATGTCATCGTTACGAAGAGTGAGCTCACTCTTTCCGTTCTAGGAGATTGCGGGAAGCGGTGAACCTATCACTGTATGTTGTCAACAACCAATATAAGTAGAACGACAGAATCTCTCGCCGCTAGCGGCGATTTTAGGGGTCAAGTAGATAGATTGTGTGTAAACAACATTTTACTATCAATTTGAAGGTGCTCAAGGCACATCCATTGGTTTATATCGACGACTTTGTAGAAAGTTATTTTTAAAACTTATAAAATGTATGCTCATGCTTTTGTTTTTTTACTAATTGAAGCGTAAATCGTACATTTATGAACAAAGCTTTGACAAATTAAAACTTTGTCGTTGTATTAAATTTCATTTAAATTTCCTTCGTTTGCAAAGTTTTGTCTCATAGTTGAGAACAGTACTCCAGACACGACTCATCAACACATCTGGCAAATTATAAACGCATCACATATCTGATACTAAAACGTGATGGTCAAAGCTTATATTTTGGAATACATACATTGATAATTCGGTTAGTTTTTTTCAGATTTTTGTCCATCTCAAAGTAAAACCTGGAAAGAATTTATTTCAGTGATAAGCCCGCCAGTTGTTTCGCTAGTATTACTCTCTTCATATCATCATACCATAAGGTAAGTCATAATCAACCTCAGCATTTCCTTTTCACTGCAATTAAACTGAGGCGCGTTGTAGAAACCTTGCCATGGGTCACTCTAGTTACCTGTGAGGCAGATGGAGAACAGCACGAGGCAGCGTCCGTGTGCGTATCATCAGCCACAGCACCTCTTCTTTACTGCAGACGCGTTGGAGAAACCCTGCCTGGTCCCATTCTTTACTCACACCCCACTCTAGCTACCTTTGAGGAAGATAGAGTGCAGCACGAGGGAAATGGGTAGCAATTTGATAAATGGCAGCATAAGTGGCCTATAATTAGCAACAGCATCTCCACCTTTGTGCTTTGTGCGTTGAAACAACCTTGCAACTCTCCAATCACACCTCACTCTAGTAACCTGTGAGGAAGAAGAACAGTACAAGGGAATACGTGGACCATGACCAGCCACATCGTCTTCTTTTCGTTGTAGTCGAACTGAGTCGCGCTGGAAAACCCTTGCTATATCTCACTCTCCACTCAATTCCACCTGTGAGGAAGATGGAACTTAGCACGAGATGCGTTGGAGTAACATTGCCATGTCTCACTCTCCATTCAACTCCACTCTAGTTACCTGTGAGAAAGATGGAGCACAGCACGAGAGAGATGGGCAGCACCTTGGTCAGAGGCAGCGTCCGTAGTCCTATCATCAACCACAGCATCTTCTCCTCGCTGCAATCGAACTGCGACTTGTTGGCAAACCTTTACCATATCACACTCTCCACTGTAGTTACCTATGAGGAAGAGAAGCACAGCACAAGGGAAATGGGCAGGAGTTTGATAGAGTCAGCGTCCGTAGGCCCATAACCAGCCACGCCATCTCCTTTTCACTGCAATTAAACTGAGACGTGTTGGAGAAACCTTACCATGTCTTAATCTCCACTCAACTCCACTCTAGTTACCTGTGAGGAAGATGGAGCAGAGCACGAGAGAGATGGGCAGCAGCTTGGTGAGTGGCAGCGTCCGTGGGCCCATCATCAGCCATAGCATCTCCTCCTCGCTGCAGTCGAACTGCGACGCGTTAGAGCAGCGGGCGAGGAAGTGAGCCGCCGACTCGTTGGCGCGGAGGAACTCCGCCATCACGACACTCACTGATCCACTCAATCACAAATAACTCACTCACTTTTCAAAAATCTCTGCTAAATTCATGCCAAATTTAGCTTTAACGTCATTATCACTAAATGTATAAATGTTTAGCGACTCATTTCAGCTATTGAAAAAAAATAACGATTTTGTAAGTAACGATAATAGTTGCGAATAAATAATTTTATTTGCAATAAAATTAACTGAAAACGGGCCATGAAAATTTAATTAATGATACTAGCCGGTAGTTTTTTCAAGTAATTCACTCACCATGTAGTCATTCAATTTATTTCAAAGACTGTTACGATACGTTCAATCAAAGTTAGACACAATGTTTCCCTTATATAATTTTAGTGTGATTGTTTTTTTTTTTTTTTTTAAATAAAGAGTGACGAGACGAGCAGGACATGTGCCTGATGGTAAGCAACATGCCTGCCACATAACAGCACAGTGACACGCAGCTATTGGAACATGAAGAGCCAAATCATTACCTAGCACCGCACTGCGCTCGTCACCCAGAGATATTTTATTTATATTTGAGTATTTTTAGCAGACTTCCTAAAATGGAGGAGGTTCTCAATTCAATTGTATGTTTTTTTTGTTGTAAAATTATGTTCCACGATAGCTCCACCAATTGATAGCTCTTTTTTTGTATCATAGTTCAGAAGTGGTTTGGTAGTGGTGAAAATTTGTATCGAAATCGGTGAATTTTGAAATATCAACAAAGAAAATTGCTTACCACTATCTGGATGACGTTATCACAGAAATCATTAAATTTAGGCAAATGTCTGTCTCAGTCATTTAAATTGAAGTTGGTTTTTGTTTTATTGGAGGAAATTCAACTATCTATACCAACTTAATAAAGCTGAAGAATTTGTTTGTTTGAACGCTAGGATCTCCGAAACTACTGCTTTGAATTGAAAGATTAATTTTGCATAGGATAGATTAGATACGCTTTATAACATTGCGCTACTATCAATAGGAACGGAGCATGAATGAAGAATGTAACAAAATCTGGAAAAAATATTCGTTTTTGAGAGCTTTCGTACCGTGCGTTGACGTGACAGCGAGGTGTCTACGATTGCGTCATTACAAACTTTTGCTAATTAAATTTGTCCAAAATCTGAGGTGGAACGATCTTTTTTCGACAGATGGCGTAGCAGGTAGCAAAAGAGGTTTTTTGTTTGAACGCGATATTCTCAGGAATTATTGAACCGATTTCAAAAAATATTTTACCGTAGGATATGTACGGGATCCCTGCTATAGGCTATATACACATGTACCACGGGCGAAGCCGGGCGGACATCTATTTTTTTTTTTTTTTTAAATAAAGAGTGACGAGACGAGCAAGACATGTGCCTGATGGTAAGCAACATGCCTGCCACATAACAGCACAGTCACACGCAGCTATTGGAACATGAAGAGTCCAAATCATTACCTAGCACTGCACTGCGCTCGTCACCCAGAGATCTATGTTGTTATTTCTCTAAGCCCTGTAATTTCTCTGGAAACATTGCCCTTCAAACCGGAACACAGTAATGTTTGCACATTACTGCTTGGCGGTAGAATAATTGGCAAAGGTGTGGTACTTCCCCAGGCGGACTCTGCTAAGAGTCCTACCACTACAAAAAGTGTGTGTCTAGTTGTGCATAAAATGTGTAATGTCTAAATAAAGAGAGCGACGAACTTCTTAGCATTCCATGGATTCACCGTGCGGGTGCCGGGTCCATCGTGTGGCAGAGAGAGAAATCTCGAGTGGACCCCGAGACTTGTGACTCGGGCGTAGGTTTAAAAGGGTAGGTTTACGAAATAGAAAATAATATGTATTTGCGTCAAAAAGTTATCTTTTACGTTCACTCACTGTATAATTATGGGGACCGAGTCACCTTCGTCCGTGGGGAAGCACCTAGATATTGAAACCTCACACGTGGTCCCTGGGTGGTGCTAATCAGGTGACAAATTACCGGTGGTAGGCTTCGGCCGTGGTTGGTGACCACCCACTAGACTAAGTCACGACGCCAAGCGGCCTAGCCGTGTTCCGTCGTGTTGTCTAGTGACACCATTTAGGGAAAACGGGTCAGAACAGTTGCTGCATAACTACAAGACCGGTCTGTCACACACCAATACTGTACATCGGGAAGCTAGTCATGGAGGGTAGCGGGATCCGAGGCACGGTTTGCCGCACCGACCGCAGATAGTTGGGGGCCCAAGTAGTGAGCTAGCCACTCATGAAAGGCTGCCCCGCCATCTAGCGAAAAATCCCGGGATGCGCTATCCTGCCGGTTGGCGACCGGATGACAAGGCCAGATAGACATCCCCGGGGGGGCTCGGGCGTCCCCGCAGTCTCCAGGCTAGCTCCCCACTGGTGTATTCGTGTTGTGTGTTGTGACCAATGGTCAGTAGTGTGTGGCCTCGTTCTACTGCCGTTTTCCCACCGATTTCCTCTCCAAAAAACATGAACAAAGTCAAAAAAAGAAACAAGGTTAAAGAGCGGCTGCACGCCTTGTCAGTCAAAGTGCACCTCACTAATATTCGAGGTCTGCACTCAAATCTCACTGCAGTCCACCATCACCTCGAGACTGAGCAGCCGACACTCTTGTTTCTTACGGAGACGCAGATAGGTTGTCCGTCGGACGTGGCGTACCTAACGTATCCAGGCTATACCCTGGAGCACAAATTCCGGCCTCGTGCTGGAGTATGCCTGTACGCCCGTGACGACATCTGCTGTCGGCGTCTCCGTAACCTTGAGGACACTAGATTTTCTGTTCTTTGGGCACTAATGGACACAGGCATAGACAAAATTATCTACGCCTGTGTGTATCGGTCGCACAGCGGAGATCTGGAGACGACTAGGCTCACGGAGTATTTAAGTGAGGCGGCGGACGCGGCTCAACAGAAGTACCCTTCGGCCCAATTAGTGTTACTGGGGGATTTCAACGGCCATCATAAGGAATGGCTGTACCCATACCGGGACACTGATCACGCTGGGCAGGAAACGAGAAAGCTAGCTTTATCGTTAGACCTAACCCAGCTGGTCCAAGAGGCCACAAGAGTACCCGACGTTGAGTCGCATACACCTTATTGCTTAGACCTTCTGCTGACAACTGATCCAGACCGTTATTCGGTGGCGGTATCGTCGCCGTTAGGCAGCTCCGACCACTGTCTGGTGAAATCTGTATCTGTCTACCATCCGCCTGATCCCAGCCCTAGAGGCAACCGGCGGTTGTGGCGATACAAGTCAGCAGATTGGGATGAGATGCGCTCTTTCTTTGCGTCTTACCCATGGCAGTCATTGTGCTTCGCTTCTGGTGATCCCTCAGTCTGCGCGGATGCTGTGACTAATGCAATACGAACGGCTATGGAATATTTCATTCCATACTCCGACATCTCATTATCCAGCAAAGCTCGCCCTTGGTTTGGTTCTCAATGTAAAAGTGCTGAAGCATTTAAACATGAGGCCTACCTAGCCTGGGTTGATGCTCGACAGCGTAAGGCAAGGGACATACACCAGAAGAAGAAGGCGTTCAACAAGGCTGCTAAGGCATGCAAAAAGGTTCTTCAGAGGGCTCGGTTTGACCACATTAGTCGAATAGGGAACAAACTAGCTTCGTACCCAGCGGGCAGCAAAGCGTTTTGGTCCCTAGCTAAATCGGTCGAATCGAACTTCTGCCGCTCCTCACTACCTCCAATGCTGAAACCTGATGGGACACTGGCTCACACTGCAACGGAGAAAGCAAACTTGTTTGCAACTCAGTTTGCGGAATCTTCGCGTCTAGATGCTGGTAGCGCGACACCTCCTACTCCACCTGGCTGTTCGACTTTTATGTCAGAGATACGCATTCGCCAAAAGGAGGTTCGCAAAGTGCTACGCAATCTGGACGTGAATAAAGCCAGTGGCCCAGATGGTATTCCTGCTCTAGTATTGAAGGCTTGTGCGCCTGAGTTGTCACCGATATTGACACGCCTATTTAGACTCTCTCTCCAAACTGGGCTAGTACCGAAGTCTTGGAAGCTTGCCAATGTGCAACCTGTGCCCAAAAAAGGTAGTCGTGCTGACCCTGTCAACTACAGGCCCATCTCAGTCACGTCCATGCTCTGCAAGACTATGGAACGTGTCTTAAACCACAGGCTCCTGACGTACCTAGAATCGAACGATCTCCTCAGTGACCAGCAATACGGGTTTCGCCGAAACCGGTCCACCGGGGATATTCTAGCGTACGTCACTCACATCTGGAGTGAAGCTATTGAGAAACACGGGGAAGCACTTGCAGTCTCCCTGGATATCTCGAAGGCTTTCGACAGGGTTTGGCATGATGGCCTTATAAGCAAGCTTTCTAGTTATGGTTTGTCTTCTGGGTTCATTGCTTGGATATCGGACTTCTTGAGGGATCGATCCATACGAGTCGTCATTGATGGCTGCTCGTCGGATCAAATGGGTATCAATGCCGGAGTCCCACAAGGGTCGGTACTCTCTGCGACGCTCTTCCTGCTACATATCAACGATCTGTTGAAGCCCGGTATCTATGGGTACGCAGATGATAGCACCGTTGTAGAGAGTTACATATCTAGCGCGAGAGCCACTGGGCAGCAAACTCAGGTACTGAGAGAGAGTCTGATCGAGCGTTTGGGCTTGACCCTTGATGCGGTGTCCAAATGGGGCGATGCCAATCTGGTCAAGTTCAACGAGAGTAAGACGCAGGCGTGTCTGTTCTCCGCTAAAAGGAGTCCTTTCCAACTGACTCCAACTTTTAGAGGTGTATCCGTGCCGGTCTCTGACCGTCTTGAACTTTTGGGCGTTACTTTGACCTCTACGCTCAACTTTGGCTCGTTTATCGAGTCCAAGGCTAAACTGGCTGCCAAAAAACTTGGTGTCCTCTCAAAGGTGCGAAGGTACTTCAAGTCTGAACAGTTGCTTACACTATATCAAGCACAGATTCGCTCCTGTATGGAGTACTGTTCGCACCTTTGGGATGGATCGGCTAAGTATCAGCTGGAGGCTCTGGAATCGATCGAGAGACGTGCCAAAAGGCTCATAGGCAACGACACTCTTGTGCGAAAAAGACTTCAAAGTCTTGAACATCGCCGAAAAATTGCTAGCCTATCGGTTTTTTATCGGATACACTTCGGAGAGTGTGCGACTGATTTGCATGATCTGATACCACCTTGTCCTTTTTTCTATCGGAATGCTCGTAGCTCGAAAAAGCGACATCGTTTCATGGTTGATGTTCCAAAGACACGAACGAAGAGATTCGACTCTACTTTTGTGATAAGAACGTCTAAGCTGTGGAATACGTTGCCTGAGTGGGTTTTCCCCGATGGTTACAATCTTTGTGTCTTCAAATCGAGAGTTAATCGGTTTTATCTAGGTAAACACGCTCCATCGTAGACCGCATCATCGCTTAACATCAGGCGAGATGGCGGTCAAGTGTAAACCTATAGAAGTTAAAAAAAAAAAAAAAAAAAAAAAATAGTTTTATTCATACGAATCTATTGTTATCCCACACCGAGCTTAACAATTACAATATTCCTAGACAATAAACAGAGTCGACGTGGATAGATTTAAAATCAAATTTAATAATTCTATTATGTTTGAAATTTACAATAAGCGCATATCAAATTAACTGTAAAATTGAGTTTAGGTTTCACATTTTTATCCAACATAGAATCAAAGGTAACAAAGAAACTCAATGGCTATAGCCACGCCTGATTTCACAAATGTGAGTTCATGGGTTTTTTTTTTTAACAATTGCAAATTTACGATTTACCGCCATCTTGCTTGACGTTATTCTTATTTTATTTTTTTAAATAAAGAGTGACGAGACGAGCAGGTCATGTGCCTGATGGTAAGCAACATGCCTGCCACATAACAACACAGTGACACGCAGCTATTGGAACATTAACAGTCCAAATCATTACCTAGCACTGCACTGCGCTCGTCACCCAGAGATCTAAGATGTTAAGATGACTCTAAGCCCTGTAATTTCTCTGGAAACATTGCCCTTCAAACCGGAACACAGTGATGTTTGCACATTACTGCTTGGCGGTACTACCGATACTACCGAACCGTAGGTTACTTAACCGATTTTAAATTAAATTAGCACACCGTGAGCAGTCTGGTCCAATTTGAGAGATAGGGTAGTTTTTTTTTCGATTATGTCCTTATGTGACGAAATCCGAGCGAAGCCGGAACGGGCCGCTAGTTATAAAATTAAAATAAATATAGTTATAAACATTATAAACTTTCGTGACTTAAGTCACATTGTAAATATTACGCAGAACTTAATCGCGATCTCAATTATTATTTTATTACCATTTCATTAGTTATTGCAGCGTTAATACAGTCATAGTCACGAGAGGGGAAGATAAGCACGCTCCATCGTAGATCGCGGCGTGGCTTCATATTCTGAGAGCTGGCACCTAATTCTTGGTAACTATTTGAGGCAAGTGAAAACTTGTCACATAGCTCTCCTATCATACCCGAACGTATTATAATATAAGTAACAGACGTACAAAGAACGAACGTAAACAGAATGTATATCTTCTTAATATATATAAATCTCCTGTCACGATGTTTGTCCGCGATGGATTCCTAAACTACTTAACCGATTTTAAATTAAATTGGTACACCGTGAGCAGTCTGGTCCAACTTGAGAGATAGGATAGTTTTTATTTCGATTAATAGTTTTAAATGACAATAGCCGAGATCAACCGGAATGGACCGCTAGTATAATATAAGTAACAGACCTGGCTAGTGAGTAGCGGGGAAAAATGAATCCTTCAATTGAGATCATCTGGCAGGTAGAAAATCTCACCAAAATTATCTGTCTTTTGAGTATCCTCCTTTGAGAATGATAATTTTTCATTTAGAAATAATACCCAACTAAAATTTCTAATTGGACATTTATGAAAATTATTTTTGCACTCTTCTGGTAATGTCAAAACCTCGACTAAACCATCTTATTATTTTTTATTTTTTGCATACAAAAATTACATACTCATTACCTCAAACATAACAAAAACTTAAATTGAAATGTATGGATTCATTTAAAAATATTGGCTCTGTGGAAAGTTTTGTGTACGTGGTGAGTGATTTAGTGATTTAGTGATATTAGTGGCTGTTAACGATGACATGATGACAAATGTGTGAGCACATTGGGCAAAACTTGTACTTAAATAGTATATCTAAAAGGACACTTAAGCAAAAAAGGACACTTAGGGGTAAAGTGTTGCTTCCCATCTCAGAAATCATCTATCCCAACAATAGTAACGGTATGCATCCCTATGATGAAATAAAAATTATATTTGTGTATACTTTATAATCAGTAATATTTTAATTGGATATGTCGATTTAACGTTTTTTTTTTAATCTAAAACAACAATAATGCAAAAATGTAAAAATCATCATAAAAAAACATTCATCAATCCAAGATTGATGATCAAAATTGTTTTTAAAAAATGATATCAATTCAAGTTTGTGCTTACGGCAAATTTTCAAGTAGGTTAGGTAGCTAGTTTTCAAGTAAGTTAGGACCTATTTCTAAAAACTGATTACTAGTACGAAACATTTTCACTCTAATTTAGTTTGTTCTAAATTACTCACACGTCCAGCGCAAACAATTTAAAAATAATGACTATCTTTTTTTAAAGTTGTTTCATAATTAAATTCACTATAAATAAATAAATAGTCCACAGTTTAAAATGCCACCATTTAAAAACTTCGAGCTACGACAAAAGTTCGCGTCGACTACGAGAGTGCGCGCGACGCTACGTGTGCTACGCGACCACGTAGCACCAGCTGCCGCTAAAGACTGATGGACTTCTGAAGCCGCCGATCTGACGCACTATAATATTGAAATTATTAAAATAATATTTAATGTGGAAAATTATATGTTAAAACTAAACGATCAAATACATTTACAAAAATCTTTATTGTTGTTTAAATATAAGATAAGATATTACAAAACATTTTAGTAGTTGACCCATACAAACTAGCTTCTTCGAGAAGCACGCAATATATCTGGCAAAACAATATGTTTTGGTCTTAATTAATACAGTGAAAAAAATAGCAGCTAATTCAAGACTTGGTCATATTCTTTTCATTTCCGGCTTCTACTTGGTTATGCTATATATGTGAGGTATGTTCAGTGAGCATAATTTTATTAGGCCAACGTCTTGTGTGCATCAAATATACAAACACTTTCATTTTAAAAACCCGAATGCAAAAAAAAATACTGGTATAAAAACATTATGTAATACAAAATACCATCTAAGGACACTTGGGTCACGAGATTAATCTAACAATATCTCAGTTGTTAAAATCCATCCAGCTGTTTGGAAAATATGTGGAAATAAAGAAATTGACAAACATTCAAAAGATACGTGCGACAAACATGACTCTTCTTTCAGTCGGGTAAATCTAGACGTAATCATTAAACTCAGTCGACCTTTTTCGGAAGCCACAAATGCTGTGATACGATATTTGTAAAACACAAGAAAACAAAATGCTTAATACAATGACCACCATACTATACTAACCTAACCCAAATCACTTTTTTTACTGTTAAAGGTTTACACTTGACCGCCATCTCGCCTGATGTCAAGCGACGGTGCGGTCTACGTTGGAGCGTGCTTACCTATAAGAAATCGATCACTCGCGAATTGAAGACACTAAGATTGTAACTTCAACTAATTGCAGAGATTAAAAGCAATTGACTTATCCCTTGACCGACGAAGGTCTAGAGATAATTTCATTACCGGTGGGAAGCGTGCCTGGCCTGCAAACATGTTATTCTTAAACAGACAGTTTGCGAAATTCCAGATTTCATTTAGTGCTGTGGCTAATTCTGCTGAGCGATACATACGGTGAGAATATCCACCGTCGAAAGTGATTACATGTTAAAATCGTTTGGTGTTGAGATATTATAGTGGTAGAAGTTTTTGCAGTCAGTCAGGGGAAGTACCACATCTTTGTTAGTTCCTCTACCGCCAATCAGTAATGTGTAAACATCACCGTGTTCTGGTTTGAAGGGCAATCTTTCCGGATATTCCGGATTTCAATATTTCTGGATGACGAGCGCATTACAGTGCTAGGTAATGATTTGGATTATACATGTTTCAATAGCTGCGTGGCACTGTGCTGTTATGGGCGTGTGGCTTACCATCAGGTACATGTCCTGTAAGTTTCATCAGTCTTTGATTTTAAAAAAAACATTAGTCTTGAAGGGTTCGGGAGAACTTCTCATTTTCAAAAACCTTTCTAAGCAACAGTCAGTGGGCGAAGGTCGACGCGACGTCAACAATGTGCTGGCGTTTTTTGGCACAGGAAGGACTCCTACACAAAACTGCGCTGCGACGCCGCATCGGAGGAAGGGCTCCCACACAAAACTGCGATGCGATGCGACGCCGCATCGGGGCAATTTGCATCGCATCGCATCGCTTCGCAGTTTTGTGTGGGAGCATTTGCTCCGATGCTGTGTCGCATCGCATCGCATCGCAGTTTTGTGTGGGAGCCCTAAATTAGAATTGCTATTCAGCGTGGTAGAGACGCCAGCATGCTGCCCACGCTTCGAACTAGTAGCAAACATACGCATCATCATTATCTCTAGGCCTTCATCGATCTATGGATAATAATTCAGATGTGCCTGATGTTAGTACGTAGCTACTTATGTATGTATGTACATCGTGTTCGTACATTATTTAAGGTATAGTCTGCAGTGTTGTTTTGTCGGTTAGTGAAGGCTATAATAGCGTACTTAGTTGGCAGATGACCCATAATCTCGAAAAAAAATTAAAACATATCGTATCGGTTTCCTCGCGATGTTTTCCTATACACTTTGAATCCAGTAATGATAACAAACGTATACATTCTGCATTTCGAAATATACCCAGAGGTGCATTAATAGAGCAGAGATTCGAATCGACGACCTCACAACTGTGAATCGCTCGTTCTAACTATTAGGTCACCACGGCTTCAAAAAAAACATAGCATGAGCATTGAGCAGCCCACTAAATGTTCCCACTGCTGGGACTCGGGACCTTCTGTCGTAAGCAGGGCCGGATCTACCATATGGCTTTTTGGGCTTCAGCCCAGGGCCCCGCGGATTCAAAGGCCCCCAGCTAAGTCAAGTCAAAGACGAAAAATACATAATTTTACTAAAATAAATAGATCGTAAGGTTTGTATCTGCTCTGCCGTAAACATTTTTGGAGTAAGTAGTGCAAAAAATATACGTTTTCTTTCCTGCTTTAAACTATAGATGGCCAGTGTTATACATATCGTGAAATAAAACTGAAATTTACGTTTAGTCTAGTCATTATATTATACATTTGGAAACTTTGAAATAATAGTCGGTCTGAGTTTGGAGATGCATGTGAACCAAGGCGGCAATTTTGGATATGTTGTGGGGTGCCTAGAAAAGCTGAAGTTCAAATTGTCCACCACGTGAATTTTCCGCCATCTTGAAAAAATGTTTACATTCAGTTTTATGACAATAACTCGGTTTTGCGTTGAGATACAAAAACTTTGATGAAGTACTTTTTTGTTGCATTTTCTACGTTCTATAATATTGATTCTAAATATTTTTCACCTTTTGCCCATATTTATTGAGATATTGTTCGTTTCGTTCGTTTGTTTATTATTTTTTGCTCTTGGACAAAAATTACGCCGGATAGTGCGCCGCAAAGTTGACCGCAGCTCGCCCGACATTACAATATTTGCCCCGCCACAAAGCGGCGCGCCTATTAAGGGACTGTTGGAGTTTGAGGGGTCCATGAGCATGGCCATTTAGAAATGATCATGAGCGTGGCCATTCCATCTAGAAATGGAATGCTGTCATGCTGACGCATTTCTAGATGGAATGGCATGACTCTGGTTTCACCCGCATAGTTTCTAAAGTGATCTATCAAATTCTGAGTTATAGGTTTTTACTTCTATCGGCAGTTCCTATGACTGCCAATTTTTTTTGCACATATTTCATCTTCATCGGTCCGTTAGTTCAGAAATTAGATACATTTGTAGTGGTAAGACTCTTGGCACCTTGGCAGAGTCCATCTTGGGAAGTACCACGCCTTTGCCAGTTACACTATAGCCAAGTAATAATGTAAAAACACCGCTGTTAAGATACGGTTTGAAGGGCAATGTTTCCAGTGAAATCACAGGGCATAGAGATAAAACATCTCTAGGTGACGAGCGCAGTGCAGTGCTAGATAATGATTTGGACTCATTATGTTCCAGTAGCTGCATGTCACTGAGCTATTATGGGTAGGTCTATATAGGGGACGCGATCTCAGATCCGCTAATACGGTCTTGATTGAAAAATGTATTGAACAAAATCGGGTGTCAAAAGTATTTGTCAAGTCTCTTGGTAGGAGTCATCTGACGAGGATAACTACATCGACGGGAAATGTCGTTTTACAGCCAGTTGTACCTACGCATCGCACGCTCCTTATCTGTCACTGGAAAATTTAGAAACAAGGCTACTCTGACTCGCCACCAATCGAAAGACCTGTATGATGTACGCCTGGTGAAATCGTGCTAGCCCTTAGCGAGGAGCGTTCAAGTATTACGTAACGCAATTTAAAAGATTTCTCTTAAGCTCTCGTAGATATGTTTAAAACACTGGATTGTGCTAGACGTGGCATACATAGTACCTACATCTCTCACCTACGATTTGCTGACGATATCGTCATAATTCATAATGGCTCAATAGCCTAGCTGATGCTTCTCAACGCATCGGTCTCCGGATGAACTTGGATAAAATCAAGATCATGATTAACGAACGCGTAACTTCAGGACCGGTTGCTATATAAGGCATCCTAAAAATTATACAAAAGTATGTGTACCTAGGGCAGACGCTCGAACTAAGGAAGCACAATTTCGAAAGTGAGACCATGACAAGGGTTCAGCTAGGCTGGGCAGCATTTGGAAAACTACGTCGTTTCTTCTCGTTTCATCTACCCCACAATGTCTAAAGACAAAAGTCTTTGATCAGCGTGTCCTACCTGTCTTGACCTACTGTACCAAAACGTGGACATTGACAGTTAAGGTAGTCCACAAATTCAAAGTCGCACAGCAAGCTATGGAACGAACTATGCTTATAGTTTCTCTGAGGGATCGAATTCGGAAAGAAGTGATCCGCCAGAGAACCAAGGTTACCGATAGCTCAACGCATTTGCAAACTGATGTGGCGATGGGGCGGCCATATCTGTCGCAGAACCTATAACCGTTGGAGTAGACGTGTGGAGACCGCGAATCCGCAAACGTAGTGTAGGACTTCTAGTAGTGTAGACTAGATTGAATGACGATATACGGAAGCTAGTAAGCAGTGGAAGAAGACGTAAAGCTGAAGGTTGGGCTGAGTAGTGAACCATGGAAGAGGTATATGTCCAGCAGTGGACTAGGACAGGATGATGATAAAAATCACATATTTGTCGTCGTTTTTTTTTCTTATATTTTGAGTAATTAAGTGTTTTAAGTGGTTAAGTAGTATTAACCCAGGGCCCCCTAAACTCACGGTCCGGCTCTGGTCGTAAGGAGAGATCTAGGTCATAAATGCGGGTTAGTGGATGACACGTGACTTCGAAAGATTCTAGGTACTTGTCGGTTTACTAATACTTAGTACTATTAGGCAGTCCTTGAATATGCAGCTTTAAAGGAGTTCATTACAAAGTTTGTTGTCAAATAGGGATGTTAACAATTTTTCGGAATTACTTTTATTTTGAAGAGTGACACTTGTTTACCATAAAAAAAATATTTTATTTAAAAAATTAAGTATTTCCGATGAGTAAGCATACAATAATAAAGTAATTTTGAATTTTCCCGTAAAAACACCAACGATTGGCATGACTGTACCTATGTCTAGTTTATGTGTTTCCTGATATTTGCTTGAATACAAACAATCAAAATAGTCGTTGCTAAGATCGCAAACTATAATAAAATGCATAGTATACAATCTAGTCAGTCTTTGACAGCTTGTTTTACGGTTAGTGACGTAATATGTCATATCGGTGTTTCCAGTCACGTGACAACATAATATATTATAAATGTAGCATTTAAAATCATTTTTAATAAATTTACTACGTAATATTAAATTATAGAAATGTGATTTTCGATATTCTAATGATACAAACTATCGTAAAATTATCACTAAACATTAATTTGTGATTAGTGTTAACATCCCTATTGTCATAGACAACTTAATATTTGCATGCCGCATTGATTATAGAGTTCCCAATGTAAAAATTTAGGATCTTGTACCTAACCATTTTCTCAAATAAACTAATTATTTATTTGATGTATTTAATTACTCATGATGCTATCCTTCACCGTTTTAAGTTAGTTAGCGGCATTACGCACATGACTTTATAAAGACAGTGGTGCGCGTGGGGTTTGAAAACATTGATGTCTAAAAACACTGACAAGTGTGGAAATAGTACGCCCACAGTCTAATGAACTTTGTATTGTGGTATGGCTGTATTTTTTGCAACAGCTAACTAATCCTTGTATTAGCATTAAGATAAGGTGTTATAAAAACAGTTTTGTAATTTCAAGCGAGAGCTTTGACGGCCAAAGACTGTCGCCACTTTGCAAGTCAATGGTGATTGTGCATTGCATATTAATTAGAGAACCAGGTGGTAAAAAATGCTTTGTGAATAATTAAATAACCTGGTTTAATATAATTAAATATAATTAAATAGCTGGTAGATTTAAGTAACAAATTTATTCTATATAACTGGACTTGTGGCTTAGTAGGTATTAAGTATATTTTTACGACTACATATACTTACTATACTTGATAGACTACAGGCCCGTGAACAATATTTACGGGTCAAATGAACCACCATGAATGAGTGCAGTTGAAGAGGGGGGTTGCAACCCTCGATCATTTCTCCTTGTTGCATGATTTTTGTACGGCATTGGAAATAATGGATTAGAAGAGGTATTGAAACTATAAAAGAAATAAATTTTAAGAAATAATTTTATCGACTGGCCTCGTGGCTTAGTTGGTAGTAGCTCTGCCTGCGAAGCCGAGGGTCGTAGGTTCGATTCCCACCCAGTGCAAACATTTGTGTGATGAATTCAAATGATTGCACTGTGTCTGGGTATTTCTATGTATAATAAGTATGTATTTAAAACTATATAAGTATTATATCAGCTATCTGGCCGCCATCACACAAGTTTTGCTTAGTTTGGGGTCAGATGGTGTTGTGTGTGAATTGTCCACCAATATTTATTTATTATTGTAAACCCCCCCCCCCCCCCTCTTCAACTACACTCAGTTGGACAGCTTACAAGTGACGGCATAGTGCTGAATCTTATTACTTTATACCCTTCTATCATAGGTCTCCTGGTGGTTCATTTGACCCGTAAATTTTGTTCACGGGCCTGTAGTCTATGAGTATTATATCCGCTATATCTGGCTGCCATAGTGCAAGCTTCGCTTAGTTTGTGGTCACTCAATATGTAGGTACCACCGTAGGTGTCGGGTACTGTGAGATATTTTCTTGATCTGATTTTAAGATTACGTGATGGAAATACTATCTGTGCTCCGCGGTGTTACCCGCTGCTTTTCAGTTGTTCACGATAAGTTATTTTCACCAAATTTTTTTCATGAACAACATTTTTTGAACTTTTTGCGCATCTAATAAAACGTCTAGACTCTAGAGCTACGTTTCAAGCTTCTTGATCGAAAGATGAAGAAATTGGCATACGAACCTTAATCAGGTTAAACGCTTTTGGCATTAAAAAGTAGCCTTCTAGCCAGCTTTTTTTAAGCTCTAAAGTATTTTAATCCCAAATTTCATTTATACCAGTCCAGTAGTTTAGGCGTGAAAGCGAAACAGACTAAAATATTTTATTCGAAGTTAAAATATAGGGTGGTGTTTGTATGGGTCTTAGCGTATTTAAAAAATCAACAGGGTCAACATTTTGTTGAATTGAGGTTTTGAAGTCGATCATATCACATTTATGTATATATAAAGAGCGAACAGGACATGTATTTTTTTTTAACTTTTATAGGTTTACACTTGTGCGCCATCTCACCTGATGTTAAGCGACGATGCGGTCTACGATGGAGCGTGTAGCTAGAAAAAACCGATTCACTCTCGATTTGAAGACACAAAGATTGTAACCATCGGGGAAAATCCACTCAGGCAACGTATTCCACAGCCTAGACGTTCTTATCACAAAAGTAAATAAATAAATAAATATTGGTGGACATCACACACAACACCATCTGACCCCAAACTAAGCAAAGCTTGTACTATGGCGGCCAGATAGCTGATATAATACTCTACTTAAGTAGAGTCAAATCTCTTCGTTCGTGTCTTTGGAACATTAACCATGAAACGATGTCGCTTTTTCGAGCTACGATCATTCCGATAGAAAAAAGGACAAGGTGGTTAATACCACCATGTCCTTGTTGATCATGTAAACACACTCTCCGAAGTGTATCCGATAAAAAACCGATAGACTAGCAATTTTACAGCGATGTTCAAGATGTGCCTGATGCCTGATGGTAAGCAACATGCCATGACATGACATGACAACATAATGACACGCAGCTATTGGAACATGAAGAGTCCAAATCATTACCTAGCACTGCACTGCGCTCGTCACCCAGAGATCTAAGATGTTATATCTCTAAACCCTGTAATTTCTGTGGAAACATTGCCCTTCAAACCGGAACACAGCAATGTTTGCACATTACTGTTTGGCAGTAGAATAACTGGCAATTACAATCTACTTATGTTGTAAGTCAAGGGCGGACAAGGGGGGTGGCAGAACCCAGGTGGACCACTAATCAACACGCACGCATGCACTTATCGCACGGTGTTGTGACTTAGAGCTGGATCCGGCCTGGCCCTCTACCGCCTAACTAAATCGGCTGTGGCTTTGCTATTCCCGTCTCTATCATTTGAAGCGAAAAGAAAAGAGCGCAATATCAAAGCTAAGACAGTTTTCGCTAGGCGGTAGATCCCTGGAGCGGAGCTGACCGCGTCCCGCGTACCCCCCGCTGACGTTTCATCTCCACCCCGACCCGGCACTCTCGGCCGTAATTTGCTTCAAAGCCTTCCTAATCCGCGTTTTCACACAACTATTAAATATAAAAATGTCTCAAGTGTCTGTCTGTTTCAAATACTTTCGGTATTCTACAACAGAACAAATATTGTCTCTTCCAAAAAGGAGGTCATCAATTCGACCACTATATTTTTTTTAGGTCACCTGTCTGCCATTTATATATCGTTTTTTATAACAGAGCGACGAGACGAGCATGTCATCCGCCTGATGGTGAGCAACATATTATCTACCCACCACAGCAAAGTACCTCGCAGCTATTTTTTTTATATATTATAATTTACTGCCCAGTACCGCTTTCTTTAAACAGAGATGGAAGATGATTTATCTCTCTGTATTATGATTTCTCTCAAAAAATTGTCCTTTAAACTGGAACACAGTAATGAGCAAAAATAGTATGTCAGTAGAATGACTTATTCGGTAAATGACTTTATGGTAAAATTAGACTGCCTTTTTGAAATTGGAAAACTGTGGTTATGAAGCAAGCATACGAGTGATGTGATGTGAGTTTTGTGATAGCCTGGGGAACTATATTTATGATTTTACCATGACCTACCGCCTGCGTGCGTAGTAGTGTGACAATATTTTATCAGCCCTACCTAGAAGCGGTGTTTTTAACATACATTTGTGAAGTACAAATTTTTTTTAAAGTCACCCATAAAATATTTACAACCTTCATTTAAATGTGGTCTATCCTACTAATATTAGGTATCAATGTGAAAGTTTGGATGCTTGTTGGAATTACGTGGGAACGTGGTCGGAACCTCTGAACGAATCGGATTGAAATTTGGAACACAATCAAAATATAATAAGAACAGTAGGTACATAGATATTGATACTTATAATAACGAGAACGGGAACTGCGCGAGTAAACCCGTACAGTATTGCTAGTAGCCTCACATGCGATGCAGCATTGCGACGGACATACGGAACGCTTGTAGAAGAACCGTATTATTAATAGAACGTAGGATTTCAACGAAAACAATTTTAGTTACGATTAACAAACATAACACGAAACCCACGAGCGACACCCGGCCGTGGTTCGGTTCGGTGGGCTGAGGACATCAGAATGTAACGAATCATCATCATCAGAATGTATCAGACTTAAAACGACGGACAAACCCGCGGGCGGCAGCTAGTGCGCAACATATTAAAACTAGCGAGCAGGTGTGCGGGAGAATATCAATTTGAGCTCAAATGAAATTGCTTCACGTAGTGTAAGTAATCGGGAATTTCGTCGGCGACGAAGCCATTATACAGATCTTGCTTGTTGTAAAACAAATATAATATGTTTTTATCTAACAACTGTTGGAAATGGTCGTGGTATCATTAAAACATCTGTCGTAGTTTGAGTAGATACCTATCTCGAGTTGAAATATTTTTTTTCTGCTCAGGACGTCTACTCTCTTTCTACGAAAACGTAATTTCGGAATAAACTCGCGACATTCCAACTCCGATTCTACTTCGACCCGTCGTTTTGTCTGTTTAAATATTCTAAGCCTACTCTAATTAGAGTATGCTTAGAACATTTAAACGTCAAACAATGTTATATCGGACGAAACGAAGTAGAACGAGAGCAAGAAAGTCGCGAGTTTTTTTCGAAATTACGTGTTCGTAGAAATAGAGTAGACGTCTTGTTTCGTGGAAAAAAGACGCGTCGGACTCTCGGACTGTGCCTCGGCTGAGCTGGGTACATTAGGGAAAATATTTATAAAAAGCCGTGTTTTATACTGTTCGATGGGTGACGTTCTGCCGTTTTGGTGCATTATGTAAACTCTTTGGTGACATTATAAAAAGTCTCTGAGGATTTACCATATTTGGTCTGAGGGTTAGGTAAGTAGATAAACAAATAAATTGGCAGTTATAGGAACTGCCGATAGAAGTGAAAACTTACAACTCAGAATTTCATAGCTTACTTTGGAAACTACACGTGTGTAACCGGAGGGCGTGGCCTGGGCATCATGGCATGGCCTTCCAGAAATGCGTCAGCATTTCCTATTGGCTGATGCATTTCTATATGGCTATGGCATGATGGCGAGGCCACGCCCTTTCAGCATTTGCCATTGGCTGACACATTTCCAAATGGCCAATAGCCATGGTCCCGAGTTTACCCGAAGATTTCTTATCATACCCGAGCGTGATGCTAGAGTCCAATTCACAGCCCACGAAATATCTGTCTAGGCGCGCCTAAAGAAGTTTTCACTTCAATAATGTGCATGACAAACTTTTGTTAAATTCAAAGAGCTTACATGTACCTATATAGGTACCTACTTATTCTTTATCTAATTTTGAGTATTTATAGTTCCATAGTTGGTCTGAGTCATCGTACCGAAAATACCTAGGCAGTTTTTTTTAGCGGTGGCACGCGGGTGTCATATATAGGTAGGTACAATAGTTAATGTCAGCTTGTTGTTTAAGAGTTTGTTTTCTGACTGTACTTTTGGTAATAGATGCGTATGCATGTGATCGATCACTCACACTAATGCAAAGCTCAGCTTATACCTCGCGGACTGTACCTACTTAATGCCTTTCGAGAACATCGAAAAATTCGTTTATTGCCCGTGTTACTACCCGTCTTACTACCAGTAGTAACACGGGCAATTATTTTTGCCCGTGTTACTACCAACAGGTCCAGTAGTACGATGGGTAATTTATTTTTGCCCGTCGTACTACTACCGCCATTTTCAGATTGGTACCTCTTTTGCCAACAAAATTATTTCATTACTTGTACCTACCTCGTTAGATTTAACACTGATCTTTTTGGAAACTATTGGCGACTTGTTAGTAATAAAAATGTGTGTGCTTAAGGCCGCAAGGCAGAAGTACGCTCGGGTACACTCAACGGTCCGAGTACGCCCGTTGGAGCCTTTCACCACATAGAATCACGGGTCAGGTTCACTTATTATAGTCTAAGTACAGAAAAATCTGGGTATGGTGCGCCACATGAGGTTTTCATTTCAACAAACTAAAAAGTTAATGGCCATCTTCCAGCGGCATCATCAGATCCTGGTTATCATCTTAACTAGATGAGGTTGTCGTTTCATTGCTAAGTTCATTTGGCGATCTTTTAGCTCCATAATCAGATCAGCACCAAGTCGTCATAATATTGCGTTGTCTGGAGTGAGGCTTCGCAATACTTCACGGGGATACACTTGCAGTCTCCATGAATATCTCGAAGGCTTTCGACAGGGTTTGGCGTGATGGCGTTGTTAGCAACCTTTCTAGTTATTGGTTTACTAGATGAACGCGCGCGCGTTGCTACGCCATCTATCGAAAATCGATCGTACCAATCCAAATATTGAACAAATTTGGTTACTTTAGGTTCTAATGACGCAACCTTTAAAATATGACATATGCTGTGATCCAACGAAAGCTCTCAAAAAGCAATATTTTTTCCCGTTTGTGTTACATTTTTCATTCCTGCTCGGTTTCTGTTGATAGTAGCGTAATGTTAAATAGCCTATAGCCTTCCTCGATAAATGGACTATCCTACAAAGAAAGAATCGTTCATTTCGGACCAGTAGTTCCAGAGATCCTTGCGTTCAAACAAACAAACACACAAACAAACTCTTCAGCTTTATAATATTAGTATAGATTGCGTGGATATCAGACTTTTTGAGAAATCGATCCATACGAGTCGTCATTGATGGCTGCTCGTCGGATCAAATGGCCATCAATGCCTCTCTGCGACGCTCTTCCTGCTAGATATGAACGCTCTGTTGAAGCCGATCGGTGTCTTTGGGTACGCAGATGATAGTACCATTGTAGAGAGTTACATATCTAGCACGAGAACCAATGGGCAGTAAACGCTTGATCAAACTCTCTCTTTCTCAGTACCTGTACTGAGAGAGAGAGAGTTTGATCAAGCGTTTGAGCTTCACCGTTGAGGCGGTGTCTTAATGGGGGGCGATGTCAATCTGGGTAGCGATTCTAAATGCAATCCAAATGTTTCAAAATCGGAATATTAATCCGTGTCTCTGTCATGCTAAACAGATAAGACAAAGACCGAGAGATGAGATTCCGTGTCGGATGCAACTGAATGGATTTAGAATCGCTACCCTGGTCAAGTTCAACGAGAGTAAGATGCAGGCGTGTCTGTTCTCCGCAAAAATGATCCCATTCCAACTGACCGAGACAGTTTTTGACGTCTTAAGTTTCTGGGCGTTACTTTGACATCTACGCTTAACTTTGTCTCATAGATCGAGTCCAAGGCTAAATTAGCTGCCAAAACACTAGGTGTCCTCTCAAAGGTGCGAAGGTACTTCAAGTATGAACAGTTTCTCACGTTATATCAAGCACAGGTTCGCTGTTTTATAGAGTATTGTTCGCACCTTTGGGATGGATCGGCTAAGTATTAGCTGGAGGCTCAGGAATCAATCGAGAGACGTGCTAAAAGGCAGCGACACTCTTGTGCGAAAAAGACTTCAAAGTCTTGAACATCGCAGAAAAATTGCTAGCCTATTGGTTTTTTATAGGATACCTTTCCCTTTTTTCTATCGGAATGCTTGCAGCTCGAAAAAGCGCCATCGTTTCATGGTTGATGTTCCAAAGACACGATCAAAGAGATTTGACCCTACTTTTGTGATAAGAACGTCTAGGCTGTGAAATACGTTGTCTGGGTTGGTTTTCCCCGACGGTTACAATCTTCGTGTCTTCAAATCGAGAGTGAAGCGGTTCCTTCTTCACACTCCATCGTAGATCGCATCGTCGCTTAACAACAATAGTTACCACATTTGTTGCCAAATGTGACAATGTTTATTGTAATGATTTTGAAAATTTCCAAAGTTGCCAAAGAGATCAGTGTTAAATCTAACGAGGTACAAGTAATGATGCCATTTTGTTGTTTAAGCAAAAGAGGTACCAATCTGAAAATGGCGGTAGTAGTACGACGGGCAAAAATAAATTACCCGTCGTACTACTGGACCTGTTGGTAGTAACACGGGCAAAAATAATTGCCCGTGTTACTACTGGTAGTAAGACGGGTAGTAACACGGGCAATAAACGGAAAAATTGACACAAAACTTGAAATAAACGAAATGATATAAAATGATGGACTGTTAGGGTTGCCATCTCTTAAGTTCGGCAACCAGGACAAGACTCGTGAAAACCCCGGATTTTAGAGCTGAAAACCCGGACATGTCATTTTTTTTTTTTTTTTTAACTTCTATAGGTTTACACTTGACCGCCATCTCGCCTGATGTTAAGCGACGATGCGGTCTACGATGGAACGTGTTTACCTAGAAATAACCGATTCACTCTCGATTTGAAGACACAAAGATTGTAACCATCGGGGAAAACCCACTCAGGCAACGTATTCCACAGCCTAGACGTTCTTATCACAAAAGTAGAGTCAAATCTCTTCGTTCGTGTCTTTGGAACATCAACCATGAAACGATGTCGCTTTTTCGAGCTACGAGCATTCCGATAGAAAAAAGGACAAGGTGGTATCAGATCATGCAAATCAGTCGCACACTCTCCGAAGTGTATCCGATAAAAAACCGATAGGCTAGCAATTTTTCGGCGATGTTCAAGACTTTGAAGTCTTTTTCGCACAAGAGTGTCGTTACCTATGAGCCTTTTGGCACGTCTCTCGATCGATTCCAGAGCCTCCAGCTGATACTTAGCCGATCCATCCCAAAGGTGCGAACAGTACTCCATACAGGAGCGAATCTGTGCTTGATATAATGTAAGCAACTGTTCAGACTTGAAGTACCTTTGCACCTTTGAGAGGACACCTAGTTTTTTGGCAGCAAGTTTGGCCTTGGACTCGATATACGAGCCAAAGTTGAGCGTAGAGGTCAAAGTAACGCCCAAAAGCTCAAGACGGTCAGTAACCGGCACGGATACACCTCTAAAAGTTGGAGTCAGTTGGAAGGGACTCCTTTTAGCGGAAAACAGACACGCCTGCGTTTTATTCTCGTTGAACTTGACCAGATTGGCATCGCCCCATTTAGACACCGCCTCAAGGGTCAAGCTCAAACGTTCAATCAGACTCTCTCTCTGTACCAGAGTTTGCGGCCCAGTGGCTCTCGCGCTAGACATGTAACTCTCTACGACGGTGCTATCGTCTGCGTACCCATAGATACCGGGCTTCAACAGATCGTTAATATGTAGCAGGAAGAGCGTCGCAGAGAGTACCGACCCTTGAGGGACTCCGGCATTGATAGCCATTTGATCAGACGAGCAGCCATCAATGACAACTCGTATGGATCGATCCCTCAAGAAGTCCGATATCCACGCAATGAACCCAGGAGACAAACCATAACTAGAAAGCTTGCTTATAAGGCCATCATGCCAAACCCTGTCAAAAGCCTTTGAGATATCCAGGGAGACTGCAAGTGCTTCCCCGTGTTTCTCAATAGCTTCACTCCAGATGTGAGTGACGTACGCTAGAATATCCCCGGTGGACCGGTTTCGGCGAAACCCGTATTGCTGGTCACTGAGGAGGTCGTTCGATTCTAGGTACGTCAGGAGCCTGTGGTTTAAGACACGTTCCATAGTCTTGCAGAGTATGGACGTGACCGAGATGGGCCTGTAGTTGACAGGGTCAGCACGACTTCCCTTTTTGGGCACAGGTTGCACATTAGCAAGCTTCCAAGACTTCGGTACTAGCCCAGTTTGGAGAGAGAGTCTGTATAGGCGCGTCAGTATTGGTGACAACTCAGGCGCACAAGCCTTCAATACTAGAGCAGGAATACCATCTGGGCCACTGGCTTTATTTACGTCCAGATTGCGTAACACTTTACGAACCTCCTTTTGGCGAATGCGTATCTCTGACATAAAAGTCGAACAGCCAGGTGGAGTAGGAGGTGTCGCGCTACCAGCATCTAGACGCGAAGATTCTGCAAACTGAGTAACAAACAAGTTTGCTTTCTCCGTTGCAGTGTGAGCCAGTGTCCCATCAGGTTTCAGCATTGGAGGTAGTGAGGAGCGGGAGAAGTTCGATTCGACCGATTTAGCTAGGGACCAAAACGCTTTGCTGCCCGCAGGGTACGAAGCCAGTTTGTTCCCTATTCGACTAATGTGGTCAAAACGAGCCCTCTGCAGAACCTTTTTGCATGCCTTAGCAGCCTTGTTGAACGCTTTCTTCTTCTGGTGAATGTCCCTTGCCTTACGCTGTCGAGCATCAACCCAGGCTAGGTAGGCCTCATGTTTAAGTGCTTCAGCACTTTTACATTGAGAACCAAACCAAGGGCGAGCTTTGCTGGATAATGGGATGTCGGAGTATGGAATGAAATATTCCATAGCCGTTTGTATTACATTAGTCACAGCATCTGCGCAGACTGAGGGATCACCAGAAGCGAAGCACAATGACTGCCATGGGTAAGACGCAAAGAAAGAACGCATCTCGTCCCAATCTGCTGACTTGTATCGCCACAACCGCCGGTTGCCTCTAGGGCTGGGATCAGGCGGATGGTAGACAGATACAGATTTCACCAGACAGTGGTCGGAACTGCCTAACGGCGAAGACACCGCCACCGAATAACGGTCTGGATCAGTTGTCAGCAGAAGGTCTAAGCAATAAGGTGTATGCGACTCAACGTCGGGTACTCTTGTGGCCTCTTGGACCAGCTGGGTTAGGTCTAACGATAAAGCTAGCTTTCTCGTTTCCTGCCCAGCGTGGTCAGTGTCCCGGTATGGGTACAGCCATTCCTTATGATGGCCGTTGAAATCCCCCAGAAACACTAATTGAGCCGAAGGGTACTTCTGTTGAGCCGCGTCCGCCGCCTCACTTAAATATTCTGTGAGCCTAGTCGTCTCCAGATCTGCGCTGTGCGACCGATACACACAGGCGTAGATAATTTTATCTATGCCTGTGTCCATCAGTGCCCAAAGAACAGAAAATCTAGTGTCCTCAAGGTTACGGAGACGCCGACAGCAGATGTCGTCTCGGGCGTACATGCACACTCCAGCACTTCCGAGGCCGGAATTTGTGCTCCAGGGTATAGCCTGGATATGTTAGGTACGCCACGTCCGACGGACAACCTATCTGCGTCTCCGTAAGAAACAAGAGTGTCGGCTGCTCAGTCTCGAGGTGATGGTGGACTGCTGAGAGATTGGAGTGCAGACCTCGAATATTAGTGAGGTGCACTTTTACCGACAAGGCGTGCAGCCGCTCTTTAACCTTGTTTCTTTTGTTGACTTTTTTCATATTTGAGTATCGGAGAGAATCGGTGGAAAAACGGCAGTAGAACGAGGCCGCACACTACTAACCATTGGTCACAACACACAACACGAATACACCAGTGGGGAGCTAGCCTGGAGACTGCGGGGACGCCCGAGCCCCCCCGGGGATGTCTATCTGGCCTTGTCATCCGGTCGCCAACCGGCAGGATAGCGCATCCCGGGATTTTTCGCTAGATGGCGGGGCAGCCTTTCATGAGTGGCTAGCTCACTACTTGGGCCCCCAACTATCTGCGGTCGGTCGCGGCAACCGTGCCTCGGATCCCGCTACCCTCCATGACTAGCTTCCCGATGTACAGTATTGGTGTGTGACAGACCGGTCTTGTCATCAGCTTTTTTAAATACACTTCACAGATTGAACAGCTGAAAATGATATAAATAATCTTTTTATGCATATTTGGCTGCCATATTACAAGCTTTGCTTCGTTTGGGGTTAGATGTTGTTTTGTGTGAATTGTCCGCCAATAGTCCGACCTTTAACAAATTTCATTTAGTTAAGTAGGTATCTTTTATCATGATTTATTAAGAATTTAGTGAGTCGGTTCGTTGGTTCATCGCGGCGTACAGGCTCAATGAGACTTTAAACTTATAAACCCGGATTACAAAATGAAGTCTGGCCCGGACGCTCCCCGGACGCGTTCTAAACTAGGACAAATCCGGGGAAACCCGGACGGATGGCAACCTTAGATGGACATTACAAGTTTCGAGAATTAGCGTGGCACCCCAAAAAAGAAATGACGAAGAAGGTCTGATTATTATAGGTAGTTATCTATATAGGTAGTATATCTCTAATGTATGCAATGCGACTTCAATTCGCTAAGTTCAAAAATTTTAGTTAGCGCCATCTGTGGGAATTATCTTAAACTATTTTTTAAGTTCTAGTCTTACATATTTATTATGTTTATGCAGGACCTTTTAAATGCAAAAGTTTGGATATCTTGATAGTTGTTGCTCAATCATCAGCATGTCTGCACGGATCTGACTGAAATTTGAAACAGATTAGGTAAGTACCTGTATTCTAGATTAACACATAGGTTGACTTAAGTATTACTTATTATCATGGCGGTATTACGAGGACAGGAACCACACGGGTGAAACCGCGGGTGCCGATAGTTAGATATAAATTCCAACTTTCGTGAATATCGGTTGACTTGGTTAGAGTTCACTGAGAACTTACATCACAACATTTGATTTTTTAATAAATGTTAAGATTTGCGTCAGGCCATCTGTGAGGATTTTTATGAACTAATTTTTAAATTCTCATCTCATTGAGTTTTTCAAAGAATAGAGCTCATTAAGAATCATCTATACTAATATTATAAAGAGGAAATATTTGTTTGTTTGTAATGAATAGGCTCCGAAACTACTGGACCGATTTAAAAAATTCTTTCACCTTTGGAAAGCTACATTATTCCCGAGTAACATAGGCTACGGCAGATGGCGCTGCAGTTGATATCTAGGTTATTATTCGAGCGAAGCCGGAGCGGGCCGCTAGTAATAAATAAATGAATATATTTAGTTAAACTTACAAATCCAACTAGGCCATGTTTGTAATATCGTAGGAAGATTTTCAACCGGGGGGAACTGAGTTACGATACTGGATACGCAATATCTGAGTTCCGAAACTGGAAAAACTATTAATATTCTTGGAAAAAAATAGAATTTAGTATTTATGAAACAAGTTTTATTATGTACTTCAATTTTTAATCAACTTACCTACCCTATGCAGTATTTTCAATCACATGAACCACTGATCCAGAACTTACTTAGGTACCTAGTAGTAAAAAATATCGATATCGAAGTTATAATTCCGGAACTGAAATGTCTGAAAAATATGTCCGAGATTTTGGAATTGCGATATTTCGGGATTCCGGAATGCGTGCCCTAAATGTAACCCATTAATTTGTGGCAAATATAGGTACAGTAAAGTCAGAAGTTGAACAGCAGTTCTGCTCTAGAGATAGTTAGCAACAAGATCAATATTCATCAAAGCGAAGCGACAGCGAACTGACTCCACCACTTCATAACTTAACCTACGAACTGGGTTCACTTAACTTACCAACACAGTTCAGTGGCGGCAACACCGATGGAGTTTGATACTAAAATGCTTCTGTTTTACTAGTTCTCCTAACCGACGTGGTTGAAGATAAAATTGTCGCTGTTTACAGCGGTTTGCTAGTTCTTGTTTGAGTATCATTTTCTACAACTGATGTAAATAGGGCCGCATGTCATGTTTTCCTTTCTATCTATTTATAGAAGCCGTTTTGGCCTAGTGGGTAGAATGTGTGATTCAGAATCGTAAGGTCGTAAGACAACGTAAAAGTAAAAACTATAGCAAACACAAGATGGTCTGTCGGCTCAGTACAGCCATTTTTGAAGTGAAAACTGGCATCACAAACAGATTTTTCGTGGGCTGTGAATTGAATTCTAACGTCACGCTCGGGAATTATAAGAAATGTTCGGGTAAACTCGGGACAATGGCCATCTAGAAATGCGTGAGCATTTCCCATTGGCCATCTAGATATTTATGCTGACGCTTTTCTAGATGAATAATATTATATTCATGGCCACGGCCTCTGGTTTGACCCGCGTAGTTTCCAAAGTAAGCAATCAAATTCTGAGTTAGGTATAAGTCTTTACTTTTATCAGCAGTCCCTATGACTGCCAATTTTTTTAACTAGCATAGGTTTACACTTGACTGCGACCTGGCCTGATAGGTACGCCGATGACGTAGGTCGACGATGGAGCGTGTTTACCAAGAAGAAGCCGATTCACTCTTAACTAGAACACCAAGAATGTAACCATTCGGGTCAGATCCACTCAGGCAACATATTCCACAGCCTAAATGATGTTATCACAAAAATGGAGTAAAACCTCGTTCGCGTCTTTCGAACGTCAACCATGAAACGGTGTAACTCAGTCGAGCTATGACCAGCCCAATAGAATCAGCGAGGTGATATTATCTCATTCATTTCGTATAACCGTATATAGATCTAATAAAAATACGCCAAGAGTTGAAAAGAAACCAAATTGTTGTGTAATCAAAAACAAAGCCCAAATATTTTAACGAAGCTGCCAAATTGTTTACGAGAAATTTAAGAAATCACGGGGGATGGGGGATGGACGGACTTTTATTTTCTGTGAACAATGTTTGGTCCTAGCGCACCGGGACTCACATTTTTTCGCGCTCCTTTATCTCAAACCACATATTCAACACATATTCAATTAGCACATTTTGCTAAATTGGTGTTGAAAAAAGTGCCATTTGGCGATTGTCAGCGTCTTAATAAGTTTACGGTTGACCGTCGTTTTACTTGATGTGGCTCGACGATGCACTCTAAGAAGCTGAAACTGAATTCAGTCGACGAACCTTGCATGATAATATGGTTCTGAATTCAGCTACTCTGAATTCAGTCACTAAATTTAGTCAAGCGTAATATGCCTGGAACGCGCTTAAGAAAACCTACTTTACCTCCATAATAATTATATTATAATGTTTTTATGTATAAACATTAAACACAGAAAGAAACGTGTAGAAATGAACAAAATGTCAATTTGTTTCAGAAGACACATTTTCAATCTTTGTTTAAAGGTTTCCAGATGAATGTAGTTGGGAAACCCCTCCGCCTGGGGGAGAAGGTTGGTTTATGTTCATGTGAAGTAGTTTTTGAGGAGGACAAAAGTAGCTACAAATTGTTCGTGTAATATTACACATAGTGCCGCTCGCCAGTGTTTTACTTGAACTTGGCTTGCCACACTATCGTGTGTCTAGATTGGGCTTACATTTACATATAATTTTTAATGGTATTTTTTGTATCCATTTTTTCTGACAAAATGTAACATTTATTCATGTAGGTACCTACAAAAGTACTAATTCATGAACAACACGTTTAGCTATGTTTGCAAAAAAATATTCGATTAAAGTAAATAACTATTTGTGATCTTTTATTTTTCTTAAAGTTCCCCGTTGGGTTAAAACTCGTCACCTGTAATACGATTTAAGGCTTTCGGCGGTTTTCTGTCATAATTGAAGGGAAGGAAGACCCTTTTCTCGAATATTAATGGGCTGTGAAAACGGGGTAGGTGTCAAAGGGTTCGTTGTGTTTTTGTAAAAACAATGTATTTTTTTATTTTTATGGTAAGGTAAGGGTAAGTACCTACAAAGCTGCTACCTATAGGGTCACGCTCAGAAATGGAAAAAATAACAAAACGCTTGTAAAATGTCTACAGAATAACAAAATATGAGTGACTAGCTGCGCTCCGCGGTTTCACTTGCGTTTTTCCCGACCCCATTTTTTTCCCGGGATAAAATATAACCTAAGTAAGTATGTGTTATCATATAATAATAATTAAAAAACAGTATTTATACGAAAATAGTAGTATATGTACCTATGATAGGTACTTAATATTATGATGAATATTGAATATCTTCGAGTACCTAGTATTTCTTTGTATAATACTAGCGGCCCGCTCCGGCTTCGCTCGAATAATAACCTAGATATCAACTGCAGCGCCATCTGCCGGGCTGATTTGTGAATCTAAACCTTCCATGGCCCTACCCAAACGTATACAAAAAAAAACATTCAAATCGGTCCAGCCGTTTAGGAGGAGTTCAATAACAACGAAAAGTGGCATTGATTTTTAAATATATAGATAGAGCGACGAGACGTGCAAGACATTGACGGTAAGCACCACGTCTGCCCATAACAGTACAGTGTCACGCTGCTATTGGATATTGGACCATGATGACTCTAAATCGTTACCTAATACTGCACTGGGCTCGTCACCCAGCGATATAAAATGTTTTATCTCTATGCCCTGTAATTTCTCTAAAAACATTGCCTTTCAAAGCGCAATACAGTGATGTTTGCACTTTACTGCTTGGTGGTAGAATAAGTAACTGGCAAAGGTGTGGTGACAACCCACACTGGGCCAGCGTAGTGGATTATGGCCTTGATTATCTCCTTGCGAAAGAAGGCCCCAGGTCCCAGCAGTGGGAACATCTAGTGGGCTGCTTAATTGTGCTGAAATGTGTGGCACACATTTCACACATTTCAGCACACATTTCTACAAAGAGTCCTACCACTACATTTATGTACCTACTTTACGGCAAATGTTAACACTTACTTAGGTACCTAGGGCCTACCTACCTATATTAAATTGAATACTTAGTCAATACGCCTATGATTTCGCCTAAAATGTACCTGGAAAACTAAAACTGCTGACATTTTAGATGAATAGGTAGGTCTGTACCTAGAATCGATATTATCAAAGTCAAAGTAATTTATTCGCTAAAAATTGTGGTTACAAATAAGTTCTTAAAATAGTATAGTATGGTGCTGCACAATTTCAGCCTAAAAGGCATGCGAAATTTAAAAATTGTTACACAAATATTAAACTTTCGAAACATCTTAATTTATAATATCAATAACAATTATGTAGGTACCTAAGTAATCGATGCTGCTTCTGTTGACCGGTTGACCCCCATACAAAATAGTCGGGCCAGAAATTAGCCACATTAATATTTTTACCTATGATATCCTCTTATTTTGTGACATTATTACAGATTACTTATTTTTACAGATCTGCATGACAATATATTATGCAATCCAGACAGAATAATACGCGATGAATTGAAGGTCATCGGATTCTCTACATTCAATAAAATAAATATTTATTATCCCTCACTTCATTGTACGATCATAGGTTTAAAATTACGCCATCTAACGGATATCATTTGCATTATTACACATGGTTGCTAAACCATAGACTACTACATAGAAACACTTTCCCGCGCTTTTTTTGGGGCTACCAACATAGAGAAAAATAAAAAGTAAATCGGATACATGCATAATTTCCAAATTGCACAAAACCACAAATAGGTTTATCTTGACTTTTCGTACAACATGACTGACAGTACTTAAATAAAAGAGCTGAAAGAGTCAGGGTCGTATAAACTATACAAAACATATTAGTGCGTTTTAATACGGCTCCCAGATGATATTAATTATGTATTATAAGACTTTTGAGAATGTCAGACTAATTCAAAATCTCACTTACTTATAATTTTCTTCTTAGCTCAGCTGATTAGTTTGGTATGGCTACCTTATAAACCCTAAATACATGAAGGATCCTAAAACAATTTTTCTTCTTACCCTTTGTGTTAAACTCTTAAAATATAGGGAATAAAAATAGCCAATAATAAATTGATAATGTAATAAAAAACCGTTACTGATTACAATCCATTTTCAGTAAAAATCTTTAGAACTCCCGATGCAGTAGCCGCCAACTAAGCCAAAGTAGAAGGAAAATTCAAAGATATAAATAACAACACTGATACGACAATATTTTATCCACAGACTAAGTAGAGAGATACTCTCGCGGCTGAAGGACTAGTATCCATAGCCAAAAAAAAAAGAAAAAAAAATGTATTGTCTTTCATCAGGTTTACCAATTTGTTTTGTAATTTGCTTGTTTTGATTTAGTTTTCATTCGAATAAAATGCTTGCATGGAAATTACGAAAGCTGCGGACGGAGGGTTCGGAAAGGAAACTAGAATTGCTTAGAATGAACTTTACTGTCCTTAAACTCGCATATCTAACTTAGGTGCGAATGCCTTCGACGATCGAGTGCCACTGTCTTCTTTATTGAAATCAGCTTTGATGAAGGGTTATCTGGGTCACAATTTAATGAGGAGCGTCAGCGAATAGTAGTTGGTACGAGGCAGGTCATTGCTACCGCCGAGTTCTGTTGAATTTGCTGACTTGAACCTCGTGCTGGAGTGCAGGTCACGTTCACGGGGGGTAAACCTCATACAAATCTTATGTCATTTTTTTTTTCTTTTCGCTATGTCATTTGAGTTTAACAACCAGACTAACAAAGCTGACACTTCTGCTCCCCGCGCTTTACTTCAGTAGTCACAATTGGATTTCATGCCAACGTCACTTCTTGTATAATTTAAAAGAGTTCTAGGTACTTAGTCTGTTATTTTAAAAAATCCAAAATTCCACGTTAGGGATACCCTAGGGGATACCTATAAATTGGACGGTATCGGTTTATCGATTGTCATTGTCACTAGATCAAATTCATAGTATTCGTTTTATAGTATTGAAACAGTATCGCGTGTTTTTTTAACGCGGTCTGTTCTATGGTTGTAAAACATGTAGGTATGTATATTTTAAAATTTGTCACATTGTCTTCAACCGTGTTTTTGTCGTCATTTTTGATATGAAAACTTTTGGCTCACCACAGACAGATTTTACGTGGGCTTTCTTTTTGAATTGAATTCTAACGTCACGCTCGCAAATGATAAAAAATCTTTGGCTAAACTCGGGACCATGGCCACTGGCCATGTTTTTTTTTAAATAAAGAGTGACGAGACGAACTGGACATGTGCCTGATGGTACAGACACATGAACAGCAACATACCTGCCACATAACAGCACAGTGACACGCAGCTATTGGAACATGAAGAGTCCAAATCATTACTTAGCACTGCACTGCGCTCGTCACCCAGATTTCTAAGATGTTTTATCTCTAAGCCCTGTAATTTATCTGGAAACATTGCCCTTCAAACCGGAACACAGTAAGGTTTGCACATTACTACTTGGCGGTAGAATGACTGGTAAAGGTATGGTACTTCCCCAGGCGGACTCTACCAAGAGTCCTACCATTACTAGAAATGCGTTAGCATTTCCCACTGGCCATCTAGATATGCGTCAGGATTTCTAGATGGCCATGATCATAGTGACGCCTTCCGATTTCACCCGCGTAGTGTACAAAGTAAGCTATCAAATTCTGAGTTATACGTTTTCACTTCTATCGGCAGTTCCTATGACTACTATTTTTTTTTTAACCATGCTCAAACAAAATCACAGAGATCAAAGGTAAGTAAGGACTGCATGAAAGAAAATTGGCCAAGTCATTCAATGTTTTTTATGGAATAATTTCATTCATTGAGTAATAATATTTACACATAGGTCAAAAGCAAAATTTAAACTTTTTACAGCATACAAAATAAATAAATAACCCACACACAGACAGACAATTCAAAATGTGGAACTTATCTCATAGCCCAAATTTTGTAATCGATATTTGACTTAGTTTCGATATTACGATAAAATTATCACATTATCGGGCATCTCTATGACACTATTGGTATACTTTTTTCATAAAATTATAGTATTTATCCCAGGGGGGCACAATAAGTGACGTCACGACTTGCGGAAATGAGATAGTCTAATTATCTATCACTTGTGAAAAAAAGAGAAAGAGAAACTGATTTTCCGTCCTTATCACCGTGGCCGGCTTTTTCTCTGGCTAAATTACAAATCTGACATGGCGTTGCCATACAAAAGTCTGTTCAAAGCTCAGACTCGGATTTTTTTATGTTTTATTAAATATTGTGTGTATTTAAAGAAGATTTAAAGCTTGTTTGTGAAAGACTGTTAAGAGATTGGTGATATTTACGCCAAACAATGTGCGTTGTGTAGTGTTATAAGCTGCAATAGCCTCTGTGAAAGAAAAATCAGTGGAATCTCATTTTACACGTAAGTAGACAATATTTGTTATGACGACTTGATAGAAATTCATATTAATGCCTTCTAGATATCTACGTGAATTAAATTTATACAATAACGGCAGTATCTAATCCAAAATTTGCAAAATATGTAATATGTAAACATAACCTAAATAACAAAACAAACAAAAAAGTGTGACCAGTTATTTCTTACAAAATTACCCATGAAATATACAAGTCGGTACATAATTGACAGTTTATTTACTGACCGTTTACTAATAATACGTACTAGATTTCGCCTGCGGATTCGCATTTGTTAGTTTTTTAAGTGAAACCTTTCTTTGGCGCACTACATACAGATTTCTCGTGAGCCGTGAATTGAACTCAAACATCACGCTTGGGAATGAAATAAATCTTTGGGTGAACTCGGAGCTATGGCCACAAATGCGTAAACATTTTTAGATGGTCATGGCGTGTTACCATGGTTACCATTATAAATATCTAGTCTAGATGGTCATGACGCTTCTGTTTCTACTCTACCACTGCCATTCCAACTATTGTTTTCTGGAGTAGGAATTGCATCAAACTCCCATTAACTTACACTATCTCATCTCGCTAACAAGATAACATCATGCTTTTAGTATAAACCCTACTCACTACACCTACTTCATACCCACTCACACAAGAGACCTATCTATTGTGTGAGTAGATATGAAGCTCTAAGCTTTCAAAATAAAAGATTATTCATACACATTTTCACCTCTGATTTAACCCTTTTGTTTGAACTTTTACAGAAATAATTATGCAACTTAAATGTATCACTAGATTTCTGGTAATAATTTGAGTTGTTTTATTTATTCAAATTAATTATTATTTCGCAGATGTGCCGTTCCGAAGAAGAGGATAAAAATATTGTGTGAATAATAAAGCAATATTTTTCATGAAGTACAGATTATCAAATAAATCAATCATTCTGAATTACCACAACATCTAAATAATAGTAGCCTGTCTACTACAACAAGGTCTACTAACATTGAAATGTTTTATACCTAAGTTCCGAGTTGCCCCGTGCGAAGCCTGGGCGAGCTGCTACTATGATATAAATATGACAGGCAAACTATATTTTTATAACGTTGAATGTAAAGTACAATTTGAAATAAATGTTTTATTGCCCTGTTTTTGATTAGGTATTTATTTAAGTACCTCCTATTTTAGTTATATTATATTAAACCCTTTTTTAAAATGTAATTTTAGAATGCATAGAACACAGGCTGAATTCATCAAACTATCGCAGCACTACCCTTACCTAGTGGAATATTTTCTTTATGGCAATACTTTTTGAGTATTGAATTGAAAATTGAATTGAAATTGAATTGTAATTGAGAGAACGAGAAGCACTATAGTAGTCAGGAACTTTGTAACTCTATATTGTATTCCTTACTCTAAGATTTATCCTATATTTATCCAATATTTATCTATGGTCAATATGACGTTGTCATTGTGTGTTGATCAAAATAATTATTATTGTTTACATTTTCGTGTATTTTTGTTCTTTATTAGGTGGAGATTAGGTGCAATAAATGTTCTTTTCGCAAGTCTTAGGTAAGCCTAAGACTTATAACAAGTGTATTGTACCAGCAGGTCTACTACGAAAACAAACTCCGAATGATCGGATCCGACCGACAGCTGAATCGGATCTGTAGCCTAACACGAAAAACATTCGGATCGGATACATCTAGGTCGGAAGTTATAGACTTAGGTCGGATGAGGGTCGGATTGAACGTAACGGCCGATTCGATCAACCGACCGATTGTATATCGAGGTAGAAAACGTCCATAAGTTCGGCCGATATATCGTTTATCGGACTTCGTAGTAGACCTGCAGGCTGCAGTTACTTCGGAAAATACGTCTGTTACATACGTTTCCACATTGGAAAGAAAAACACTCCAAATATGACTTATATCCTGTGAAGTGGTGATTATTTTGCTAAAAAACTGTTGCGGAACTTAATCAAGATGAGTTCTCACTCTAACATTGGACTCGCACTATCGTAGTTAAAATTAAATAACATAAAGTTTATTGGTACCTACGGCTCAATACATTTTAAAAATAAATTGTTCAAGAAGAAATAAATGTATCAAGCCAATTTGCGCTATATTTTGCTTATAGAAACTGGTTCCTTTTAGGCGTAAAAAATTAAATAATGTATGATGTATACCTACCTACTGGCGCGAATGCACGAGTTGGCAAATTAGATCTTTGTGTTGATGCAGTTTGTTTAATTAAAAAAAATAAAAAAATGGCGGCGTATCATTTTCAGCACAGATAAAGTGAATTTAGTCTAGTACAAAATATCGATCACTCAATATCCATGCTTAAACCACAACTTTATCAATTGATACTGCATAATAAACAACGATTTATTGAATATAAAATTGACACCTTATTAAGAGAACATGGTCACAGCGTCCTTCGTCTACCACCCTATCACCCAGATTTCAATCCGATTGAAAATATATGGGCAATGATAAAAGGATACGTCGCGAAAAAAAACGTGTCAATGAATATGGATACAATAATGAGGTTAGCAAATGAAAAAATTGAAAGTATCACTGTACACTGTACAGGAATGGAAAAATGTTTGTGACCATGCAATAAAAGAAGAAAAAAAGTTTCATGGATACGACGCCGTTATTGACAATATAACGGAGAGATTCATTATTAAAACAAACGACACATCAGACGAGAGTGAAAATGATAACGAGAGTGATAAAGAAAGTGACTATGGTGCAATGTCTGGTGTAGAAGATGTGTAGTTATTTTGTTGTCTGACTGTACTTTTGGTGATCACTCACACTAATGCAAAGCTCAGCTTATACCTCGCGGACTGTAACCATAGATCAATGTTCCTTGTTCCTTGTTCCCCACATGTCCGTCTGAGAGTATCTCTCTACTTAGTCTGTGGTCACGTTGTGCGGACATGTGTAGGTACTGGTACGTAACATGGATAAAGTAGTTTATTATTTATTATAATAAGTCGTGCTTTCGCAAATTGAAAGAATTGAGTCCCATTATGCCTAACTGAGGAGGTTTCCGACGAGACAAAAATAGTTCCACCGTACGCACTAGATGGCGATAGTGTACAAAGAGTGTAGATAGAGTATCTCTCTACCTAGTCTGTGGTGTAGATTCAGCACTGTCTCTTCCATAGACTCTCAAAAGTGTAATCACAATGAAACCCTTCCCCATTTTCAAGGAAAAAGTCTAAATAATTTGTGACTATGAAGAATAAGAATTCATTTATTGCCATACTGTATTTACAAAGATCTTAAAGTAGCTTAAATGTACAAACAATGTGCCCAATTACGGACGTGCAATATGTGTCACATAGTGACGTAGTAGGTACTCAACGTAATAATTTATGTCAAGTTCTTAGTTAAAATATAAGTATGAATAATAAAAAAATGTGTAAGTAACTTAAGCTTACCTACAAACCTACATAGCTATAACATTAAAAAAATCTAACTTTTGTATACATAAATATGATATCAATTGAACATTAAGCTTAAGAAAACAATTAACCAATTTAAAAAACAATAAAAAAAATTAAATAGGAACAACATTTTAAAATAACAAATAATCGTCATTTTCATGGTTAAAATATTCTTTTAAGTTATAGAATCCTTTCATTAATAGCCATTTCTTTAATTTCCTCTTAAAACGCGTATTGTCCAAGTTCTTGATGTCTGAAGGTAAACCATTAAATATTTTGATAGCAGTGAAGTATGCGTTCTTATGATACAAAGAATTGTTTGCTTGCGGAACGAATATATTATTTTTGTATTTAGCACGTGTTATGTCAGCTCTAAATGAGGAGTTAAAGTAGTCACTCCGATTTTGTTTGACGAACAAGCAAATTTCATAAATGTAAATACAAGTAAGTGTCAAAAACTTGAATTCTTTGAAAATATTACGGAGGGTATCTGTTCTACTTAAGTTGAATACAGCTCTAATACATTTTTTTTGCAATCCAAATGTTGCTTCTACATTAGTGGAATTACCCCAAAAAATAATTCCGTAATTTAAAAGAGGATAAATGTACCCATAATATGCGTTGATAGCTATTTTCTTAGAGGACACACTTGTTAATATGTATAGAGAATGTATGTATTTATTTATTTATTTTATATATATCTGCCTTCCAATTCAAATTTGCATCTATTGTCACACCTAGAAATTTTGCTTCGTTAACCATGTCAACGTTCACACCATTATGAATTATATTTAAGTTATTTTCTTTTCGTTTATTATTCCTAAATTCTATTAACTTTGTTTTTTGTATATTTACTGAAAGGTTGATGTGATCTAACAGACTGACAATTTTTTCCAATACATTTTTTATTTCTTTTTAAAATACATTAATGCAGTGAGAAATAATTTAACATTTTAGAGGTTTCGTAAACACATATTTATTTTAGATCCTTAAGTTATAATTTTCTTCTTAGCTCAGCTGATTAGTTTGGTATGACTACCTTCTATAAACACCCTAAATACATGAAGGAATTTCATACTAAAACAATTTTTCTTCTATTGTGTAAACTCTTAAAATATTGGGAATAAAAATAGCCAATTAAGTTGATAATGTAATAAAAAAAAATTGGCAGTCATAGGAACTGCCGATAGAAGTGAAAACTTGCTGTTGCCCTGGTACTGGTACCTAGGGGCAAACGCAACTACTCTTTTATTTTCTGTTGTCCTGGTATCTGGAGATAAACGCTGGGCTGTTGGAGGTAGGTAATCGAAACTCTTTACTGTTTCTGTTGCCCTGGTACCTACCTGGCCGTTTTTACCGAGTTTACCCGAAGATTTCATATCCGATCCGATTCATTATCATATCCGAGCGTGACGATTGATGAATCCATTTCACAGCCCACGAAAATTCTGTCTATAGCGCGCCTAAAGAAGTTTTCACTTCAAAAACCGTTACTTATCACTGTAGCGGCTGCATCGTATTTCATATTTCAAGTGCCCACCTACTAACTCCATTGCCTTTGTTCATTGTGTCCCTAGCGGATAAAATAAATCGTATAACATAAACACTAATTAAATATTAACCACAACTAACAGTGCTCCATTGTATTAAGAAATAGTTATAAGCGACAGTCACATTGTAAAAGAAGGAGTCAGATATTAAACACCATCAAGTGAACACGCATTTTATTTTGCCTGTCACCACACCTTCACTCACCCATCGGCAAAATCACAATTAATTTTCAGTCAAAATCTTTAGAGCTCGCGATGCAATAGACACCAACCATTGGCTTAAGTAGAAGGAAAATTCAAAGATAATAAATAGGTAGTAACACTGATACGATAGTATTTTATCCACAGACTAAGTAGAGAGATACTCTCTCGGCTGAAGAATTAGTATCCATAGCCAAGAATAAAATAAAAAAATATATATTGTCTTTCAGGTTTACGAATTTGTTTTGAAATTTGCATGTTTTGATATAGTTTTCATTCGAATAAAATGTGTACATGGATAAAGTAGTTAATTATTTATTACAATAAGTAGTAATTTCGCAAATCGAATGAATTGAGTCCCATTATGCCTTTACACTTTTGACAACTAAGTGAACTACCTACAAGCGCCTCCTATCATCGTTTTTATTGAGCCATATCTTTTCGTCTCGTCGGAATACGTCTCATTACTATGACAAACATTTTACACACGTATTTATTAGTTTAGGTTTCAGGTAAAGAAATAATAAAAGTATATTCAATTGGCTATCAATACAATTTTTTACAAGACACTTATAATTGAATTGTTATGTTATGCTAAGTATGTAATTTTTAAGTTATTCTTATTGTTATATCTACAAGTAAGTATTCAATATTATCATAATCGAATCTGGATGGAAGGTACCACAGTATCTCTCCAGTCTCTACGTAGTCTGTGGGTACCAGCATCTACTAAACAACTAAACATGTGTTGTTGAATTAATTTTTGTCTCATTTGAAAGATTCTCACTAGTTTCAGTCTCGGGGGTACTGCTTTTACATTTTTGCATTTGAATTTTATCTATGATTTAAAACTAAATTCACCCATAGACTAACTCTTGACGTCCGACGCCGTCCTTTCCAATTTGCTTATATTGGCAGCACTGTTACCAACGCCATTTTTGTTATACACTTGAAGCTTCATAAGGTGCCATTTTTGTACTCATTGGACCAGACAACGAGTGCGACAGAGAAAGAAAAATTGAACTGGTGTATGCAGCTTTGAGTAACCCGAATATTTTCTTCCAAGCTTATTTACGACGTTTCTCATTGTCTATGCTGTAGATACGCATCCCGAGCGATACATACGGTGAAAACTTAAAGTGAACAAATGTGTAGTAAAAATGAAGGAAAACGCTGTACTTAAGTGGCAAAAAGTGAATAATCCCACCGGGCCCCAACCACGACCACGCCATGGCCATCGGGCTGTCGCCATAAAAGATTTGATGATAGTTTTCGGCGGTGGCAACGAAGGAATAGTTCATGAACTGCATGTCTTCAATACCACCACAAACCAATGGTTCGTCCCCGTGACGAAAGGCGAAGTGCCTCCGGGATGCGCCGCCTACGGGTTCGTGGTCGACGGAACTCGTCTTCTAGTTTTTGGCGGCATGGTGGAATACGGCAAGTATTCTAACGATCTCTACGAACTGCAGGCGTCCCGATGGGAATGGAAACGTCTGAAGCCTCTCCCGCCGAAACAGGGACTCCCGCCGTGCCCGCGACTCGGCCACAGCTTCACACTCCTCAATGGGAAAGTTTATCTTTTCGGCGGGCTCGCCAACGAGAGCGATGACCCCAAGAATAATATACCCAGATATCTAAACGACTTGTACACACTAGAATTATATCCGAATTCCTCGATGACCGTATGGGATATTCCTCTCACTTACGGACAGTCCCCTCCGCCGCGAGAATCGCACAGTGGAGTATCTCATACAGACAAACTTACCGGAAAGTCATCGCTCATCATCTACGGCGGTATGAGCGGGTCGCGGCTCGGCGACCTCTGGATCCTCGACGTGGACAGCATGTCCTGGTCGCGGCCCGAGGTCGGCGGGCCGCCGCCGCTGCCGCGCTCGCTGCACACGGCCACGGTCGTCGGCCACCACATGTACGTGTACGGCGGCTGGGTCCCGCTGGTGCCCGACGAGTCCAAGCTCGCCACACACGAAAAGGAATGGAAGTGCACGAACACCCTGGCCTCTCTGAACCTCGAGTCGATGACGTGGGATAACATAGCGCTGGAGAAGTTCGAGGAGTCCATCCCGCGGGCGCGGGCCGGGCACAGCGCGGTCGCCATCCAGACGAGGCTCTACATCTGGTCGGGGCGAGACGGATACAGGAAAACGTGGAACAACCAAATCTGCTGTAAGGACCTCTGGTACCTGGAGGTGGGAGTGCCGCCGCAGGCCGGGCGCGTGGCGCTGGTGCGCGCCGGCACCACCTCGCTGGAGCTGTGCTGGCCCGCGCTCAACACCGTCACCACGTACCTGCTGCAGGTGCAGAAGTGCGGCAAGGTCACGCCCACGCGCTTCCCGTCCGCCTCCGAGCCGGTGTCGGCGCCGCCGCCCGCGTCGCCGGCCGCCGCGCAGCCCGACGCCAGCAAGGCGTTCGGGCTCGCGTCCCCGCCGCCCGCGCCGGCCGCGCCCGAGCCGCCCGCGCCCACGCGGCCCGCGCCCGCGCCCATCCCCGTGACGCCCGCGGCCGCCGCCGCCGCCGTCAGCTCGATCACGGCGCCCGCGGTGGCGACGCCGCAGAAGGGCCCGGCGGCCGTCAAAGTGGCCGGGCCGGCGGCCGTCAAGATCTCGCCCGGCACGCCGACCGTGAAGCAGCCGACGTACCAGGCGAAGACGGCGGTCAAGTCCCCGGCGGCGGGCGGCTCCGCGCAGCAGATGAAGGTCGCGGCGGTGACGCCGCAGGGCGTGACGCGCATCGTGAGCGGGCTCGGCGCGGGCGGCGGCGCCGTGCGCGTGTCGGCCGCGCAGTCCAGCGCGCAGATCGTGGTGGGGTCGGGCGGCGCGCCGCGGTTCGTGCAGGTGAAGACGGGCGGCGGCGCGGCCGGCGTGCCCGTGAAGCTCGGCGCCGGGAACGTGCCGGTGAAGCTGGCCGGGGGCGCGCTGCCGCTGAAGCTGGGCGCCGGCGGGCTGCAGGGGAAGCTCCCGAGCGGCGCGGTGCAGAAGCTCGCGCAGGGGAACGTGCCGCTGAAGCTCGGCGCCGGGAACGTGAAGCTCGGCGCCGGGAACGTGCTCGTGAAGACGGCGGGCGGCGTGCCCGTGCAGGCGGGGCTGAAGCAGGGCGTGCCCGTGAAGCTGGGCGCCGGCCTGCCCGTGCTGGCCGGCGGCGGCGCGCTGCAGCTGGCGGCCGCGCCCGGGCAGAAGACGCCGGTCTACAAGATCGTGACGGCCAAGTCCGGCGAGCAGGCGGCGCCGACGCAGGCGGCCTCGCCCGCCGCGACCACGGTGCTGCGGCAGGGCGGCGGGAACGCCGGCATCCCGGTCATCATCAAGAAGTCTGCGGGCGCGGGCGCGACCGCCGTCTCGCAGCCGCAGTACGTGACGCTCGTGAAGACGTCGACGGGCATGACGGTCGCGACGATGCCCAAGATGGCGATGATGGGCGCGCGCGCGGCGCCGGCCGGCGGCGGCGCGGCGGGCGGCGCGCTGGCCCCCGGCGCCACCATCGTGAAGCTGGTGTCCACCAACACGGTGGGCGGCAACAAGATCATCACGCTGCCCTCCAACATGCTGCAGCTGGGCAAGTCCCCGGTGGCCGGCAAGCAGACCATCGTGATCACCAAGTCCGCGGGGCAGGCGGCGCACTCCGCGCAGCAGCAGTGAGCCGCGGCCGCGACTCGACGAATGTAAATTGTACGAAAGTGACGCTCCGGACGATAGTTATACATTTTAAATCATACAGATATAGTTTATGAGTTTTGTACGTTACGAATGGGTCTGTGTAGTGTCCTCATAGAGTTTTTACTAAAATATTTTATTTACTCATTGAATAATGTAAATTATCGATGGCGGTACGCGTCTCGCGATATCGTATTGTGGGACACGCCGGGTTCGGATACTGTGGAGATCTGGCATAATAATAAATTAATTATGATGTAATGGGCGGACCCCGCCTGGACTGTGGTCTCATGGGACGACCCATTTTAAACTTATGCTAAAGTGCCTCATGTGCAATTCTCTTATCGTTCTAAGTTATTTATGATTTGAAATTTATATAAATAACTTATCTGTCGAAGAATGAATAATTTAATTATTACATATGTTTCATATGTAAATTTCTCTGAATGTTCTCCTATTCTCGGCTACCTATGTAGATATATAATGTCTTCCCTATGATTTCAAAAAGAAACTTTCCGACTTATGTATCATTTGTGTTCTTCAAGAAACTGGACAAAGCAGTGTGTAGCGTGCTAGATGTAAAACCTATATATGTAATATTAGTTGGAGCATGCGGCGCCGGCGGCGACGGCAGGCCCTCACACAGCGCTCACATAGTGGCCGCGCCGCCGTCGCCCCCGCCGCTGCATGGCTATATCTTGTTTCTTAGTATTTAGTTGGATTACATACTATGCACTTAAGTTTTGTACGATTCTTGTTGTTGTTTGATATTAGTCGTTTTGTATCTGTGTGTTGGATCGGTGAAGTCTTGGAACCGACAGTGAGGCTATTTTCAGTATTAAGGCCCCACGGATCCAACTGATATTACGCCGTGACCGTGCCCGATGGTTGCCCGATGGTCGATTGAAATGGCTCGCTTCCGCGATGTGTTACCACTCTGATGTTGGCACTTTATTTACAATATGACAAAACTTATTGATAAGTAATTTATCAATAATTCTTTAGTAAGAATATTTACAATAATTGACAGTAAAAATGCAGAATAAGATTTTGGTGCAAATTCTCTTTGGAAGTGAAAGGGTTTGTGTCCTCGCGGCCAATTGATAAAGTGGGAAAGAATATTTTTTACTTATGTTTTTATGAGAAGAAGAATGTATTGTATGTATACAGAGTACGTTGGGGTGAAATTGTGTTCTGCATTTTTCTACGTAGGATAAGTGTCCTAGGTGTACGTGCGTAGTGTAATCGTAAAACTAATAAAGTAAGTGAGGTATAAAATGTAAATATCATTAAGTAGATAAATTTAATGTTATAGTTTGTTCATATTATGTTCATTTGCTTAAATAAATGATTTGGATAAATTGATTTTTTTGTTTTTAACTCCATACTATGAAAACACTGAATTAGAAGTTGTTGATAATCCAATTGTTAATTTGCTAGCTATGTAGTTTAACCCTTAAATGCATGATTTTTTATATTAAATGCAAAAAAATACTTTATATTCACGCTAATGGGTACAATAATGGAAAAATAATGAAAAAAATCATGATACATATTTTGATGTTTTTTTATTGAAAAAAGCTTGTGTATCAAAAATGAAACAGTATGCATTACTGGGTAAAAAAATATAAGCTTTACCCTATGGTGAAAGTTGTTTCAATTGCTATGAAATCGTACAAAATAATAATTTTTTTTAACGCTCGACGCAAAAAAAACGATGTAGTGTTATAAGTTTGACATGTCTCTCTCTCTCTCTCTCTCCTCTCTCTGTATGTCTGCTACCAGCAGCTACCGAACAAATGAATCGATTTTGATTTTGTTTGTGGGATTGAGAGGTAAATTATAGTTGGAAAAGTTATTTGCTGTTTGATAAAAATCTGTTGAAGATGGCTGCTGCCACAAAATGGTGGATTAGATGCCTTTTTTTTTACAACTTCTTCAATGGGAATACTAAGAACGGCTTCTTGTATCAGTTGCGATTTATTCAAGTCCAACTTTGTCAAGACGAACCACTCTGCATCGCTAGCTCGATACTATTATTATTTCATGTTTCGCTGTTACTTCTTTGCTTTTTCTATACTTACGCGAGGTCTTCCCTTCTTGTTCTCTTTGTGTTTTATACATACATACATAGAACTGTAGCCAAGTCAGCGTGACACTGCCACATTCATAAGATGTTTTGGGTGATTTATTTATTTACCTCTATATAAAGAATCCAGAAATTTCCAATGGGAATATCTAAAATGTATTGTATTGTTTATACATATATGTATGTATGTATTAAATTTGCAAATACCATTTTGCTATGATTGCGGTCTCGACCTAAAAAACCGTTTATCTGGTCGTCCTTATCCAAATGCCAATTATGTTCCTCAATCAGTCTTTGAGCAAGGAATAGTCACACATCCAATCTCTTTTTTGCTGATTATATCATTGGAATCTGCTTCAACATACGTGGCTTACTTGTTTATTATTTTTTCAGCGAACAGCGGTAATAATACGATAATAATCATCATCTTCTAGTAGCTGTTACTAAATTTTATCTCAAAGGAAATAAGTCCAAATCATCTCCTTCAGACTCAGTCATTGGCATGTCACCGGCTTCCAATCTTCGAATAATATCTTTTATCTGGTCATTCGAGCTTATTTTCAAAGGCATCGTTGTAAAAAAACAAATAAAACCTTACCCGAACATTCAACCACCCCTAAACAATTGCATACAAAAGCACACCAATTATCATGCCGTTACTGCATACTGTATCATTTTTGAGACGGTAGATTTTTTGGGAAAAAGACAATATAATTCAAATATATAACCAAAAATACAAGCACAGCAAAAAAATATGTAAAGTTACCAATATAATTTATTTTTTTGCTTGAAGAAAAATCTACTCAATGTAATATAAATCCAATAAAAAAAATTGAAGAAATCATATTTCCCGCCAACTACGTTCCAATATTCGGAAATGACATTTGTTACGGCGCGCTACTCTTTACCTGTTATTTTTTTTTATTTCACAAATGGGTTATGAACTAAGTCATCAAATTGCCATACAGCCAAATGCAAAGTATAGAAATAATGGTTTGCCAAGGGCTTAAAGTTACTGTTTCATTTTTGATACGCTATGCATTTAAGGGTTAATTATGCAAAATCTACCGGTGTGGCTACATTTTCAATAGTGCGATAGTTGTGTTCCAAGTATGGGTACTATGTAGCTAAAAAGTAATTTGAATGCGAGATAGTCGAATTCATGAAAATTATGTGACTGCACACTTATTTCGAATGCTTTGTATTTGTTTCTAATACAACATTTTCGACAGCTATGCGTTCTCAAGTTCTCTACAAGTATCATAAAACATTAATTTCCTCACAGTGAGTTCCTTCACCGTGAGAGTGGGTTCTAATGACAAACTAGTGTACATTTGAGCTTTGTAAAATACAGTGAGCAACCGAGTCTTGTTTCTCAAATCAAATTAAGTCGACTGCATACTTTTACATAACTTGCCACCGCTTACCATCTTATTTTTCGAACTAAGTTGCCACTGTTATAAAATACTATTCGGCTACTGTGTCAGTACACTGACATTTTTATGGGTTCAAGTTACTTTAATAAGTTTGTCATTCAAATTATGTCACTGAAGGCAGTATATGGATTAGTCAGTTAATTTTTTTTTAACAATCCAATAAATTATTTATTTTTAGAAGTGCCATCTTACAAAATATGTTTGAACTATTTGGCGTGGTTCATTTTTAAAGAACCACTGAGTTCATTACATTTTACAAGCTGTCTACTGTGGTCGCTAGATGGCGCTTGTAGTAAAAAATAAATGTTATCTTGAGTTCTCTGTCCAAAGTAGGTAGTTAATTCTCATAAGGTGTTGTTAGGACGTTGACCAGTCAAAAAACATTAAAAGAAAGTTTCCTATAAAATTTAACGATTCCTCGGAGCCTGTTTCCATAAAAGTAAGTATTTAATTAGGTATCTATTGAGTCGAAGATGCAGCTCTGGCGATAAGATTAAATGGCATGCTCGCTGTTCGCAAGCTGCAACCACAGATCACTAAACGCTAATTACGAGAATCTCGCTGTTGGCGAAATACAAAGATCTTCAACTTCAACTTTTTATTATGGCTTCCATTCGGTAATGTTACCGTAATTTCGCAAGTGTCTAGCGTTTGAATACGAATATAATAGGTATGCCAACTATCATCGCGGAGGTAAGGGTTAAATCTTGATCTTCATAATTAAAATAAATCACGTGTCCACGTGTCATGTCGTTTATCCGCGATGGACTCCTCAACCATCGATATTCTTAAACTTTAAATTTGCACACCGTGTGCAATTTAATCCTACTTGAAAGATAGGATAGTTTTTTCTTTACTCTTTACGTATAACTACCTACCTAGGTAATAATATGACAATATCTGAGCGAAGCCGGAACGGCCGCTAGTTTTATATAATGTTTAGAAGAATAATAGTACCTACTTACCTATCACGTGTAAACGCTCACGAAACATCGACCATGGTTTATATCGATGTCACGAAATATATTGTGGAAGTACCTAGGTATAACATTTCAGACACTTTACCTACTCGATCTGGACCTATGTGTATATTCAGTACGTACCTACCTAGGTTCCCAACTTACAAATAATTATGTTTATTATAATAGCTCGCATTAAAGCCCGAGCGGAGTTCTCAATTTTGCCATAGGTGGCGCCATTGTTTCATTTTTAACCGACTTCAAAAAAGGAAGAAGTTTTCAATTTGGTTCTACGTTTTTTTTTGTTGCTATGTTATGCGATAGCGCCGCCGATTGTGAATCGATTTTAATGGTTATTTTTTGTTTAGTAGATCACAGTTTAGACTTCAGAGGTAAGTAGTCCCAAAGTCACATAATAAGTAGGTACATTTTATCGAAATCGGAGCGGAGTTTTTAAAAAATGAACACAAAATTAAAATTTGATTTCATGTTTTTAGACGATGTAGTAGTGTAGGTATATATTTATTCTTTATTCTAAATTTGATCTAGTGTCTGAATTGAATTTTTAATTGAAGTCGGTTTTGGTTTTATTACGTCAGTAGGATTAAAACAACATCCCTAACGAATGTACAAGAACTCTATATAATTGATAAACTAGAACACATTGGAATCAGAGGAGTAGCTTTTAAATTGTTTAAATCATATTTACAAAATAGGTCCCAGGCAACGTTGATTGAAACATATAACAAAAAATCCAAAACAGTTGAAAAAATGTTTTCACACTTTCAAAATGTTATACGTGGTGTGCCCCAAGGAAGTATCCTTGGTCCATTACTCTTTTTAATTTACATCAATGAGTTACCGCTCGTAACTAAATACTTATGTATCATGTTTGCTGATGACTCGACAATTTATATACCCAAAGGAAACATGAGTCATGATGCATTTGAAAAAGAAATAAAAAATGTGTTAGATAAAATTGTCAGTCTGTTAGAACACATCAACCTTTCAGTAAATATACAAAAAACAAAGTTAATAGAATTTAGAAATAATAAACGAAAAGAAATTAACTTAAATATAATTCATAATGGTGTGAACGTTGACATGGTTAACGAAGCAAAATTTTTAGGTGTGACAATAAATGCAAATTTGAATTGGAAGGCACATATATATATAAAATAAATAATAAAATAAATAAATACATACATTCTCTATACATATTAACAAATGTGTCCTCTAAGAAAATAGCTATCAACGCATATTATGGGTACATTTATCCTCTTTTAATTTACGGAATTATTTTTTGGGGTAATTCCACTAATGTAGAAGCAACATTTGTATTGCAAAAAAAAATGTATTAGAGCTATATTCAACTTAAGTAGGACAGATACCCTCCGTAATATTTTTAAAGAATTCAAGTTTTTAACACTTACATGTATTTACATTTATGAAATTTGCTTGTTCGTCAAACTAAATCGGAGTGACTACTTTAACTCCTCATTTAGAGCTGACATAACACGTGCTAAATACAAAAATAATATATTCGTTCCGCAAGCAAACAATTCTTTGTATCATAAGAACTCATACTTCACTGCTATCAAAATATTTAATAGTTTACCTTCAGACATCAAGAACTTGGACAATACTCGTTTTAAGAGAAAATTAAAGAACTGGCTATTAATGAAAGGATTCTATAACTTAAAAGAATATTTTAACCATGAAAATGACGATTATTTATTATTTTAAAATGTTGTTCCTATTTCATAATTATTTTTTTTTTTTTTGTTTTTTAAATTGGTTAATTATTTTCTTAAGCTTAATGTTCAATTGATATCATAATTATGTATACTAAAGATAGATTTTTAAAATGTTATAGCTATGTAGGTAAACTTAAGTTACCTATGTATTAGAATCCAACTTCTAATCCCAAGCTTGGGATATTAGTACCTACGTGAACTATCCCTGAGTGACGGTAATTCGACGGTTCCATGTTACGTAAAAATCTCAATCGCTGTGGTTTATTCAATCAGCGAGATAGACAGCCGCTTGAAAGCTTTCAATTACACTTACGTATCTGCCTTTATTTCTATTGCGCTCTTCTAAATATTGATGGCGATGTTTTGAAACTTTTCAGTACCTACGGGTTTTTTTATCGATAAGAGGTTTGCACTATTGATTGCTTCTTATATCTAGTTTATCTAATCTGGGCACTTTAACGGTAATATTATATAATTGCCCCATAGACTTATATATAAGGACCTGGCCAAAGGTGCGACAAAATGGCACAACCGTGTTGGGCCTAAAATTGTATTTTTAGGGCCATGCGACGTGCGACTCAGTTCACACCAGTCAGTGCGCGGGAGGGAGTGAACGAGTATTTGCTGGCCATTAAAATGCCAAAAAATGTTCAGTAAGCCACGTCCTTCCTTTGAAGTCATTGAATTGCTCCCATCTCGCCTGACGATACGATCTACGATCTGAGTGCGCTTACCTAGCAGAAACAGATTCACTATAGACTTGAAAAGATTCAGAATATAGCTATCAGGGATGCTTTTGAACGTTTTATTTCCCTCTCCGCTTAGGCACTAAATGCCGAACCTTATATCTCCGGCAGCCCGAAGCGAGGCCGATGCCGTCTGAGACGCCCTGCGCTAACGGTCGTAACGCGACAGTGCTCGCTATTAGAGTACCAACGCTCCGATAGTATTTGACAGAGTGTCCTTACCACATGTATGGCCGGCATGTATGTATGAGTCAGATGTTCTACCTTAGTTAAGTCTACAGATTTTTGCTTCAGGTATCAAATCCATGCTAAATACTTAGCGTAAGTATGATGGTGTGTAAATTAGGATTAGGTTTTTCGGATTTTCGGGTCCTGCACCTTCTGCGTTAACCCAAAGTCCTGTAGGTCGTTGAGCCTACTTGAAGCCGACTAGGGGAGACCGAGGAGGGTTGTGACAATTGTTACTTAGAGCAAGATATCTCAATAAAGAAACATATCACAAATATGAACGTTACGCCATAATGTAGCCCAATTATTAATCTTTTGAAAATAGTCATCAAAGTCAATTAAAATTATATGGTAACTGAGAAAATCCACAAAAACTGTAGGTATTCATATCGTCACAACTCTCCTAACACCGAGGTAAGTTGTGACAGGTACCAAGGTTAGTTGTGACATTTATCTACTTAGACTATATTTGACAGATAAACATATTTTTGTGAAGTATTATAATCAAAACACGTTTTTTTTGCATAGAAGTACTTTAATTTTCATTTAAGAGTGCGCCTAAAGCCAGGAAAAAATCAGATTTCACCCGCGCGACGCGTTTCTTAATGTGATGTACATAAAGTCGAGAATAGCATGACACAGTTTGGAAGAAAAATCAATATTTAATCAGGAGTTCATTTTTGACCAAGTTTTATTTAATTACTCAATAACTAAACATAAATTAAAAAAAGTGTTCGGTTACTTTACTAGAACGTACAAATAGGAATTTTATTACCAAAAAATAATGTGGGGTCATCGCTGATAATTTCGAGTACTCGAATTAAAACGGGTTTTTTCGGTGTCATTTTTATTTTTTTATTGTAAAAAACTCTGATCTATTTTTAAAATTCTATTCGGTTATTGTGCTTCTTCTTGATTGTACCCACACGTCAATATTTGTTTTGTCATAGTTTTTAGTTTCTTAACTTCAGTGAGCGGCGTCGAAAATGTCCTTTTTTCGTTTTTCTGGCTTTAGGCGCCCCCTTAAAGTAAAAGTAAAAAAACAAAACATGAAGTATTAAACAACAAAATAACAAGTAGTAATTAATTAATCAGTATTTATGGTTTCATGACAAGATCAATCAAAAATCATAATCTAATCTGACAAAAAGGTTTGACAGATGTATTATAGCATTGCAGCTCGCTCCCAGTCCAATTTTCATAAGACCAGCCTTTACATTCCAGGCACTGAACTAATTTCTCATATGGTCTGCTATAGAATTCAAGGCACCATAATACCTAGGCATTTTTCATAAATGGTGTCACTAGCCACGCTTCTATCAGTATTTCGTGTGTAGTCAGTTATTAATATCCTGTAACGAAAATAAGCAATTCAGACCATCAAAACGCATTATCAAACCACGTGCCCAAGTAAGTTGCTGACAAAAATTTTTTTTTATGATTAAAAATTTAAATGCTGAAAATATTTATCCCAGACTTAGGTTGTAAGAATTGACCAAAACAAACAAACATACACACTATACAAACAGAGGAAAACATTGCTAACATCAATTAAAATAAGCTAACCATAAGATAAACTTAAATAGGAGAGTTGTGACAGCGTGTCACATCTCTCCTACGTGCCAAAAATAGCGACTTGCTCAGAATAATAATTCATAATTTCAAAACAAGATGCAAACATAGGAAGACGAAGAAGAAGACAATGCCACTTTTTGAAACTTCAAAAACCACTCAATATACGGAAAAATAGACTAATCATTTGAATGCAATATATCAGAATATAGAACCAATCAAAATTTTGATTAAAAACTTACTTTTAGGTTTTTTTTTCATGCAGACTTCGTACTCGCACAACCACTTGCCGTACTCCTCTGACGCATAATGTGTTAACTAGAGTGTCTCTAAAGAAACATTTGCGCGGTATTACCAACTTACTTACGGTCAAAGGTTCCGAGAAATTGACTTTGTCACAACTAACCTCGGTCTCCCCTACTAGTAATAGAATCTAAGATGTCATGTCTCTCGATTCCAGATCGATTCCAGAGCCTCCAACTTAACTAGGCGAAATATACATTGTAGTGGTAGGACTCTCTGCAGAGACCACCTGGAGAAGAAGGTACCACACCTTTCCCAGTTATTCTACCGCCAAGCAGTAATGTGCAAACATTACATCTGACTGGCATCGTGTCTGTAACTCTGCCTGCGAAGCCGAGGGTCGCGGGTTCGATTCCCACCCAGTGCAAATGTATGTGTGATGGATTCAATTTTCAATGTTCATTTATTTATTTAGAGGGGGGGTGTCAAAAGGGGCAAGGTGGTATTAAGTTATGCAGATCAGTCGCGCACTCTCCGAAATGTGTCCGATAACATCAAAAAATGAAGTAAGTACCTATAACTTCCTTCCGTCTACAGATCAAATGTAGGTATATAGAATAAGAATAAGAATAAGAATTCATTTATTGCCATACTGTGTTTACAAAGATCTTAAAGTAGCTTAAATGTACAAACAGTGTGCCCAATTACGGACGTGCAATATGTGTCACATAGTGACGTAGTAGGTACTCAACGTAATAATTTATGTCAAGTTCTTAGTTATATACAAGTATGAATAATAAAATTTGTAAGTAGGGTAAGGTCGCCTTAGTCGTACCAGTTCAAGGACAATAGCTATAATTTCTATTGTAATATAAATAAAAGAAAAATCTTTGCATATATAAATTCTTCATTTATTAACGAATCAACAAAGACTAATAAGACATATAAAAATCTTTTAATAAAATGTTTTTTATAGGTTTTACAAAAACCTTCCTTCGGTACGACTTAGGCAACCGGTTGCCTTAATCGTACCACCCATGGCCTTAGTCGTACTTAGAGTAAACATATATCTTTCCTACTAGAATTCTAAGGACAACTAAAAAACTGTGTAGACTTATATGCTACGAGATCAATTTCAGTCTTACTTATAATAATAATAATAAAAAAACGTTAGTTTCATTTCGTAATAATGAGTACCTTTAGGAAATAAAGCTATCATTTTTTTAAATGCATATATCACAAATGTAATTTTTAGTTTTAATTTCGAGATCTGCACATAAATCATGTACCCATCCTTTGCATTTAATACATTGGGTCATATTTTCTTTGCGATCTTCGTTGCATAGTTTGCACAACCAATTTTCTTTCGCGTCTAGTTTCTTATCTTTGTTAGATTTCCTGTCTATCTTTCTTTTTTTATTAGTGACTTGTGTTCCTTTTTCTTTCTTAATGTTTTTCAAATTTAATATAGGTCTCTTCAGTTTCTTTGTCTTTTCTTTGGTTTCAATTTCCGTTTTGTAGGGGGACGAAGTCAATTCCGCGGTCTTATTGGTTCCTTTCCTCATTTTAGCAAAAAATATCTCTGTAATACCTAAGTCGTACCGGTACGAATTAGGAAGTTTATGCAGGTACGAGTTAGGCAGCGGGGTGTACAAAGTTAAAAACTAAAATTAATAACATAACCTAGAAACCGTTTACCGTTTAACCTAGCTCATATCAACCAGAAAACACTATAAAAACAGACATGAATCAAAAAAATATTCGTTTCAACACAATCTTTTGTGAAATTGCTTATGAATGACGTAAAAATATTAGTGAAAACTGTGCAAAAAACTTACTTTTTCATTATTTTTTGATCGCGAATTCCGGCAAGCCGCCGCGTGTCGCTGTTTACCCGTGGTACTGAGTAGAACCATATTGCACCGCTAGATGTCACCTTTTCATGACGGGTGCGCAGATATCGACGTGGTACGACTTAAGCGCTGGTACGACTAAAGGTACTTTACCCCTACATTTTTTTCAATGTTTGATAGAACTCAGGTAGCTAGGTACCTATATTCGCATTCCTGAATCCCACAATACAGGCCACTCGGGTACAGGGTCCAGTGCATCGATATAAATCAAAAGATGCGCTCTGAGCACCTTGAAATTGTTAACAAACTGCGTCTCTGCGTGTAGCGTGAGTGGTTTACAACTACCAATCTACTTGCCCTCTAGAATCGCTAGCGGCGAGGCATGCTGTGATTCTACTTATTTTGGTTGTTTACAATTTACAACGAATAGCGATAGGTATAAACGTCCGGTGTTCACCGCTACCTACAATAGACTAAAACGGGAAGAGTGAGCTCACTCTTCCCTACGATAACATAATTCCGTGCGTCTGAAGTTTGGGAGGGAGTTTCATATCCATTTATTTATGTCGATGGTCCAGTGCACACTTGTTTTATATAATATTTTACATGGGTTACAGCATATAGGTAGGTACCTACCTTTTCTTTCCTATGTTTTTATTTTATTAATGTATTTTTACGGCCACAATAAAGTTATTTTTAATTGAAAACTAAACTCACGATTTCAATTCTTATTAAAATCCTACTATCCTATCCTACTAATACCTATTATTAATGTCAATGTATGGATGTTTGGATATTTCGATGTTTCGATGTTTGTTGCTCAATCACGTCCTAACGTATGAACAGATCGGGCTGAAATTTGGAACACAGATAGATTATAGTCTGGAAGAACACATAGGCTACTTTTTATCCCGAAAAAACAACGGAAACGGGACTACGCGGGTAACACCGCGAGGCGCTGCTAGTAAAAATTAATTTAAATGTAAAAAATAAATTAATCGCGATGGAGCCAAGAATACCTATGTTTTCAATTTGAATGCCTCTCTCTGCTGACTGATAGACAACGCCTACAAGTGCAGTCACAGAACACTTATACTCTAGTGCAGTCTAATGTAAGTACTCATAGGTACCTAAGGTAAACGAAAGACTTTAGGTAAAGCATCTTCGCGTACACGCTGTCAAATACAAAAAATCGGACCCTATAAATCTAGACTTGGATCAATACGTCAGCCGCAACTATATGTGAGGGACTTTGCTTGGTCTTAGAAAAAAACAATTTGGTATAAAATAAGTATTATAATTAGCAACTTACAATATAGTATTTTACAACATTTACAATCTAGCGCACCTATTCTGATATCGGTAGGTTACAAAATCTTATATTTATTTTAAATACCTACATTTACGTAAGATTGCGCTAAAAAAACAGAAAGTCGGTTGGATAGTAATAACAAAACAAATTAAATAAGTTAACTTTTTCAAAAACTTTACAAAAAATAAACATTTCAATAACAACTCTGCAACTTGCAATATCACAATGTGCAAAACACCTCAACGTAGAAAAAATAAAAGCTAATAAAAAATTTGACATTCTTAAGATGCAAAAAGACTTGTCAAAGTTTAGTTCTCAATTTCACCATAGGAGGCGCCACTGTTTCATACTGTTGGTTTTTTTTTACAAAATGATATTTATACTGAAATTGAAAATATTGCCTATTTATTTGCACCCTGAAAACAGCTCTTTACAAAAACGTGTCATTTTCAGATATATATGTATGCTTTTTGGATATCGCCCTGAAGATATGGCAATGCCATCCGTTTCACGACACTCATCGCTATTTCACTGTATTTATTTAAACAATTCATTACTTAGGACTTATTGCCGTATTCCAAAACGATTCCTATACTCTCTGGCTATATGGATTTAGGTCCTAGTTTAAAATTCATAGCTCACTAGGAGTGATGAAATATATTTGGTAGGTACTTTCTACTTCATCTCGGTAAGTACTGCAATTATAACTATTAACTTTAGGGTACCGCAGAAGAGTGGCGTAGACCGCAATTTTAGTTTTTGAAGTGAAAGCTTTTAGCGCGTCACAGTCAGTTTTTTCGTGGGCTGTGAATTGGGCCCAAGCGTCACGTTCGTAAATGAAAGAAGTTTTCGGTAAGCTAGCAAAGTAAGCTATCAAATTCTGAGTTATAAGTTTTCACTTCTATCGGCAGTTCCTATGACTGCCATTTATTTTTGTCACAGTATCCTTGTCAATATTCGTAAATGTGTAAACGTGTCGAGAGCCAGGTTACCCGACCAGGCCGCACGTGATGATGCTGCAGAACCCTCGGCTGGGCTCCTCCGGGGCCGCTGTCACTGCTCGCTTCTTCTTCTTCCCGCTGGCGTCGTACTTCTTCTCTTCCTGGAAAATACAGAACAGCATTTAGAAAATTAAGCATTTTTTTTTAATTGTGTAGCTTCTATATTAGCGAATTCTTTAGAGATTTATTACCACGTTATTACTTTTATAAAAAACAGCGGTCTGGGAACCCTGCCGACTGTAGTGATCTCGACGAGGTGTTTCTTTTGTAAATCCTATTTATATAATAAATGACAAAGTTCGGGTGTTTGTTGCTTCAATCACGTTGGAACTGATGAACGGATTTCATTGCAATTTGGAACATAGTTGAACAATGTTCCAAATTTCAATGAAATACAATGTACTATTTAAGACGATAATCGAACCATGATAGTCGATTATCACAATGCTTTTATCTCAAGAAAATGGCGGTAACAAGAACTACGCGGGTAAAATCAGCGTACTTTGTACTGCCATTTTTTTGTCATGATTAACCCGTTCACCATTGTTTCAATTTTGATTCCGCGAAACTCCATCTTTCTTTCTAAAACTAAAGTATGTATTACCCAAATTACTCCTAATGACATTCGCTATCTGCCAGTGAAAGTCCCGTTAAAATCCGACCTGCGTTTCAGAGATTAGCCGACATAAACAGACAGACAAACACAATATTTTTTAGTAAGTTTGTACTTTCTTGCGTATTTGATGTAAAACTGTTAATTTGTATTTCTCAACAAACACTATTTAACAGTGATTATTATAGCTAATACCGGAGCTTTAATAATCTAGAATTTAATGTCAAAGAGTAGGTAAGCTCCAAGTAAGGCCCAATAACCTTACCTTATAAGGTAGATACATATATGGTTTTTTGATGTGGACAGTTAAGATCTATTTGATCATCTTTTCATTTCATTTCAAGTTAATTGGCAATGATGCCAAAAAATGTTAAAAAACTCAACAGTCAAATAATTTTAAAAACATGTGGTGTCACGTAAACCACGCAGGAACGAAGTACCTTTAGATAAGACAGAAGCAATCAAAAAAAATGTTCAATTTTATTAGATATATTTATGAAAAGTTCACCTGAAAAATAAAGTTGGCAGCACTGGTCAAGGGCAGAACGCGTTTTTACGCGTCACTTCTGTTACCTACGTATTTTTCTTACGGTTTTAGTTTCACATTTTTTTCAGTTCGGCCGCTCAGCAAAATCATTATCTCCCGCCGTAACGAACTTCTTCCAATAATTAATTTGATATCATATCACGCTAACGTCCAGCGTCCACTTTGGTTTGTCATTCGTTTCTGGTAAATAATAACATTCTTCGTATTTATCGCACCAAATGAAAGCTAAGAACTATTTAATAATAATATGTACGGTTATTGCAATAGCGACCGCTGTACGGAGTGTGGATACATCGAAAGCCCCTCAGAAAGCACCCTAATGGTATGATTAGTGAAAGTGGACGGACATTAGTTCAGGCACGGACATACATTTGTAGCTGCAGAGATCGGAACTAAGGCAGTGTATATTTCGCGTTTCACTAGGATTTTCTTCCAGTTGGAATAGGTATGTATATTGTATACGTACATTAGTGTGTAGTGGTAGGTCAGTAGTGGTAGGACTCTTAGCAGAGTCCGCCTGGGGAAGTACCACACCTTTGCCAGTTATTCTACCGCCAAGCAGCAATGTGCAAACATTACTGTGTTCCGGTTTGAAGGGCAATGTTTCCAGAGAAATTACAGGGCTTAGAGATATAACAACTTAGAACTCTGGGTGACGAGCGCAGTGCAGTGCTAGGTAATGATTTGGACTCTTCATATTCTAATAGCTGCGTGTCACTGTGCTGTTATGTGGCAGCATTTTGCTTACCATCAGGCACATGACCTGCTCGTCTTGTCACTCTTTATTTGAAAATAAATAAATTAATTAACATTAATTATAATTCTTCATGAAAACAAGACATTGCGGAATTGAATGAAGGACTTAAAGAAACACATTCATTTATTATCAGCAACCTCAGCAACCTTTGCTTTTTGAAGTGAACACTTCATTTGGCGCGACATAGACAAATTTTTCGTGGGGCTACGCTAGAATTCAATTCACAAGAATTGAATTCTAGCGTCACGTTCGGGAATGAAAATAAATCTTCGGGTAAACTCGGAACCATAGCCGCAGCCGCAGGCTATGGCCACGCCCTCCGATTTCACCGGCACAGTTTCCAAAGTAAGCTAACAGATTCTGAGTTACAAGTTTTCACTTCTATCGGCAGTCCCAATCCCTATGACTGCCAATTTTTTTTTATTCCAGTGCTTGGTAAAGTGCCTTTCTTTTATATTGCCAACAAATGCCGTTAAATCAATTAATTCCAATAAAATTATTAAAATTAATTATTTAATATTCCAATATTAAAATTTGTTAGACTATATACCTAGTCGTACAACTTCTAATTATGTCTATATAGAGTCAGATCTCATCTTTTGGATCAAGCAACAAATTTAAAAAATCATCGTTTTTGTTCTCGCCTCCACGTTATATCTTTCTAAGACTCCTTCATGCTGCGATATTTTGGGAAAGTACAAAAACGCCCTCGGTGGCCTACTTTCTACACCTAGAAAAAAGCACCGAGATTTCTTTAGGAACGTACCGATACGTTTAAGATATTACCTACAGAATATAAAACAAATATGAGCCGATATTTCTTCATGCACACTACAACATCTAGCCACAAACCATGGAATAGATAATAGTAGATCCCTACTAAGCTAAACTTGTACTATGAAAGCCAAATAGTCAGATAGTTGTTTTAATAATGCATAAAAACCTAATTTAAAATACATTTTAAATTTATAAAATACTAGCAGCGCCCTGCCGTTTTACCCGCGTATTTATTTATTTATTATTTATTCCGTTATTTTCCCGCGATGATAAAGCCTATGTGCTATTTTAGATACTACATAACTTTGTGTCTTCCACATTTCAACCCGATCCGTACAGGCGTTTCGACGTGATTGAGTAATAAACATTCATTTTTCGCATTTATAGTATTAGTAGGATAAGAGTACTAGGAGAAACTTGCGGTTCACCCATTTAGTTCCTATTCCCGTCATTTTCCCGGGATATGAAGTAGCCCATGTGTTATTCTAGACTTGTGTTGTTATTATATGTGCCAAATTTCATCTATATCCCGTTTTTGCTTTAAATAACATATGTACATACTCATAAACATACAATGTTTCACTTTTGTTACATTAGTAGGATAGACGAATAAATAGAGAGACACAGGACAAACATCATAAAATATCGACACCGTCGACGCCATCGGTCGGTTCGTGTGGCGAGTGTCAGCTGCAACACCGAAGACCTTCCGAGATTTCAATAGAAATGACAGGAAACGGCCACAAATGGGACAATTCAGGGACAGAAATGCGGCGGAGGCTCTGTGCCAGAAAAAATCGAACTCACTAGAATAATTGAGATGTCCCCTACTCCCCCATATTTTCTTTTTCTTTTCCCAATCCAAGATTAATTTAAAAAAATAACCAAAACGACATAGATCACGGATCCCGGAGTCTGTGGAGTTGCTAAGTTGAATAATAATTAAAAAAAAACATCATCAAATATTTATCATGGCTCCAAACCCAAGACCAACGACTCCGTGAGGAGACTCACTACCACAAGGTTAGCCCAACGACATTACCTCGACGAGCTCTCCGATCTTGAACTTGGCCATGATGGTCCTGGCGTCGGAGGAGTGACCGACTTCGTCGAACGCCTTCGTGGCGTCCTTGCCGGCCTCCTCGGCGATCGGCTCTGGCGACCCGGGGTGCTGGAATAAAAAAAAACAGAAAAATACTGTTAATTTGCAGCGTTCTTTGAAGCTATTTTCCATCACTACTACCTATTTAAAAAAAACAGTTTCACGGGGCTGTGGCCTCGGCATTGTGGTTAGACGACATAAGCTTCTAAAAAATGAAACAGTTGATTTCAGAATTTGCCCTATATCAACTTCTGATCCTAATTACGAGTAGGTATAGCACAGCCCTGGTGGAACAGTGGTAGTCTCTTTCTGCAGTCTGGTAATAAGACGGATATGTTGTGTTGTGTCCTTATTACAAAACTGAGGCATTTTCAAAAGCACTTATGTAAGTGATTGATGGGTGAAAAACTAAATCAAACATTGACGAATCCTTACATTAGCTTTACCCCGCGAGCGTTGCTACGCCATCTGTCGAAAATTGGTCGAACCAACTCAGAAACCTTCTTTGGCTCACGCACAACAACTTTGCTAAAGCTCATTACATTATCAAATGCATAGTTTACGATTCTATAAAGGACATACAGATAAACATTCATTTTTATATACTTATTAGAAAATGAACTTTAACACCACCTGTGGCAACTGCCACAGGTGGTGTTAAAGTTAACCTGTGGCTCAATTGGGTTTACAGTTTACAGTTTTTTTTTCAAGATTTGTCGTTAGGTCTTGTCCATTCTGTCCTTCGCTCAAACAAAAGATGAAAAAAAAAAGATGGTGTTGTGTGTGAATTGTCCACCAATATTTATATCTTATATCTCTGGGTGACGAGCGCAGTGCAGCTAGGTCATTACCTAGCTGCACTGGGCAAATCATTATTTGGACTATTCATGTTTCGATAGCTGTGTGACATTGTGCTGTTATGTGGCAGGCATGTTGCTTACCATTACCATCAAGCACATATCCTGCTCTTCTCGTCACTCTATACTATAAAAAGAAGTTAGAGTGTCTCACCTGGTCGAGGTACCTGGTGACGTCGTAGACGCAGTCTCGGTACACCAACCACAGCGGAGAGTTGTTCCGGCCGTTGTTTGCCGCCACCTCGGTCAGCGAGTACCGCTTCACGTCACCCATGGTGCTCTGATCTGGAAAAGTTACGAAGTTACGATCCATAAAAAACAACAAAACTTGTTAAAAAAAAAATGGTTGTCTGTAAAGTCGGTTTACTGACGATAGAACGTGACGTCTTAAGAAATCAGTACGCTGATAGCGCGAGTAGTGATACCGCTCGACTCGGCGGGTGGCGCCCTCAGCGCTCAGCTTCGTCCGCATGGCACGGAAGACGAACTAACCGTAACGGCGGAACGTTACAGTTTTGCGGGCGTGCATCCGGCTTCATCGAATTATAAGACGTTATCACGTCAAAAACAAGTCTCGCAACTCAGTTGTTCCACCGTAAAAAGTTGTGAGATCCATGTAATACCAAGTCGGTTATTAATTTATTCAGTCCTTAATTATGGGACCTCTTTTCTTAAGTTGTTACGTAATTATCTAATCTAAACTCACCGTAGACTCCTCAATGCAGACTCCGGGGTCCGTGATCTTTGTAATTTGTTTTTTTTTACATTTAGCTTTTATTAAATCAAATCAAATCAAATCAAAAATATTTATTGCTTAAAGCCGGGTCACACAGAGGCGATCCGAAAGCGAGACGATATTTTTTGTAATGTTCGAATTTGTATGCAACCTGCTGACACACAGCAAGCGGGCGCGATCTCATACTCGGTATCGGATCGCTATCGCTATCGGATCGCTATCGCTACCGGATCGCCTCTGTGTGACCCGGCCTTTAAAACTGTGTAGGTACATTCGATGTTATAAATTAGGAGAAGAAGGTGGGCAAATGGGCACGTGGTAATGTTTTACTTATACCGTACTGCTTTAGCACATTTATTTTACTTTCCTACTAATATCGTAAATGTAAAAGTTTGGATGTTCTTCCTTCTTAACTGAAATTTGGAACATAGTTAAATAACAGTCTGGAATACCACATGGGTTGTTTATCGTCGGAAAATATGAGGAACGGGAACCACGCTACTAAAACCGTTCGGTGCTGCAAGTTTTTTAATGAATAAAAATAGTTAACATGCCAAATATTTATTTGGTGCTTTATTAGTTGTTTTCAACGTAGTGTTGAAAAGAAACTTCGTTATTCGTTCTACTTCTATTAACGTTTATTTCCATGTAGGTACTTAGGTACATAGGTACAATAATTATGTTTTTAACAATGCTATAAATTATTACTGCCGACCATCTTTCGGCTCTGATGACAAAATGAGAATTGAATCTAGTATGCCAACCACCAGACTTTTTATTTTAATGTTATCAAATTTCGCAGGTTGGTACACTGTAAAATAACTGCTTGTAGGATGATAATTAAAAGAGACAATTAGTTAGTAGATTGGCACTACCGGAATTCAACACAAGAGTTACCAGGTATAATAATGTAAAATAATAAAATACGACTAAACTACGAATCAAAACTAAAAATCATGACATTCGGCCATCCGACCACGTGTTGCCTCCCGGCATACACATTAATCTCACAATTAGAATTCTGTGTGAAGTAGTGAATAATACAATTTAAAAGACTAAGTAAAGTTGGTACTAAAATTATACAATTTTTACGTAGGCAGTAGGTACGTTAAATAACAAATATACCTATGTAAAACCAAGTAGATCACAATGAATTATTGTTTATCTGTTAGGTACTCACATATTTATTTATTTTTTTACAATTCAATATTCTTATCGAAACCCTTGTAATCTATTTATTTCTTAAATAGAGTAATGTATTACAAATTACTGGACTGGTATCTAAATTTAAACAAGTGCAAGTTTTCATTTCACTTGAGACAATTGAAAATACTGTAAATAATCAACAAACTAAAAATCATACATCCGTACAAATTTATGTGATTGTTTTATTTTTACTTATCAAACACCTGAAACTATTTACATAAATTAATTAGGTACATTACACTGTAAAACTTAACATTCCAATAATACAATGTGCAAGAAGCAATTCACTAAATAGTGTCAAACGAGACATTAAAATAAATAAATTACGTACAATAGGTAATTCAGAACACTTAAATATAATATACCTATCAAGTAAGGAATATCTTTAAAATAATAACTAAGATCCAAACAAATCAGTTTCTATGTCAAAATGTAGCTCTTATCTAAATATAGGTTTGAGATGTAAACATCATATCAAATGTACTTATTTAAAAAAATGACATGATACATAATATATCAAATGAATCAAAGTTATTGGGGTTCTCATTGGAACTACCATCAAACTATGGTAAGTTGTACCTAATTACGGTTGCGTACGGTTTTACTGTTTATGACGATTTAGTTGATCTATTTACACACACACTTATTGTTTGGTTAAAATTGTTTATATTTGAACAGTAAGCACTATAGCAATCTAAAATTTTAATGGGCCTTCATTGTCCGATATAATAATATCCTTGTTCGGGATCGTTGTGAAACATGAGTTTAGTTTAGTCTCTCAAAACAGTAACGCAAAGTAAATCGTTAAAATTTTGGCCCATGAGCAAAGGTGTTGGAAGAACCATCAAACCTTAATTATTAATTATTTCATCGATTTTGCCATTTATGATGACCGACCCGGTTGCAACGATTGAATTTTATTACTGGTCTAGAACATTTTGAAGTCTTACTTCAAAAGCCCTTTGGAACGGCAACTATAGCACGCGATTGAATTTAACTTAGTGATCAATACTATTCAATTCAATTCTTTATTTGCTCGTTAATGGGTAACAAAGATCTTACAATATTAGGTATACACACAGCCAAAAACAACCTCATATTAGGTATGCAAATTAATTAATTTGGTAGGTATATCAATACTAGGACTAGGATCTGTTAATTTTCTTAAAAGTGGGTCTAGTGTTTTAATTATATGAATGAGTTTATGGTTTTTGAGATTAAAGAAAAACAGAACAAGACTTCCGGCTCTAGACAATTAAATGCCTGTGCTCCATTGCTAATTGATCGATTGCATTATCTATTATACATAAATTATAAAATGTACCGCCTTTTTTCAGTAATCTCAAATCCGTATACTACTACACTTAGTTCATTCTCTAATTTTTCTCATTTCAACAACATAATGTATAATGGCACACTTTTACAACAATCAATGGTTTGAGCTTTGCTTTCCGGATGAAATAATGATGAAACATGATTACAATTGTTCCTTCACTCAAGACTTAATATTTTAACATTCACAGCTTACTTGGTTTTCTTCCAGTTCTTTAGAGGTGGCGAGAGTTCAGTACTAGAACTACATTATCTGAAGAATATTATCAAAGAGATGGCATCGATCTCCTTCTCTTTTTCCTTTTGTTAGTCTTTCGCCAGCCAGGTGGTGTACTCACATCGTCTTCAGGCATCTTCGTACTCTCTGAAATTTAAACATAATTCCCGACAAAATCTGTTTTCGTACTAACAGTAACACAGCCTAAGATATCTACTGTGCGATTCAAACATATTTTTACGATTAATCAACCAGTAGATCTGACAAGAACAAGTTCTAATGTTAGACACATTTGTAAATCTGTTAAAATATTTCAGCCACGTTAGGCGTATATTTTACTCTGTTACACAATGGGAAATTATCGATTAGATATCCAGCGAGAGGCATACTCGCTCACAATCTGTTTTTCAGTTAACCAGCGAGACACATACTCACTCATAGTCAGTTAACCAGCGAGACACATACTAGCTCATAGTCAGTTATCCAGCGAGACACATACTAGCTCATAGTCAGTTATCCAGCAAACACATACTCGCTCATAGTCAGTTATCCAGCGAGACACATACTCGCTCATAGTCAGTTATCCAGCGAGACACATACTCGCTCATAGTCAGTTATCCAGCGAGACACATACTCGCTCATAGTCAGTTATCCAGCGAGACACATACTCGCTCATAGTCAGTTATCCAGCGAGACACATACTCGCTCATAGTCAGTTATCCAGCGAGACACATACTCGCTCATAGTCAGTTATCCAGCGAGACACATACTCGCTCATAGTCAGTTATCCAGCGAGACACATACTCGCTCATAGTCAGTTATCCAGCGAGACACATACTCGCTCATAGTCAGTTATCCAGCGAGACACATACTCGCTCATAGTCAGTTATCCAGCGAGACACATACTCGCTCATAGTCGGTTATCCAGCGAGACACATACTCGCTCATAGTCAGTTATCCAGCGAGACACATACTCGCTCATAGTCGGTTATCCAGCGAGACACATACTCGCTCATAGTCAGTTATCCAGCGAGACACATACTCGCTCATAGTCAGTTATCCAGCGAGACACATACTCGCTCATAGTCGGTTATCCAGCGAGACACATACTCGCTCATAGTCGGTTATCCAGCGAGACACATACTCGCTCATAGTCGGTTATCCAGCGAGACAGATACTCGCTGATAGTCGGTTATCCAGCGAGACACATACTCGCTCATAGTCGGTTATCCAGCGAGACACATACTCGCTCATAGTCGGTTATCCAGCGAGACACATACTCGCTCATAGTCGGTTATCCAGCGAGACACATACTCGCTCATAGTCGGTTATCCAGCGAGACACATACTCGCTCATAGTCGGTTATCCAGCGAGACACATACTCGCTCATAGTCGGTTATCCAGCGAGACACATACTCGCTCATAGTCGGTTATCCAGCGAGACACATACTCGCTCATAGTCGGTTATCCAGCGAGACACATACTCGCTCATAGTCGGTTATCCAGCGAGACAGATACTCGCTGATAGTCGGTTATCCAGCGAGTCACATACTCGCTCATAGTCAGATATTCAGCGAGATACATACTCGCTCAGCAGAAATATCAATAAAACGTAATTTAAATAAACAATAAAACGATAGTGGATCGTGGTTTTGAACCCAAAGGTTAACACACAGTTTTGTTATAGAAAAAGTTATCCACTGTCTCGACAAAAATAATACTTACAGCTTCTTTTTAAAAATAACGTTTGAAATAATTTGTGACTTCCACAAAATTTTAAGTGGGTCACTCATAGTTATCGAGTCACACATACTCGCTCAGTTTTATCCAGCGGAAAAAACATGATTTCAATTAACAAAAACATACTTTAATAGTCAGGTAAAAAGATATTGAACGAAATACGAAATAATTGTGACTTCAAAACAATCTTAAATGGGGTAGTCATAAAATGTTGATGTGCTGATAAAAACAAGGTTTTGCTAAAATAAGCGAGGTAGTTTAACATTAATAATCGAAATTTTCATTTGACAAGCGCAAACAACAGCGAATATCACATGTCAATGCTATCAGAGAGTAGCCCCGATCGAGCAATGAAATGTTAATTTTAAAATGCATGCGAGTGTACGAAGAACGCCCCCAAAGAGTAGCCTTGGCAGAGGGTCAATCGTACATCAAACATACATTAACACATTGTTACGCGCATCACTATCAAATGCAAAATTTGCTCGCGAGATCATTGAAAGATAAATGATTAGCATATTACAGTACATATTATTAAACATTTCAATGCTATCAGAGAGTAGCCCTGATCGAGCATTGAAATGTCGAACTTAAAACGCATGCGAGTGTACAATGAACATTGCCAAAGAGTAGCCTTGGCCGAGGATCATCACACATCAGACACGCATTAATCTTGCACATTATATTACGAGTATCATTATCCAATCCAAAAGTAAAAAAAAAAAAAAAAACCACGTGGGCGTTTTACCAAAACTTCAACAAATGAAAAATACATATTTTCTCAACATACCTTCGTTTCTGGTTTTGTTCCCTCTTCTGAGTTGAAAAGAAACTTCGTTATTCGTTCTACTTCTATTAACGTTTATTTCCATGTAGGTACTTAGGTACATAGGTACAATAATTATGTTTTAACAATGCTATAAATTATTACTGCCGACCATCTTTCGGCTCTGATGACAAAATGAGAATTGAATCTAGTATGCCAACCACCAGACTTTTTATTTTAATGTTATCAAATTTCGCAGGTTGGTACACTGTAAAATAACTGCTTGTAGGATGATAATTAAAAGAGACAATTAGTTAGTAGATTGGCACTACCGGAATTCAACACAAGAGTTACCAGGTATAATAATGTAAAATAATAAAATACGACTAAACTACGAATCAAAACTAAAAATCATGACAGTACAATTTAAATAATAGTGACAGGACGAGCAAGACACGCTGCTCACTGCTGCAAAGTCCAAAGTACCTACTGCGATGCACTCGTCACTCAGAGATATAAAATTTACATATTTGCCTTTAAACTGAAATCCAGTAATTTCTGCACGTTACTACTTGACGGAAGAACGATAATTATTAATCTAAATATCTGTCAACCAGAAACACTTTTCTATCAAATAACTATTTTTCATATATGGAAAGCTTCAGTTTGTTATTAAATACATTGTCTAAGCTGCATCCTTCTTACACCCAGTTGGGTGGTTGTAAACAATATCTACTACGCCTACCCACAAACACTTTGCAGACTTACCGGGCGCGTGACTCGGTGTTTTCAGCCTACGTTTACGCCCATGCTCTGATCACGTGATGCTCAAAATATAGTCTCAAAATGCTTAAAGTGTAGGTGGAACACAATCTTACTTTATATTAGGACGGAAGGTTAGTATTTTTCGTTCTACGGAATATGGTTAAGCTGACATTTTGTCGGTTAGTTCCAACAACTACGTGTAGATATGAGTTGAAAGTAGTAGTGTGCAGCTACAAACATTGTTTCAAGCGGCCACGGTTGTTCAGTATGATTAATTACTACAGAATATTGAAGATGGTTAAATGGCGGAGCGAATGTACTTTTAGCCACGGCAAGTATTCCGTAATTAATAAATAGTAGTTTGTGTGGATAGGATCGTTGTTGCAACGGTGGGTCAAGTGGCTACAATTTACACTGATTAATCTGATCTTTCTCGCTTGGACACACTCGGGCCGCCGAGTGTACCTCTCTCCGAGTGTATCTAAGCAAGAGCGAGAATTCACCCGAATGAATCTTTCACTTCCGAACGTGGCGATCTACAACCTACGAAATAACTTGTGTATGGTGCGCCTAAATAGTTTTCATTTCAAAAACAATCATCAAAATCTGTTAATAACTAGCGAAATGATCGCGTAACAAAAACGAATAACATTGAATGTTGACCTCCGGAAACCTTCTTTATGAAATACTGCGCCGCAAAAATCGTGAAGGTGAAAAGGCAATTTATAAATCAAATACAAAACTAACGCAATGTGATTCTCCGTCCCTGCCGCCGCGCAGTCATACCTACAGATAGAACTTCTAACTGAATCTCTAATCGAATGAGGAAAAAATACATTTTCAAACGTTTCCTGAACTTTTCCCGATACTTTGTGCAACTTCCTCGAAGATGTGACGCGAATTCTAAACTGTAGGATCCAGTTTCTTTAAAACTTTGGGACAAGATCTGAAGAATTAATTTGTATGCAAAATATTTATTGAATAAATATTCTTAGGATGAGTTTGACTAATTCTAGCTTAGCTAACTCGTCAAGGTTAGTCGTTCCATCCGTCTCGGTAGATATTCCGCGCGCTTTAAAAGGTATTTTACAATCTCAACAGCTAAAATCCTATTAATATTATAAATGTTAATGTTTGGGTGTTCGGTGCTCAATCACGTCGTAACGTATGAATGGATCGGGCTGAAATTTGGCACACAGTTAGATGTCTGGAAGAACATATTTATAGGCTGCGCGGGACTTTGCTATTGTGGAATAATCTGCCTACAGCAGTGTCTCCTAACTTCTTTAATCTTAAACCTTTAAACAGTGAATTTTCTGGGAAAGCCTGGTGAACCCTTGTCTATGCCCTGTGATACTTGGCGAGCGTATAGGTAAGCTCATTAAATACAAAAAAATAATGATATGCTCTATATATTTGACATATTAATCACGCTAACACATTCTTAATTTAAATAAATACTATAACAATAATAATTAATCACAATACTTAGTCGATCCATTCCAATGATGCGAACAGTACTCCATGCAAGAGCGAGCCTGTGCTTGATATAATGTGAGTAACTGTTCAGACAACTGTTGAAGTAGATCTTAGTTATATCTTTGAAAGGACAGCAGTGTTGATAAGACTCTTAGCAGAGTCCGCCTGGGGAAGTACCACACCTTTGCTAGTTATTCTACCGCCAAGCAGTAATGTGCAAACATTACTGTGTTCCGGTTTGAAGGGCAATGTGTCCTGAGAAATTACCATCCATCCAAAAACACCTAGTAGGTATTTAAATTGCGGTTGACCGCCATTACGCCTGATGGAAAGCCACGAACCGGTCTACCACGGGGTATCATTAACTAGATATACCATTGCGTGTGTATTGTAGGTGCCGTAATCATCGCGAGGATCGAGTGACGCGCCCAGTTTCCTGATTGTATTATCAATGAAACATACAAGTATAGTAATAATGTTTCAATGTCGGACTAGCTAAAGATTGTCACATTTTTTTTACGAAATTTCGTTTGTCATTGCTTGTTATATATACATTTATAATTTATAATGTATTTTGTGAAGATATAATCTTACCATCTGGCGATAAAAAATATTTTTAAAAGCATTAATTATGTTGACTTTATTTCCGCTTTGTTTGTATTATACTCTAATATTTATTTGGTAGGATTGTTTGCAGAGTCCGCCCGGGGAAGTCCTACATCTTCACAAGTTAGTCTTGTTCCGGTTTGTAGGGAAATGTTTCCTGGGAAAATATTGTATAAAGAGATAAATTATCGCATATCTCTGAGTAACGATCGCAATGCAGTGCTAGGTTCCGAACGTGTCCAAAAGTGAAGCCTGGCGATCCAGAAGCGATTCACTCTGCTTTTTGCTAGAGGCCTGGCGATCCATTCTGCTTTTTGCTAGAAGCCTGGCAATCCACTCTCCTTTTTGCTAGAAGCCTGGCGATCCACTCTCCTTTTTGCTAGAAGCCTGGCGATCCACTCTCCTTTTTGCTAGAAGCCTGGCGATCCACTCTCCTTTTTGCTAGAAGCCTGGCGATCCACTCTCCTTTTTGCTAGAAGCCTGGCAATCCACTCTCCTTTTTGCTAGAAGCCTGGCGATCCACTCTCCTTTTTGCTAGAAGCCTGGCGATCCACTCTCCTTTTTGCTAGAAGCCTGGCGATCCACTCTCCTTTTTGCTAGAAACCTGGCGATCCACTCTCCTTTTTGCTAGAAGCCTGGCGATCCACTCTCCTTTTTGCTAGAAGCCTGGCGATCCACTCTCCTTTTTGCTAGAAGCCTGGCGATCCACTCTCCTTTTTGCTAGAAACCTGGCGATCCACTCTCCTTTTTGCTAGAAACCTGGCGATCCACTCTCCTTTTTGCTAGAAGCCTGGCGATCCACTCTCCTTTTTGCTAGAAGCCTGGCGATCCACTCTCCTTTTTGCTAGAGGCCTGGCGATCCATTCTGCTTTTTGCTAGAGGCCTGGCGATCCATTCTGCTTTTTGCTAGAGGCTTGGCGATTAACTCTGCTTTTTGGGAACTTTGCCGAACTATTGTATTGATTTATCCATTTTTAAAGTGAAATCTTCTTTAGTCTTAATCTTTTCTTCGCGACATCGACATCCTAATGTAGATTGGCGGCGAAGCGGTGTAACGTCGGAGCGGGGACGGAGCAACGAAACGGGACATGGTATAGTTTTGGATGGGTGTGTTTTTGTGAATTCGCATCACCAATTTGTAACAATAACATGAATGCAAAATAAAAGTTATACGTACATTTTCACTTCTATCGACACTCCCTATGACTAATTTTTTTTGTGAGTAGAATCCATTTGTTTTTGTAAATGTATATCTACTTGTTAAACTATCTACATATATTATCAGCTGTTGTAGATCCATTACTATTATCCCTTAGTTTTAGGTTTTGGAGTATCATCATCATCATCACACCAGCCGAATGGCATCTACTGCTGGACGAAGGCCTCTCCCACATATTTCCGCAAAGATCGATCTTGCGCCACCCGCATGAGAGTATGTGGAAATAAAAATATCATGCTTGATATCTATTAGTTTCCTCTTTAGTTCCCAGATAAATATTATTGATCATATTGATATTTGGATGATGTAATTCTGGTTACGTCACGGTTGAGTAAGTCAGCAAATGTATAACGCAACCTTCCGCACAAGTTGCTCAGGAAGTGACGTCATGACGGATGATCGCCGCTACAAAATCATTCATGACTGTTTGTAAGTATTTTATTATTATCTATTTAGTTATCTCTTCACAATCTCTACATTTATATTGATGATAGTTCCACATTCCTTTGGCACTGAATAATTTACGTTCCAAGTCCGGTCGGTTCTAGTAAGTTCCAATTGTTTGAAATTAAAAGATATGTCATTATTTTTTATCGATAATAGGAATATAGAAAATAGGAGTGCGCTTCCTTAGCTTAGTGACAAGGTTGCCAATTACTTCTTTAATTTAAGATTTTTTTGTGTTTATTTCGTTTTTATTTTATTTTAAGTCAATAAAGAGTTTATCTATATACATATCTATCTTCGTTAAAATTTACCGATTCACTCTCGATATGAAAATATTATATGACACGTGTCTGATTCCTCACGGTGGTTTCTTTCACCGTTTTTAAGTTATCAGTATTACGCACACTTAAGCCTACTCCCATGACCAAGATTCTTCAAAAACAAAGCAACAAACTTCAGGTTACGAAATATTGAGAGACATTGCACGGTGTGCACGGCCATCGTTAAACCGGAGCACTCTATGTTCTCCAAGCCGGCCAAAAGAAGAATTAAATTAAAAAAATACATTTATATAAAATCATAGTTTTTAAAGTTGGTAGTTTTTTTTTCATTAGTTGTAGCGTGAACAGAGCTTCATTTGAGATGCAAATAAGCTGCTTATCAGCATAGTACTTATATAACCAAATAGTTTTGACTGGGTTTCCCAGCCGCTACAAGGTCAACTCTCAGATTTATCTAAAGCCGTCTATACCTATCGATTCGGAACGTCTGATAACAGCGATCTCGGCTAATTGCTTATCTTACCTCGATTAGATATTAAATAACAATCAAGTGTAAGTGATTACGAGAATTCAAAGTAAGTACTTGTAAGTACATTGAAATCATATGATAACAAACGTTTTCAAATAACAATAACGAAGACATGATTAGAAATAAACAAAATTGCGCCAATCGACGCGAAGCGACCTGAAAATACTGGCATTTATTTGGCTCAACGTAGGTATAAGGATTGTACCATATATGTGGCACGTCCGTTAGGACGAACTGTTGATACCAAACTTTTATAACACCATAAATGTACACGGTTTTAAGCAATAAAAATAATTTCTATTTCTGTTATTCAGCGTGGTAATGCCATAAACACCACGGGTACGTTTCAACTGGTAGTGAAATTAGTCATTTTAATTATTTCTCGACCATTGGTCTATGACTTCAGATCAGTTCAAATTAAATAATAAATATGTAGGTGATTGGGTAAGTAGTGTTAACTATTAAGTAGTTTTCACTGTAACTTATCTTTTTTTTTATAGCATAGATTGACGAGACGAGCAGGTCATGTGCCTTAAGCAACATGCCTGCCACATAACAGTACAGTAACACGCAGCTATTGAAACATGATAGTCCAAATCATTACCTAGCACTGCACTGCGCTCGTCACCCAGAGATCTAAGATATTATGTCTCTAAGCCCTGTAATTTCTCTGGAATAATTGCCCTTCAAACCGGAACACAGTAATGTTTGCCCATTACTGCTTGGTGGTAGAATATTTGGCAAAGGTGTGGTACTTCCCCAGGCGGACTCTGCTAAGAGTCCTACCACTACTGCATCTAGTAAACTACTGCATGTAGTAAGGCACTGACCGTTTCTTTTATAAATCCTGTGAGGATAGTCAGAATGCACCACGTTTCGAAATAAATATGTCACGCACTAGTTTATACTATTACTAGCGGCCCACCCCGGCTTCGCCTGGGGTACATATTGTATAACCTGTAGTACTTGGATATCATATACATATCAAACGGTGAAAAAAAAATTGAAGTCGTTTCAGTAGTTCCTAACATTAGCTCGTTCAAACAAATACACAGCTTTATAATATTAGTACAAACATGCTAATGTTTTAATGTTTGTTTTTTCATGTCTTTAAAAATCAAATGGTTTATGCAATATGAATTAGGTGAATTTTATTACCCCAATGTTAAATCTGTATAATCTAGGCCAACTTATTTGAATTGTATTTTAACAAACTCAAACATTTGCATGAGTTTCCTAAAACACATACTTATATTATCAACTGTTTATATTTTAGAATCTGGTTTTAATTTTAATATTTACGATAAACTTCTAAGCCGTCTCAGTGTGAGATTACTTATGATGTGAACTTTACTTTCTTACATATTTCAGTAGAATAATTTGTTTCAACAAAACTAAAATTCAATGAAAATACACCGTCTTATTATTTACATACGATAAGCCTTTATTTTACTAAAATACAAAGCGAACTAAATACTACTCTATTCTACACAGCCAACTAACTAGTTCCACTGAGTACATCCAGATTATCCATATAATGAGGGTTTAGAGATCTATCCATATGCTCTAGCGCCCACTATGTGTGATGTTTATTTGTTATTAGTGACTAGCATGCTTTAAAATTTGTTACGTGATAATTTTTTTCGTATCCCATTCAGCAAACCCTTTCATTTAATACCCATATCACGGGGGGCATTTCAAATAGCCGCTTGGATGTCCGCCATGTTGGATTTAAGTCACATGACTATTTTTTTCGTATTCCTTTCAGCATTCCTTGACAGCAAACCCTTTCATTTGATACCCATTTCATGGGGGTGGATTTCAAACAGCCAGTCCGCCATCTTGGAAAGGCCGCCATATTGGATTGTAATGACGTTTTTTAGCTAGTCATGTATTGTCATCAGAACTCAGAGCGTGTGCAAAATTTCATCCTAATCAAGATCGGAAAGTGGGTCAAATTAAGATTCCAAGATTTTCTTACACACATACATAGTAAGTTACAGGTGAAGCTAATAAAAAAAGGGTGTTAATAAAAACACTGAACGCGATTGATATAGATTATAGACGAACAAACACACTTGACATAAAATACAACCGAAGCTGAAATTATGTGCATTTTTTAAATAAAATTGCAAAGGATACGCGTTATTTACAATAGGATGAGATTCGTATGATAATTATGAAACGGAAATAATTATCGTTGTGTATTTTGCAAAATACACAACGTTCCATTTCGTTGCGATCTCCTATTCATGCATCGTTGCCGAGCAGAATAAGAGCGCCAATTGAGATGCAAGAATAGTTTAGAGTTTAATGTAGTACAATTGTGACGTATGTGACCAAAGGCCTAATGTAATGCAGAATATTTATTGTTTTGTAAAAAACAATCTTCACTAATAGTACACACAAAATAAATAAATTTGATTGAATTTGAGGCTACCACCTCCATTGACGTAAATGTGTGCTATTCTGCAAAATACCAGCATTCTACGAAAAGAGCTACGCTGTAGTCGCCGTAGATGCAAACGCAGACAGACGGACAGACCGCGCGAAACTAGCAGGGCTTTTCTACACGTATATAAATATAGTGGTAATAGACTAGCGCTTCGCCCCGGCTGCGCCCGTGTTATTATGTACCATGGATATACATATATATATAGCACTCAGATATCATGTAAGTATCCAACGGTAAAATATTTTTTTAAATCGGTCCTGTAGTTCCTTAAATTAGCGCGTTCAAACAAAAAACCTCTTCCGCTTTATAATATTACTATAGTTACGAGTATTAACAATGGTTGCTAAGTGGTCGAAATTTGACCAATAAAGTAATGTCCATCTTTTTTTTTTATTTAGGAGATAGGAACGAAACGAGCAGGACATATGCTTGATGGTAAGCAATATGGCTGCCACATAACCGCACAGTGACAAGAAGCTACAAGAGTCCAAATCATTACCTGGCACCGTACTGCGCTCGTCACCCAGAGATCTAAGATATTATATCTCCAAGCCCTGTAATTTTACTTGAAACATTGCCCTTCAAACCGGTATAAACACAGTAATGTTTGCACATTACCGCTTGGCGGTAGAATAACTGGAGTCTTACAACTGCATTAAAAAAATCTCATAATTAACTTAAAAAAAATAATTACCAAACATCATTACACAAATTTCAACATGTTTTGTTTATACGGAGAAAAGTATTAATAAATATTATTCTGTGTAGATATTTATAGATTGTAAACGTAACTATTACTCAAACAAATAAATCGGTGTTTCCGGGGTAAGAAGATATTAATGCTCTCAAATCGGTAGTTTGGATTCTAAGCGAACAGTTTTATCTTACGAGTACTAATATTATAGAGCTTATGGGTTTGTTTGAACGCGCTAATCTCAGGAACTACGGGATTTAAAAAATGATTGATCATTGGAAATATACATGATCTCCAATGCTATGGGCTAGACTATATATCTATCACGGGAAACCGGGTGGGAACGCTAGTTCTTTCATAAGGATGGACTTGCACTTGTCCGTCATTTCGTTTGACGTAATTGTAGACCGGATCGTTGTTTAATAATAGAAAAGTTTAAAGAATATACTGTGATATTAGACTAGAGGTGGTCAAGTGCAATCCTACTATTGGTAAAAAATCTAAGGTGAGGAAGAGGAAAATATTGTATTTTACAATTTGGTATCTAACGTGGCTAAATAGTTTTCATAGATCAAACATGTTCGTCCGAACGTTCTATACGTTTGGTAATAGTACCCACGTAGTACCTATGTATTTAAATATGTCTGCTCGAGAAAACGGAGGTCGTGGGTTCGATTGCCATCCCGGACAAATAATTTGTGTGATTAATACTTTCTATTTATTCAGTCTGGCATTTTCTATTCATCACAAATGTATTTACGCTTATATTGAGCAAAAATATTTATCTCTTCATAGTTAATTGATTCTATTTTTATCGTATATCTTAGATTTGAAGAGCTATAGTGTGCGCCGCTACACAATATTTATATGTGTCATATATGAATTAGACGTACCGTAGGTATTGAGGTCCCACACTGGCCTTCACCGAGGCTTCAGTCACTACTGCACGGATTCGCGACCGCGCTCGCTATCGGTACCTATCGATAAGATAGTTCTGCAATAGATTATCTATAATAATGATAACGTAAATTTGGATAGGTACGGTGACGCACAGCACTGGCAGGGCGAGGCCTCACGTGGTCACTCTTTGAAAGTGAAATTGCCGCGAGGAAGATGTGCCGTGTGGTTTATGATAAACATTGTTGATGTCCGGTTGAATGCGTGTATCGCTTGCTATATTGAAGCGAAACAATCTAAGCGTGGCCGTAGACGGGTCAACAACCACGACAAAAAACACAGTCATCGAGCACACCGGCCCCTGACCACAACCACAACGAGCCGCCATCGACCTATTTCTTGCAGTTTTCTTACTCTTTATACGAACTCGTCGCACACGGTGACACCAGAATCGCCACTTGCTGCAAAACGCCGCTTCTCGCTTATTGTGACCGGAACTGGTTTCTATGAAACGCCGATGCATACCGCTCGCGCGAAATATTCCACCTTTTTCTCCCTTGGCTTTGGTTAAAACTAAATATTGGTGGACAATATTGGTGGACAAATATTGGTGGACAATCAGACCTTCGTCAGAGTCCATTATGATACTGCAAGAGTTAAAAAGATACCAGCTACCGACCGCAAATCTTGACCACCGGCCACAAGTGGCAGTCGCGAGCTTTAGCTACTTTTGTAACCGCTTCTGTCTTCTTGTGGCGATGTTTGTGGTTGTGGCGTGTGGCCCGTGTGCGGCGACACTAAGAAGTATATTTTGGTATAAGTGGAATCCTACTAATATTTTAAAAGTTTGGATGTTTAGGTGTTGGTTGCTCAATCACCTTGGAGCTGACAGCTCACTGGGAGCTGTCAGCCAATGCCCATTAGTAGGTTACTAGCAGAATTCCGTGGTTTTACTCGCGTTGTTAATTTCCCGCTACAAAAAGTAATTTAAGTGCTATTTCAGACTGTAATCTAAATGTGCTCCAAATTGTAATCCCATCCGTCCTGCCAATCCCACGTGATTGAGCCACAAACATGCAAACTTTAGCTTTCATAATATTAGTAGGATAGAAGCACTCAGATACAGAACAAATATCCGTAATCATTCTTCAAATAGATAAACACGGCTTATTGCAGACCGCATCACCACCTTACGTGCGAGATGACAGTCTAACACAAACTTGATAAAAACGAGTCTTGATTAAACCTCGAAGAGATTTGATTACTGAATCAATCAGAAAATGTTGAACAAGTGATCTGGGAACATTAGTCTTGTCTGTCGCTATAAATAAGTGGCGTGCCTTTTGTCGGAGCTATCTGCGGCTATCGTAATAACTCCGATAATGAAGATAAACCGATGATACAGTAATAACGCTTATCTGTTTACTGTCATTCTCATTTTATTATTACGATATGACGAGACTTACAAATTGGCAGTTATCTGTCTAAAATAAATACTATTCTATGATAAAATGCAAGACATTGAAGATATAGTGGTATTTATAATAATTAATTTGTGTAATGAATCCGTGACAAATTTGAAATATTTGAATAAACTCGTTAACTGCGGTTTCAGTCGTAGGTTCGAGTCCTACCTGCAACTCTGAATACGTTTTCAAGTGCAATTAATTGTACACTAACGGCGAAAGAAAAAATCTTTAAAAAATTGGCATGTTCTAATTAACTCTAAAAAAATTTGTGAAAGTTTTAGTAAAAGAAAACTAGCATTGATTTAATCACGGTAGCTTACGTACTAGTATTGATATTCACGCGATATCTACTTTTTTTTTAAAAGTGCAGAGCCTTTATTAACATAACTAAAATACAATGAGCATTACACTACGCTACATATCTAACTAACTACCTACACTAAGCACACCTGAATTATCCATAGACCGATGAAGGTCTACAGATAATCAAGATGTTCAAGCCCACTACCAATCGGAAGCGTACCCAGCATGCTGGCGGCATTACCACGCTGAATGGCAATGCTTATGCGTTGGGCCAAATAAACACCAGCATTTTGGTCACGCGTCGCGTCGACCAAGCGCTCGGAAAGGCTTTTGAAAATGAGGTGAGCTCCCGGCCCCCACGAACCCAATGGCTCAAATATGTAACCTCTTCCGAGAGTTGCATATTTGCGCCGTTTGAGTCTACTTTGGTGTCAACTGTTGATATTCTCTAGTTGAGGCTAATAAAATAATATATCTTTTTATAGCTGTAACAAAATATTGTACCTAAACTAAGATAAAAAATATCTTTTAGACTAAAATAAACTGATTAGTATTATTAATTTTTATTGTTATTAGGCAGTTTCCCCTAAACATGGTGCATGAAACTGCATCAAAATTGCTGCACCATTTAAACAATACGGATACTGGCGAATATGTAAGAAAAATATGCTATTTTCGTTCTTGCTTTTTAATCACAGGTCCACCTAGGTACTGGACCCAGCCCAGGGGTGGGGGGTTGTCATGACCCCCCCCCCCCCGCTAGATCCGTGCCTGTCTGTAGCTGCAACAACAACTGCAGTTCAAACGTATTATGCACATGACTCCGAAAAGACATTAGTGCGCGTGGGATTTGAACCAGAGGCTCCGGATCGGCAGTTGCCGTTCTCGCGGTTAGACCAGCCGTAGCTTGTTGTAAGATCAATCAATAATATCATTAAGAAAATAAATTTGCTTGTTACGCTTTCACGAGAAAACTACTGAACCGATCATCGTGAAACTTTGGACGTATGTATATTCTTGGAGGTTTTAGAAGTTTGCTTTGCTTGTAGTAGTAGGTAGGACTTTTTGCAGAGTCCGCCTGGAAAAGTACCACAATTTTTCCAGTTATTCTGCCTATAGGATAGGATAGGATGGGATGGGATGGGATGGGATAGGATGGGATGGGATGGGATGGGATGGGATGGGATGGGATGGGATGGGATGGGATGGGATGGGATGGGATGGGATGGGATGGGATGGGATGGTATGGGATGGTATGGGATGGGATGGGATGGGATGGGATGGGATGGGGTGGGATGGGATAGGATGGGATGGGATGGGGTGTGATGGGATGGGATGGGATGGAATGGAATGGAATGGAATGGAATGGAATGGAATGGAATAGAATATTATGTATTATCATTATTTATTATCAATAGTTACGGGTCACTATGCTGTTATGGACAGGTAGGTTATTTACCATCAGGCACATGCCCTGTTTGTCTCGTTGCTCTATAACTCTATACAATAAAGAAAACAATACCATAGGCTACTATATAAAGAGACAAGGTGCCTAAATAAAAATTATCTAATTATCTGTATCCTTCATTGGTCTACGAATAATTCAGATGTGCTCAGTGTAAGTAGTTAGGTATGTAGCATAGTGAAGTTCTCATTGTATTTTTTATTATAAAGGACATAGCCGTAGCCTATATAAAAATATATCTATAAAATAAAATCATCATCCGCCGCAAGACGTCCACTGCAGAACGTAGGCCTCCCCCTAGATTTCCACAGCGAACGCCAAATCGCTTTTTCTCAAAATCAAATGTAGATTCAAAATTTGCATGAACTGAATAAACGTAATAAAGATAGTTGTATAGATAGCTCAGTCGAGGCTAATAAAATTACACTCATTACGATTTTTTTGATAAACTTGATAGTATAACTTTGCAAATATTGATCCTAGCGTAAAAATTATTTCGACCAAACTTGTGAGAAATTAAATTTCCAACAACTTTGGATACGGTCATTTTTGCTCTAAAGTTGAAAATTAACGAGGTATTTCACAAAAACTTAAAAAACAAGATGGCGGCGAACCCTCTACCGGGATTAGTTCGAAAATCGAGATTTATAATTCCAACCACCCTCTTCGACGTTTAAAAAAAAGTCGCTCCCCGGAGTTTTTTCTATTTCAGGCTAATTTTATGTCTGCCCCGACCGTACTAAGAGAACACGACACGTGTTGTTGACTCGGTGTCGGACCGGCGATAGAGCGTCGGGTGTTAGGCCGTGTAATCTGTACTGTCAACAGCGGCCGAGTGTCGGAGAACCTCGTTACCCGCGGACGTGATCTGCGGAACTCATCACACAATACTACTAAAATCATAATTGACCGTTTAGCTTACGATATATTTAGGCTGGATGTCCACTCGAGAACTACAAGCTAACAATGTGAGCAGGAGTATAGCTAAATTTAGTGATAGGAGAGTCTAAATCGCTGCTTAATACTGCAATACACTCGACAGCCCACTCTCGACAGACACTCGAGTTATGCAGTGATTTAAATATTTGTCCTGTAATTTAATTTTCCTCTAAATTGTAACACAGTGTGCATACTCCGGCAATGTTTGCAGACTTCCGAAGATATATATTGATTCACATCTTTACTCTGTAATTTCATTTTCTTTCAAACTGTTAATATTTGCACATTACTGTCATGCGATAGTTATTTTAACACCGAGTTATCTAAGGTATAACTGCATCGGTTGACGTCTGTATACAATACTCCGCCTACGTACACTCTAGGTGGTAGTGGTAGTACTCTTCGCGGAGTCCGCCTTAGGAAGCATCACACTTTTCCCAATGATTCTACCGCCAAGCAGTAATTGATTAATATTACTGTGTTCCGATTTGAAGGACAATGTTTCCAAAGAGATAAATACAAACACAAATACTTTATTTGCCAAAATTACGCCTACGTACAAAAGCTTGTCAGTGACCCCCAAACTAATAATCATCTTAAATTTCCGGGTGACGAGCGCAGTAAGTAGAGATTTGGACTTTTCAAGTGTAGTTTCATCATCATCAACATCATCAGTCTGTGTTCGTCCACTGCTGACATAGGCTTCTCCTATATAATACGCCACTCAGCCTGATCCTTTTTTTTACTTTTGCTTACTTACGTTTCCAACCACCACCAGCCATCTTTCGTATATCGGTACTCCATCTAGTCTCAGGGCGTCCTACACTACTACACTTTTAGTAGTGGTAGGACTCTTAGCAGAGTCCGCCTGGGGAAGTACCACACCTTTGCCAAATATTCTACCGCCAAGCAGTAATGTGCAAACATTACTGTGTTCCGGTTTGAAGGGCAATGATTCCAGAGAAATTACAGGGCTTAGAGACATAATATCTTAGACCTCTGGGTGACGAGCGCAGTGCAGTGCTAGGTAATGATTTGGACTATCATGTTCCAATAGCTGCGTGTTACTGTGCTGTTATGTGGCAGGCATGTTGCTTACCATCAGGCACATGACCTGCAGGCTTACAAACATGACCTGATCGTCTCGTCACTCTATGATATACAAAAAAAATAAAAAACTACGTTTACCGATTTGCGGTCGCTTTGTAGCTTAGTTTTGATAAAAAAGGCTTTACATATAAAAAAATTAAAACGGTCTACACAGTATTTATAACAACCTATATTTCAGAAGACAAGTATTAAACAGTCCCTGTGTTGTATCCCACTGCTGGCAGTTGTAAGTCTTGGCATTTTGTTGACAACAAAGAGTTTACATGTTATACTACGTATAGAGTTAGAACAAACGCTTTACACCGAAAGCACGGGTCTCATCGCTCTTGTCTTGTCGCTCTTGTGGAAGTGTCATACTTTTGTCGCGGAACATCACTATGTCGCCATAGCTAACATACACCTCATCTGCTTACGATTGGTACAAAGGAACCGTGCGGGAAACCCTGATCTATTTACTTATGATTTATCTAAGGTTGACAAGACCATGACGTCAGCCGCCGGCGTGTCCTCCCAATGGCCGCTCCTCAAAGAGTGCATAAAATCGGTTGTAAAACAATACTTAATTCGAATAGATCGTTACTGCTAATTGTTGGTTATGGTCCAATAACTCAACATCAATTCTATTGTCATACTAGCTTATTTCTGGGTTTACTTCTTACAATTATGGAACTATTTTTTTTTTAATAAGAATGACATAAGTAAGTAAGAGATCTGAGATGAAGATGACCAAAAAGATGAAGCGAAGTAGAAATTGTTTTCATATTGATAATCTTAGAAAGATTCAAGTATTGATTGAGCTCGAAGTTTACGTGAATTGAAAACTTTTCAAAGAAATTACAAGGCAAAGAAGTAAATTGCCTGGTATGCCTGGGTAACGAAAACAGTACAGGTTTAGGCAGTGATTTGGACTCTTCATGTTCAAATAATTACAGAATCGTGTATTTGAGACTACATTCTAACTGTGTTACAAATTTAAACTCGATCCGTTGAGACGCTCTCACGTGATCGAGAAAGAAAACATATTGAAACATCCAAAAATCTAAACTTTTGCATTTAAAATATTAGTAGGGTTAACTGATAGAGCCGAATTTTATTTAGTTAATTTATATATTGCATGGAAATACTAATTGCATTAGTAACGCGTCAGCACTGCCTTGCCTTCATTTGCGAAGCAAGTACAATGATATCAAACAGATTATGAAATTCTACTAAAACTATAAATGCCAAAAAATATATATTTATAATTAATTATTTCGGAATTAGGTCGGAACGCTCGAACGGATCGGGTTAAAATTTTGAACACAGATAGATTATAGACGATAGACGACTGGAATAACGCAAATGCTACTTTCCCTCACGGTGATGGGGACTATGCGGGTGAAACCACGGGGGCTGCTAGTTTATTTGTATTTTTAAGCCTATCGTATAGATATCGCAGTTGCGCTGACAGCGTGAGCCGGTTTACGAGCGGTATTACAGTCGCGGTTTATCGCAGCCTGCCTACGCGGCGCTATAACCACTGCGAGTCAATAAACGATTAGTAAAAACAATACACGGTACCTACCCTGGCTTTATACATGGTTATAGTCACGGATATCGGGTTATAGTATAGTTAATATATATCATCATACTCAAAAGAAACGCAGAGCTTCTAATTCGCTGTAGGTGAAGTAAAATTATATGACGTCTACGGTATCGTAGTACATAGAGAAAAAAAAATGGCAGTCATAGTTCCTAAACTGCCGATAGAAGTGAAAACTTATAACTCAGAATTTTAGCTTACCTTGGAAACTACACTTGTGTAACCGGAAGGCGTGGCCTGGGCATCATGCCATGGCCATCTAGAAATGCGTCAGCATTTCCTATTGGGTGATGCATTTCTAGATGGCCATGGCATGATGCCCAAGCCACACCCTTTCAGCATTTCCCATTGGCTGAGGCATTTCTAGATGGCCAATAGCTATGGTCCCGAGTTTACCCGAAGCTTTCTTATCATACCCGAGCGTGACGAATGAATTCAATTCACAGCCCACGAAAAATCTGTGTAGGCGCGTCTAAAGAAGTTTTCACTTCAAAAAGGTGTGTGAACCCCACGTATGCACCTGCGGCTCCCTGGTAGAAGCCAATGGCCATCACGCTTTGAGTTGCCGACGGTGTGCAGGAAGGTTCTCGCGACACCATGCACTCAATGACATAGTTCGGAGAGCCTTAGTGTCGGCGGGAGTTCCATGCGTACTTGAGCCCCCGGGCCTATGCAGATCGGACGGCAAGAGACCGGATGGGTTGACTCTGGTGCCCTGGAAGAACGGGAAGTGCTTAATTTGGGACGCCACTTGCGTCAGCACTGTCACCGCCAGCCACCTAGGTCGCACTATCCACTCACCATCGGCCGCGGCAGAGGATGCCGCTGATAAGAAGAAGCGAAAGTATGGTATGTTGGTGTCGCAGTACGAATTTGTACCTGTGGCCGTGGAGACCTTGGGTTGTTGGGGCGCAGAGGCTAAAGGGTTCCTCTCAGAATTGGGGCGCAGGCTCAGGGAGAATACGGGTGACTCCCGCTCTGGTGCGTTCCTGGAGCAAAGGTTGGCCATTGCCATTCAGCGTGGGAACGCGGCGAGCATCATGGGCACCTTTGCGCCGGGAGCAGTTAGAGGTGGGTTATTCGGAGATTAGTTTTTTCATTTACAATATTGATTTGAGTGTTCCTGGATACTTCAAAAAGAAAATGTAATGTCTACGAGCTAACGTAGCACAAGGTTTAATGTTATAGAAATAAGATTTTAGTTCAGCTCGGGATGCTTTTATAAAATTCTGTGCGTTTGCTCGAGTTTTTTTACAATATAGAGTGACGAGACGAGCAGGACATGTGCCTGATGGTAAGTAATGTGGCTGCTCATAACAGCACAGTGACACGCAGCTATTGTACTTCGCTATGCTGGGACCGGGGCCTCCTTTCACAAGGAAATAATCTCGGTCTACAAAACTGAGCGAGTGCATATTGGCGGAAAACGCATTTCCGAAGAAGATATTTCTAAGCTCGCAAATTTCCTTCGACGTTTTCCTCTACACTAAAGTCGTTCATGATAGTAAACTACATAACGCAATAATGAATACATACAATACATTAAATATACTCTGAGATGCAAACGAGATTCGAACCTACGACGTCATGATTTTGTGACCAGATACCAAACCACCACTATTCTTCTAGCCATTATATCATCATAGCGTGTATTTCTCTAACAGGCGTCGATATAAACCAATAGATGTGCCCTGAGCACCTTGAAGTTGATAATAAAACTACGTCTTTGTGTGTATCGTAAGTGGTTTACAAACAACCAATTTACTTGACCCCTAGAATCGCTAGCGGCGTGATATGTTGTGGTTCTACTTATTTTGGTTGTTGACAATGAATAGCGATAGGTAAAAACGTCCGGCGTCCACCGCTTCCTGCAACCGACTAGAACGGAAAGAGTGAGCTCACTCTTTCCAACGATAACATGGTCCCGTGCGCTAAGAAGTTTGGGAGGGCACATCTTTTTATTGAGACCGTTGCTAACAGTAGTGAAGTTGTATACTTTTTTGTTTAAAAATACCTATGATCTTATGAAAGTTGGAGTCAGATAGCCTCTTTGTACTAATATTTATTCTGTGCCTCTACTGCCTACGGACCTATGTATACAGAATTCATCAAAATTATTATTTAGTTTGATCGCATTATGATAATTATTTTTAATTTCATAATGCCATTGTGCTATTGCCTATTGCTACTTTCAAAGTAATTAAGTTTCTTTTAAGAACTAATAATTAGAAAATCGATAGTGTAAGATACATAAATCAGTCTTGAATTTATAAGTCACCGATATATGTCAACGAACCAAGACGGAAAATTAATTCCAACGATTGTTTAATTCATCTATCATGAAACCACCTTCAAGGACAGCTATTTTTCGTATAAAAATAAACAATCATTGATGGCTGGAAATCACTACAGTTTTAATGGGAAATATAACAATAGATGGGAGGTATTTTTCATCCAAACTATCAGTCAGTGCTTTTGTAAATTTGATGCCACCGAATAAATACGATTTTAATATTATGCTTGTCGTACCTCTACATTATCTTTAATATTGTTTTCCTTGATATAGGAATCTAGCTGTTATGCGCGATTTCATCCGCGTATAATATTAAATGTGGTGTGAATGTTTTTTTTAATAGTATAGGTTTACACTAGACCACCATCTGGCCAGATTTTAGGCGACGTGGTCTACTATGGAACTTGTGTACCAAAGAGAAACCAGTACACTCTCGATTTGATGACTCCAAGATGTCACCACCGGGAAAACTTCACACAGGCAACAGATTCCACAGCTTGGACGTTCCTATCACAAAAGTAGAGTCAAATCGACGAGTATATTGACTTGACTGACTTCTTTGGTATGATTGAATGAAATGTAGTAATTGTTATGATTTTGTATTTAAAGGAAGTAATTATACATTTAATTAATTATTAAAATTATTCTTTGTGTTTAAAGTAAATTTTTCGTTTTTTATTAACCAAGGAACCCAAGAACTATTTGAGCATAATTAATGAGTGTTCCAAATTTCAAACCAATCTGATCAACCTTTCAAACGTAATTGCGCAGCAATTATCCCAACATTAGATCCAAACATCCAAACTTTCAGATCAATAATATTAGTAGCATTTAAAATTACACGCAGTATGCATTAATCCATCATTTTAGCTAAAACTCTTTACAATAAAGACATTTAAATCCCAAATTAACCCTTGCCCCAAATCGCGGATCTGATTAGCTGAGATTCAATTAACGTTCGCTTCAAAAAAGGATTTCCTCGACATTTTCCGCTTCGAATGCGAACCTAATTTGGCGAATTCAATCTATTCAAGGTGTGATACAACATGACAACCTTTGGTTGTCGATGACGTCATATGACGTCATAGAAAGCTGTCAAAATGGGGCGGAGTCTCGCTGGTCCTGCGCGGGTTGGCCCCGCCCCCTGGCCGAAGCCTCCAGCTGGTATATAAGGCCGCTGGGCCGCGGAGGCAGCCAGTGAACACCTCGACTCACCGTTGGAAGCACGTTTCTTCATCCAGAAAACTTTACGTCGAGTCACATCACGGTGAGTACTATTTTAGCAATATCGGAATCAATCATAATTTGATAGAGATGGAATTGATGATGATTACAATGATAAAAAAAATATTAAGGGATTTATAGGTAACAAAAGAAATAGTATTAAAAATAGTATTTCATTTTAATTAATTGTTTTGCAGAAAAAAATTTTTGAGTGTAAAGTACATCCCTTCTTTTATTTATATCAAAGAATACAAAAAATATATTTTGCTCTTGAATTACAGAGCTATCTTTACCTATTATAAAAATGAAAACAGTTAGATGTTTTTCACGTATTACCAAAACTGAGTTGCTCAAATTAATTTTAATAATGTCAACATTTTCTAAAGCTGGGTTGTACAGAACATTTTCACCGATTGTAGGGTCGCGTGACCTTTGAGATAATGTGAAGAACACCGAGACGGACTTGATTCCAATAAGACGGACTGTTGCCGACGTATTCTAAATATTTATTTACAGGTTACAAATACGCAAAAACGCATTGAGCAAAAAATTGTCCCTTCGAGCATCAAAACAATTTAATGAAAAAATTATGCAAGCTAACAATTATAAATAATTGTTGCTTAATAAGGTTTGAAACAACATTAGATTGATTTTCTTAAGAAAACTTCTTCTGCAACCTTCAAAGATTTTAGTATATACAAAATATGCATCGGTATGATATTTTTTCTAATTCAAGAAGCTTTTTGAGCACTATGTTGGGTTGTTTAGATTACAGATGGTAAATGCCACTATATTCTGTAGCTTAAACAGTAATATTTCCAAGTGAACTTATTGTTTAGTAAAGGTTAAAAGACAGTGTTAAAGTATATACTTTAACACTGTCTAAAAAAACTGACTACTTTCTAAAAAAAAACAACCCAAAGAATTCATTTTAAAATTAATCTTTCAATAAACAACTGCAAACGTATTAAAATTTATGAAAGTGAAGAGATCATCGCTTATAAATACCTACATATCCCGTCAAACAAAATTGAATTTTTCAAAATTGTTTCATGAATAACAGGATCATGAGGGTACAAAATACCAATAAATAAGCATTATTAAGAATACAACAGCAAATATTGATTAACTTTAAATAAAGATACATAAGCAACACCAGATTTTAATTAAAACAATCCCATATCACCATCAATGTTTTCGAATTAAGAACCTCATTTTTTCCTGTCAGCTAAAACACTACAAACATAGGACTAATCATCTTTTAATGTATTGTAGTGAGTAAACTAAAACCACAATATATGACTGGCCGTCACCGAGTTAAGTAGTTTGTATAGATTTTCCATATTTTCGTATGACTATTGTATTTGTTCCGATGATTAACGAGCAGCGGCGGCGAGTGATGGCGAACGTATTAACGCTAATGTAGGACGAGATGAAGGAAGGCTGTTGTAATTATTATTGATAACAAACTTTTGCTTTCATATCGAAGAAAAACATTCAAAACAAGAACCAAATTAAATTCAGACACTCGACCAAATTTCATAATAATCCAGTACTTAGTTATCTACGTAAATAAAAGTAAATTTTAGTTTTTTGTTCCTTTTTAAAAAACCATTCCACCGATTTTGAAAAATGTACGTGGAATCATCTCTAAATTGTGATTTACAAAACAAAATAAAACATCAAATTAGATTTACAATTGTCGGAGCTATCGCTTAACATTCATACGAAAAAAATCATACAACCAACTTGAGATCCTCCTTTTATGAACTCTGTTAAAATACTTTAAACTATGGAAATAGTAACGTAGCATTTGTATGAAATATTATACATTATGTAACAAAATCTTGGTGTCTTCAAGTCGAGAGTGAATCGGTTCATTGTGTATTGAGAACCGCGGCATCGCTTAACATCAGGCGAGACGGCAGTCCAGCATAAGTCTATCAATGACTAAAACACTGTTCGACTAAATGAAGAGAAGAATAATTTGAAGTCTTTAATCATATTTCTGATCTTAATGACTCAAGAATGGTCGTGGTCAGCCCCTAATGAGCCAGTGTTCCGAAATAGTCCTTCTTTCCCTCGCGCCACGGATCTCCATCCTGAACCAATCTCATTCACAGAACACCCATAATGAAACTAATGTCATCTCGCCTATCTTTCCTATGTAATCCAACATACCATCTTGTTGCCAATCACTAATTTGAAGGGCTCCCGTTGGTCAAATATGTCAATCAAATTCCTGTTAGACGATAAGACCAATTTATTTTCAAGTACTCAAAGGAACTTTTATAAATTTAAAGGTTTTTAACGTATAATTTAGATATGTACGTAATGATCACACATCATTATACTGTATAATAGAGGTATAATTTTACATTATTTCAGTTACTAATTGTATAAGTTTAAAATTTCATAAATACCACAACAATAATATTTTTTTTTTGTGGAACGTCATCTTACCACGGGAGAAACGCACAACGACTTACATCATAAAAATATCACAAAATATACATATAGTAAATATAGTAATGTATAGGCGGTATAGTAACCGCCGCGTTAGAGCCACAACACACTAGCTACTTTTAGCAGCGGCGATTAGCGTCGAGTAGCTTTTTAGCAGCTAATAGTGGCGATTAGACGCTTCCCACCGCACACTGAAAAACGATAAAGATAGAGAAAACGACAAAAGTAAAACTTAACGACAAAACATATAAACCTTGTTATATCAGGGAAAAAATGAAAAACGATCTTCCCAAAAGGGAGTGTTTATAGAAAATCGAAATTATACAACAATATGATGTAGCACAATTCCGAAGTTTGTTAGTATCGAGCCAGCTGCCACGCGCTCGTAGCAGGTGCTACGCGCTCGTAGACCCATGAGAATTAAAACAAAATCGTTGAAGCGATTTTCTTTAGGCTGAAAATTTCGTAAATAACGATTCTTGATAACAATCCCGTGGAACGAAGTAATGTGCAAACATTACTGTGTTCCGGTTTGAAGGGCAATGTTTCCAGAGACATTACAGGGCTTAGAGATATAACAACTTAGATCTCTGGGTGACGAGCGCAGTGCAGTGCTAGGTAATGATTTGGACTTTCATGTTCCAATAGCTGCATGTCACTGTGCTGTTATGTGGCAGGCATGTTGCTTACCATCATGCACATGACTTGTTCATCTCCTCACTCTTTATTAAATATAAAAAAAATACAGGGCGTAGAGATACAACATCTTATGTCTCTGGGTGACGAGCGCAGTGTAGTGCTAGTTAAGTATTTGAACTCTTCGTGTTCCAATAGCTGCGTGTCGCTGTGCTGTTATGAGCAGGGATGTTAGCATCAGGCACATGACCTGCTCGTCTCGTCATCGCTTACTATAAAAAAAAACATTTCTTGTGTTGATAATATCGTGGAAGCTTCGATCTATTTTAAATTAGTGTTTCAAATTTACTCTGGTCGCAAACTACTTACTTACGTTTAATTTTTCAATGCAATATTAATAATTCAATGCTATGGCAGTTAAGACTGCTATAATTGTTAAGTTTATTTTTATTTCATCGTTTCCATTTAACATTCTGATTGGTTTTCTCATTTTAGATGGAGAAGGATTAAGATATAGGATTTATATTGAATGTTTTTGTGATTGATTTAGTAGTAAGTCTGCTGAAACCCAAAGGCCGTACGTTATGGGTTCGGTTCCCACCCATTACAAATATTTGAATGATCATTGTATTGATTTTGGACTTTTTTTTTTTACTTTTATAGGTTTACACTTGGTCGCCATCTCGCCTGATGTTAACCGACGACGCGGTCTACGATGGAGAGTGTTTACCTAGAATAAAACCGATTCACTCTCGATTTGAAGACACATAGATTGTAACCATCGGGGAAAACTCACTCAGGCAACGTATTCCACAGCCTAGACGTTCTTATCACAAAAGTAGAGTCAAATCTCTTCGTTCGTGTCTTTGGAACATCAACCATGAAACGATGTCGCTTTTTCGACATTTCTACTTAGCAAAAGTTACTATAATATAAGTATTGTATTATCCGTCGCGTTCCTTTAGAAGTAGCTCTAGAAGCTTGTAGATAGATTGCTATTTAACTTGTAAAAACAAGATGTAAACAAAACAGTGGGATGAGGAAGGGCGGGGATGATCAAAATGAACTCGAAGAAATATATTAAACGAGTGTTATAATGAAATATTTGGAGAGTGAGCGAGGACGCGGCAATTAGAGCGAGCGCCATTAGTATGGCTTAACTGGAACACGGTTCGGGAGTCCGTTTATATTTTACGGAGTTTTTAATTTTCTGTCTGTTATTAATTGGAGTTTGAAAGAAATTGCGTGAAGGGTTCGGAAGAGAAATGTCTGTGTTAAATATTTACATACTTGTGTTTTGTTTCTCTAACTGGCTAAGTTGTCTAGACGACGTAATGTTTTTTTTTGTCTCAATCATCTTCGCAACGGATTAGATAAGCCTGCTAATATTATAAATGTGAATGTTTGGATGTTTGTTGCTCAATTACGTCCTAACGTCCTAACGTATGAACGGATTGGGCTGAAATTTGGAACACAGTTAGATTATAGTCTGGAAGAACACATAGGGTACTTTTTATCCCGGGAAAATAACGGGAACTACGCGGATAAAACCGCGGGGCGCTGCTAGTGAATTATAAATTAGCGGCTGATATAAGTAAAAACTTATAGCTTACAATTTTAGTATTATTAGCCTGCCATAATTATACACAATATGTTACCTGTGTAACTACAGAAATACTGTTATTATGCTTGTAGTTGACACAACTCACAATAGTTTTTGAAATCGGTCCAGAAGTACCTGAGATAAGCGCATACAAACAAGCAAACTATTCAGCTTTCTAATATTAGTATATGTAGGTAAGTTAAAGTAAGATAATCGCGTCATTATTTAAAAAAAAGCGGTAACAATACAAATGTACTCGTATATTTATAACTGTTTTACCCGAACAGTTCCCGTGATTGAGCAACAAACATCAAATAGTTCGCATTTATAAAATTAGGAGTTGCTAGAATCATTATATGACGTCTATTTCGTAAGATTCAAGTGATCCGTGACTACGTTCAGGAAGTATTTGTTGATTGTGTCTGCATCCTGATGTGTTGTCTCCGGAGAGGTTACACTCTGATTCTTTCGATTAATCACTTTGTTGTGAGATCGGGATCGAGGCTCGGGCGCTCGGGCGTTGAGAGAGAGAGGCGGCCGGCGGCGGCGGGGCTTTGATGTACAAGTAACGCTTTTGTGACGTTGTTTTTATTAAATAGACGCTGTAACTGGACAGTTAACAGACTTTTATCGCCTTACTCTAATGGCTTACATGAGGAACAAAGCTATACATTTTTTGAGACAAATTGAAGTTAGTACTCTCTACGAAAAATAAATACATTCGTTAAATAGTATTATTCATAAAAAAACACGTTATTATGGCGGTCATGAGATAAAAAATGATCGTATAAAAAAAATTTGAATGGACTGTGATATATTTTAATTTCGTTGGAATTGTTGATGTTTGCACCATCAAACCATCTGAAAGGAACCAGACTGAGCTTATGGCATATTTTGTAATATCAGTCGCCGTGATTTATTGCCGCCGTGATCACATCGTTGTTTACCAATAGTCAAATTGGTGGTCACACAAATGCAGTCTTATTCGCGTGAAAACAGTGTAATTTTTTAAAAATAATGGTACTAGTAAAACAGGTACTTCTTTAAATCTAGTTGGCAAATAATATTTAACAAGTCTGCCGTTCTAAAATTTGGTTTTCTGATGTGCCTTTTTGTTAATTTGCTATGTTTTCTGCCTAGAAATGTAGCTATGAGCATCGACTTTTGATCTACATAACCATGAAAATCTACCTTTTTGTTACTGCTTAATAGGCGAGTTGGTACCAATGTATATTTCTTCAAAAACCTTTGAAGATGTTCAATGATAAAGATCATTGGGAGATGAATACAAAAATTTCGGAAAGAAAATGGAATGAGAGGGATATATTCATTATGTTGTTTTTATGGGCTCAATTCAACAAGAACGTAGAGTACTGAGAGAACGCTGGAGTGCGCTCTCAAGGCAACGGTTTCGCATAATTAATAAACAATCGGAATTATAAATAAGTTGTGTAACTTATTGTTCAGAGTTCGCTAACGAGGAGCTGTTACGGCTAAACTTATTTTGATAAATGGAAACAGCATTAGCGCTCGATCGCCGATCGAAGGACCGTAATGAATTGATTACGTTATAACTTGGGAGATTAACTGGAAGTTTTGGGCCGAAAGGCGTAAGTCGGAACCGACGCTCGCCCGCTACTCGCTCGCAGCTCGCGTCGGCGGGTGGGACGATGCCTTTATTCATTTTAGCTTAACCGTGGGTGTTGGTTTTGTAATATTCTATTTTGTAAATGTTTCGCTAAAACTGATATAAATATTTTTCGTCTAACAGATTTTTCGGTGAGATACGCTGAGGTATTTTTATAAACAAAATTAAAGTAACTTTTATCCCCATACTGACTTGTTAATAATAATATAATGCTGGATTTGAATTATAACGATTTAATTTTTACGTCACAATAAATAAATAATTATTGGAAACATCACAAAGGACTTAATAACGATCTAATTTTTTTTTGGCTACAAGTGTTCAAATGATGCAAGTTTAAAATCGTGACGTTTCTTTCTGTGGGAGAAATTTGGTAAATGACGCACGAAACCTACATTTTGTTAAAAATATTCGCCACCCATCGCCAACTTAACCTGTCATTCTGACAACGCCTCATCTCAGAAAAACAATTGAACTAAATACATAATTTATTAAAAGAATAAAAACAAAAATTAAAAGGAAAAAAAACATTAAAAGAATTTTAGACAATACAATGATAGATGTGTTAAAAGCAACTTCGTTGCAAAAAATATTCTGTTTATTTTTTTTCTCGCCACTAAAATTAACCCAGTAGTGAAGTACACCGTATAGGGCCGTCGCCGTCGCGAGGCGGACCCGAATATTTGCCCTTTAAAGTTCAAACCAGAGTTGCAAACTCCACATGTCTAATGAAGGAAGTTGATAATTCCTTCCTCATTAAAGCTGGGTGTAACACAATCCCACTTCCTCGCCGGAGCCTGACGTTGTTTTTAGATGCAATGAGTGAGGAGATGAGATGGCGTACATAATTGACTCTAAAGTCTCAAGTTTATAAACGCTCCAGAGTTGAAAAGTTAAATGTTTGCCAAACTTCAGAACAAACGTCGGCGGTTGTTCTTTTCATTTCACGTGTTATTAATAAAATATATTTTCGAGTTGTTAAACATATTGAGAACTGTTATTAAATATGAATCTGATGTGTTTGAAAGAATCGGCGAAATTTTTGGCTCAGTGTTGATGTATAAAACTCTACATTATAACTTTGTTTCCAAACCGTCGTTTGTTTTTATTTTTATCCTGTGTAAACCCACTCAGCTTACCAACTCCGTTACGCAGTATATTAAATATAGGTTCCTATGAGAGTTAATAATCTTCTTCATACTTCTAATCAAATAAAATTGAAACAATGAAAGTATGTCAATTACTTTCTATATATTATGCACAAAACGTGCATGTACAAGAAAATGTTATTGTTGAACACTCTAATGAAGAGGTGAAACTCCACTCGCAGTATTCACTCATACATTTTATCTAGATTTCTTAAAATCGAAAGCTAATCGATTTCTTCTAGATACGCGTGTTCTATGGTAGAACCGCATCTACAGCGAGGCGTGACATCCGGCGTGACGGCAATACAGTGGTTACCAATAATAATAATCAAAACAAAAATTGGTGTTTACTAAACAGTTACAGTTTACAAACAAAAAAATAAGTATATAAAGGCGCAGGAGGCCCTCATCAGTAAACATAACTTCATACGGCGTGTGGGTTACAAAGTTAAATTTAAACATTTTAAAATTATAACGATTCGTCGTACACACGGTGCGCTTGCCGCCTAAAATTGAAAAGTCCTCTTTCAAAATGGCCGCCCCGCTACCATAGACACGACGCTTCGCTAGTGACGTCGAAAATCGTCACTTCTCGGTGTTACCATATTTGAGACGCGCCGACATGTACAAAATCTAGCAAGAACAGCAAAAGTAGATAATAAGTAGAAATACATAAAGTGTGCAATTTTTTTTTAAATAAAGTGTAACGAGACGAGCATGTCATGTGCCTGATGGTAAGCAACATGCCTGCCACATAACAGCACAGTGACATGCAGCTATTGGAACATGAAGAGTCCAAATCATTACCTAGCACTGCACTGCACTGCGCTCGTCACCCAGAGATCTAAGATGTTATATCTCTAAGCCCTGTAATTTTTCTGGAAACATTGCCCTTCAAACCGGAACTCAGCAATGTTTGCACATTACTGCTTGGCGGTAGAATAACTGGCAAAGGTGTGGTACTTCCCCAGGCGGGCTCTGCTAAGAGTCCTACCACTACAAAACAAGATACATACACAATACTTGACACCATAATCAGGATTACAGTATCAAATCTTTGGCTACCCTGCTTAAGTCTATATACAGCTATACAACACACACATACTACATATAACATGTTGTTATCTACTAATATGGTCGTTGAAGTTCGTCCACAACGTAATGCTGCTCTCAGATGAGGCGAGGGAGAGAAACACAAACATGCGGTCGCGCTCTGCGCTACACGTCTCCTTTATACAACAGATGTTATGAGAAATGAACAGAAATGTTCAAGTGTTTTCGTCAGCTGAATCAGTGTAGATTGTATCCAATCAACGCTTTTGATATACATTTCCTAGTAAATGAAAAAAACGGTAACAACACAATCTATACTAATGTTTTAAAGCTGAAGAGTTTGCTTGTTTGAACGCAACGATTTCGGAAACTACTGGTCCGTATTTAAAGATTATTTCTCTGTTGAATAGTCTATTTATCGAGGAAGGCTATAGGCTATTTAACATTACGCTACTATCAACAGGAGCGGAGCATGAATGAAAAATGTAACAAAAACAGAAAACAATCTTACTTTTTGAGAGCTTTCGTTGCGTGACAGCATGTGTCTATCTTTTAAAGGTTGCGTCATTAGAAACAAAGGTAACCGAATTTGTTCAAAATTTTAATTGGTACAATCAATTTTCGATAGATGGCGTAGCAACGCGCGCACGGTTCAGCTAGTTACATATACTATACGAGGTTACTATACAAATATCTTTATTTATTTCTAGTTTCATCATTATGAATAAATAAAACAAATAAATAATAATTGTTCTACACTGTTTCACACGATAGCATCTAAGTCTAAGCCCCAAACTGAGCAAAACTATGGAAGCCTGGTAGCCGATTTGATACATACCTAATAATTGTTGTTACTTTTGAGATATAGAAACACCAGACAGAGAACAAACAACTACACATATTCTTCGCACAAGGTTCGTCCTGGGCGGGAATAAAACCTATGTTCCGCTATCTACGGTTTAGTCAACTGACTCTTTAGTGACAGACGGAATACACGAAGTGAGTAACACAGCTTCAACAACATTCAACGTCCTACCGATTCATCCACACGGCTCTTCAGCTCGCTTGATACATTCCATCCCCGTCTGTAGTATCTGCCGATGGATATTTGGTTACATTTTATCATCAGAGCAGCCTTTCCACATTTGCCATTTGACGAGCTTAAAACGAAATATCAAAGACCTATTTTGCATATTCGTGATATCCGAACCAATTTGAAACGTGACGCGTGGTGGTCAAACATCGGTTGGGAAAAGTATTTAAATTTAAATATCAGAGTACTCAGATTGAGTATACTAGGCCGTAAAGAAAGTGCCACACTCAGTTTTGAGATTTTTACCAATTTTATATGATCTAAGTACCACTAACATATATACATAAAAAGTAGCAGTGTTATGGACTACCGACAGAAGTGAAAACTTAGAATTTTAACATTAAACAGCACTAAAATTGCACAATACGTCATCTGTATTACTTGCGCATGTTGGTAACATGGATTCACATGATTTCACCCATTCAGTCGATTCTCGCATCGCATCAGACGATTTTCATCAAATCGTCTGATGCGTATGTCCCGCTTTGCTGCTCCGCTGCTAATAGCTTGTCGATGGTGAGCCCATAACATTCCCCTACGAAAAAGTTCTCAACGAGAGCAAGACGAGCGCAGTGCAGTGCTGGTCTAATGAATTGGACTCGTCATGTTCCCATAGCTGCGTGGCATGAACAGACCACTAAATGGTCCCACACCTGAGGCTCGGGGCCTTCTCTCGCAAGGAGAGAGGCTATAATCCATCACGCTGGCCCAGTGCGATTTGGTAGATGATACATGACCTCAAAATATTCTAGAAACATGTCGGTATCTTCATGATGTTATCCTTCATCGTTTTGAGTTAGCGGCACATGACTCCGAAGATACAGTAGTGCGCGTGAGATTTGACCCGGGGTTCCGGATCTGCAGTCGCCGTTCGCCCGACTAGACCAGCCGTAACTTCATAGTTGCGAGACACTGCGATTGTGGCAAACGTTTGTTTCCATCAAGCACATGTCTTGCTCATCTCGTCTCTCTATATTACATTAAAAAAGAATATCCGACAGTCCGTTCGGTTTTTGTACTTATCCGTTCCGCGTAATCCTGTATTTTTAAATCCTCATTGCGTTGGGCCAGCGTCGACCCTCATGGGCAGCTGCAGGAGTTGGGAGCACTGTTCAGGGAATTCGGAATGTTTTGGAGTTCCGGGTAAAAAATGGGAATAAATTGATTCCAGATCGGCCGCCGCCATCAGTAACGAATTTGAGGGTCTATGGAGATTTCCCAGAACTTTTTACGTTGCTTTTTATTTAACTTTTAATGCTTGCCAGCATTAACCATGTACTTTCAGTACAAATTTAGAAATTAAATTTAAAATTAATGATCATTTGCCGACTAAAATTTAATTCATCATGTTTAGTTTGGGTACGAAACATGGTTATAAAAGTTACGTCAATCTATATCCAAAATTGATAATGGTGTCTGCACCACCAGGAGAAAATAATTGTAGAAAATATTTAGAGGTAACGGAATAGTTATTATTTGAACCCCCTTGCAACCAATGAATATCCGTTTAATTTTTTCGTTGAAATGTTATAGAAATTCTTTAGTTCCAATTTTTCTGTATATAATTAAAATACTAAAATTGGGCCTGTAACACAAAATAATGTCCATATCATCAACTTGAAGTACCGGCTGGTTTAGTCGGGAGAACTTGCTTGCCGATCCGGAACCCCGGGTTCAAATCTCAGGCGCACCACTTTCTTTTTAAAGTCATTTGCGCAATGCTGCTATCTTAAAAACGATGAAGGAAAACATCCTGAGGAAACCGCCATATACCTAGAGTCTTCCGGAGTCATGTGTCATTTAGTTACTCAAACCTAACGAAATTCGTGGCGGAGCAGATTATTCATGAGAAATACTAGATATTATTAAAAGTTTAGATGTAACGTCATGTGTAGTAATGGCATTCACAAAGCTCAGCATCAATAGATCGTTAATGTTACACAACGGTTCGGTTAAACAGTTAATTATATGGTTTGAATAGAACTTGCCCCGTCACGGGGATGGCACGGTAACCCTATTTTAAATTGCCATCAAAAGGCTCACTTTATCTAATTTATATTTCTGCTATTTTACGCTGGCCACCGTATGGACGGCCAATAAAATATTTCTAATGTATCTTTGTAACTTTCTGAATTAGTTATTGTAATTATATTTGTGTGCCCAAATTCTTTGTAAAAGGCCCAATTTGTCTCAAAGACAGACAGACGGCTCGGTTATGTATCCGCTCCCGAGGCTTGCAAATGCTCTTCGCGCGAGACCCTGGCCAGCGTGAGCCGCTGCACCAACCCTTCACCCACCTACAAGTGTACTTTGGAAGATTTGATGGTACCAACATTTCAACACAATTTTTCCCATTCTAGAAGCTCAGGTAATTTCTAATCGATATTATTTGTATTTTTATTAATATCATCCGGCGGTTTCACCAGAGTTCTTTTATCGACCTACGAGTATGTACGTATCAAATTTCATCTAGACCCATTCAGTAGTTTTCGTTTGAAACAGTAACAAACATCCGTAAGCACATACAAACTTTCTTTATAATTTTAGTAGGTTACGAAACCGTAAGAAGACTACAATAATAAATTACAAAGCCGAGCCGTAACGAATACGTATCCCAATCTCGTACCGTGCAAGGCCATCTCTCACGTCACTTGGGCAACAAAAGCGTCATTTCAAGAAACTGTCCATTTTGGGGAATCTGTAACTCATTATGCGCACAATCGCATTGTTTGTGTTAATTAACGGAGTCACGTGGCCGCTGCCGGGGACACTCGTTCAATGTCCCGGTTAATTGTGCGCCTGTTCTACAACTTTCGAATATAATGGACGACAGGCCCGTTTGGAAATAATGAGAAAATTACGATACTCCCACTCAAAAATACAATATTTCAATGCGATAAAAAAAACAATATTTAAATATCAGTATTTTTCTTTAACTTAAAATTTTGCAACTCGTCATACTCCGGGCTCCTTGATATTTAGCATTTAGGTTTTTTTTATACATACATACATCTTGGATTAGGTGAAGAAAAGGAGAATACGGGGAAGTTGGGAACATTTGCAACTTAATTATAGTGCTAGTCCGATTTGCTAAGTTGACTTCTTCTTCGGACATTTTGAAATAGGAAAATGCATTAAGGAATTTCGTTTTTTTTTTCGCTTAAAATGCTTAAAATATACTCGTAGTTTATGTTCTATTCCAAACTAAAATCTGTCTATGTACATAATACGAGTATTTCAGTGATATCTTCACTTTAATCCTTTTGACGTTCTTGAGCCAAATTTTGCATTTATAATATGAGTCGAATTAATTACATAAAACTTTCAAGATCCTACTTACTATGCAATAGTTGAGGCAAAAACTAAACTTAAACTAATTTGATTAGACAGACCAACGATGCTTATGAACTTATTTTGTTTAAAAAATTACTGCAGTTTTGGTATTTTAAAAATACTTTAAACAGTGAATTTATTTCTATAACTAAATTTAAACAATTACATGTTAAACGTTGCTGAGTAATGTCTCATGTCATATGAGTCATGTGTCAAATGTCTCATACCAAGAACATGAATTAAACTACACAGAAGAAGATTTTGAGATAATCATACTTGGCGAACCCTTCTACTTGACACATCTTTAATTTAGTTACATTATGAAAGTAACAGGAAAACAATCGAAGATTCTATAGTAACTGGAAACTTCTGGATGTCTAGAGTGACAGGAGTAAAGTTGAACAAACGTTTACAACCATTTGTTATCCCGCGCTATCATTAAATCGTTTTCTCAATTGCTTTTCAGAAAGTTCAGAACAAAATGTTAATGATTTCGTCTGAATGTTCTCGGATTAATAACCATTTATTCCATCTGCAGTCGCTCTGGTGATTAATGGAAAGAGACATAAATTTTCTCCGTATTTGCTCAGCCTTTGCCTGATATTTTCCCAGAATTTGCCGAATATTTCCCCACTGCTTGCCTATTATTTGCCCAGTGTTCGAGGCTATTACTGGAAGGGTTTATGCAAAGCGAGTCTATTAATGAATATCAACTAACTCTCGAGATGAGCTGACGGCTGACGTGTTTAATCACTACTGAGACAGCCTTATTTATAGCAAAGGTGGCAGCGACGCTTCACTTTCAGCAAACTAGACTTTAAATTGACTAAATCGACTTCTTGAGATCATCATCATTATCATCAACAGCCCACTAAACGTTCCCACTGCTGGGGCTCCCAGTGCGGGTTGGTGGATGACACATGACTTCGAAAGATTCTAGGTACATGTCGGTTTCCTCACAATGTTTTCCTTCACCGTTTTTAAGTTAGCGGCTTCTTGAGATGATTGGGTTAATTTAGAAATCACAGAAATGTGTTGTGGAAAGTACCTAAGTGATTGTTAATCTACAAAGTAGGTAGTATCAGCCCTAATGTTTCCAAGTTGCTATACATACATCCCTAAATATATTTAGTCAAAGTCAAAGTTATTCATAAATGTACAATTTACACGTCAATTAATAAAAATATAAAAACAAAAGAAAGAGCATACAAATTGTATACATTTTCAAAGTTTAAAATGACTACTTTACTGTATTATAATAATTATTGTACAGAAAACTGTCAAGCATTATATGAGTATAATATGTTCCATGTCAAATGTTTGCATTCATTTTTATAGGACTTTGCCATCACTCTCTAAAAATTCGGTGAAACTATAAAAAGTTTGATCGATAAGCCAGCACTTTAATCTATTTTTGAAGCTGCCGAAACTTTATTTATTTATCTATCTATATTTATCTTTTGGCTCGCCACAGACAGATTTTTCGTGGGCTGTGAACTGACTTCTAGCGTCACGCTTGGAGATGATAAGAAATCTTCAGGTTAATTCGGGACCATGACCATTCGCCGTCTAGAAATGCGTCAGCATTTCCCATTGGCCATGATAAAGCCGCCACTTGTAGCTTTTGTTTGTAGATATACTACATTTTGTTGCTGTTGTATACTTTTGAGATGATTTACTGTCAGTTTGTTTAAAAGTGTCTAATTTTATAGACCTCTGTTATAGAGCAGAAAACACAGGAACTATTAATCAGCCGATAAAAATGGCATTAAACAGATAAAAAGTACAAATGTATTGTATTTTTACATACCTATATAGTACCTATAACAGTGTGTAGATAATGGTTTAAAATATTATATTTACATTAAAAAAAAATCGTATATGATTATTTTGATAGGTACGCGTAGCTAAATAAATTTTGCATTTTTTTTAACATATTATGGTAAGATAAGATATGTTTTTTTATTATTATTACTAGCCTAAATTGTCCCACTGCTGGGCAAATGCCTCTCTTCCCTCCTTCCAGATAGCCCGATTTACGGCTTTGGTGGTCCAGTCTTTATCGTGCGATTCCAATTCGTCACGCCACCTTCGTCTGGATGATAAGATAACTAACATTAAAACAAATTTTAAGATTCGTCAAACCTAATTGTAATATCGAGAGGGTAAGAGATTTTAAGAAGCCGTCAGCTTTATTAATGCGTTGTCGAGTCGAGTTTACAAACGTCACTGTCAATGTCAGTGTTAGTCTGACAGGACCATGAGCCCCCGCCGCTGCCGGCTGTCGGCTGGCTCGAGTCCAAGCCGTAGCTAAAGTCAACATACGAGATTGTGGAACTACGTTACTTACACACAGTTTATGGAGGGTAGAGCTAAGGAACGTCAACTCATTTTTTTTTAATGAATGAATCAATGGCCGTTGGCCTCAGATGACAGTCAAGATTACGTTAAAGCCAAGTTATTTCATCATGGTGGTTAGCATTTGGCTCATCACTGGCTTTCTTACCTAATAACAAAAATAAAAGAGTTCAAATTATGTTAAATAAATTCCAATCTGATCGGGGCTCTTCTGCTTTAGCTAGCGTTACGCGGTGATACAATTAGAACATAATACTTTTTGTAAAAGTTCATCTGTGGACGAACGACGAAAATCAATTGACAATCCGATCATAACATGCGAACTCTCCGGTGAATCAATTCTTGCATTGATCTTGAATAAATTTGGTGGATTTTATGTACTGCGATGATTATCAGGAAAAGATGTTGTTAAGTGTGACACCCGGAACAAAGAGCCAAAACACTTTCTCCGCTTTGACTCCATTTGTTGTCACAAACATCAATGCATCAAATTATCATAATTTCAATACAAAGCTTTGTTTAATTTTAATGAAGTCTTGGCTCGCCAAGACTTCATTAAAATTTTGGACAGTATGTGTTATTGTAAATGGAGATTTTTCTTCTTTTGTTTGACAGCAATTGACTAGAATACATTTTAGAAAGAAGAGCATGTATTGTATTGAAATTGTTACAATTTAAATAGGTACACGAACTTGATCATAAACCGTAAAATATGAAGACTATTTTCTTCATATACATAATCAGATCTAATTGTATCTATTATTACCTTAAGGCGAGTTTCTCGTTATAAATATTCCCAAAAGGTTTTTTTTTTTTTTTTTTTTTTTTAACTTTTATAGGTTTACACTTGACCGCCATCTCACCTGATGTTAAGCGACGATGCGGTCTACGATGGAGCGTGTTTACCTAGAAGAAACCGATTCACTCTCGATTTGAAGACACCAAGGTTATAACTATCAGGGAAAACCCACTCTGGCAACTCATTCCACAGCCTAGACGTTCTTATCACAAAAGTAGAGTCAAACCTCTTCGTCCGTGTATTTGGAACATCAACCATGATGGTAATTGTAGTTTGTAATGATAAAAAAGCGTAGATATTCTCGTAGATTTATTTCAGTATTACGAATGGTCCCTTTTTAGTGTCCATTTTCTGTAATCTCGGATTAGCTCAATGTCAAATATCATCTGAATCCATTCGGCTGTTGGGCGTAATGGGACAATGAACACACGAACGTACCTAAAAGTAATTTGAATTACATTTATTTTGTACGTTTTAACGCTTTGTTTTTTGACAAACCTTAAAATTTATTACGCAATGCCCACGTATTCAATATTTCAATTTGCCAACATAACCTGGATAAAAAGGTGCCCTATAACTTTAGATTAGCACAATACCAAATATCATCCGAATTCGTTCAGCCGTGGGAGGTAACGGGACATTAAGCGAACGAACCCGCGGTGTAATGTCGCTCGTACGCGGCGGGTATTAATTGTTCGTTCCAATTACTTAACAAAATATCAGATACAAAATTCCGTTTTGACCTGTAAAAATTAACTTCGTTAAGAGACTTATAAACTCTTTCGCCTTAATTGAAACTGTTTTATTTCGAAGTACTTGTTTGTGTTGTTTGTTTATTATCAAGCGTACCTCCTGCTCTTTTAATAATTCAATGTTTTTAATGAAGTTGTTTTATGGGCTTTAAATTACATGGTGCCAATATTGCTCAATTAATTGGTATGGATACCTGTAGTTACAATAAAATTATTTAGAGCTATTCATTTTCAGTTGTAGGTACAAATTGAACAAACTATCCAGAGGGTTAGAATGGTATTTTTGTGTTTTAATACCACTAAAACCAAACAAATACACAATTAAAACCGCTTGCACCTTCAATCCTCATCAACAGCCCACTAAACGTTCCCACTGCTGGGACTCGGGGCCTTCTCTCGCAAGGAGATAGTTAAGACCATAATCCACCACGCTGGCCCAGTGCGGGTTGGCGGATGACACATGACTTCGAAAGATTCTAGGTACATGTCGGTTTCCTCACGATGTTTTCCTTGACCGTTTTAAGTTAGCGGCATTACGCACATGACTTCGAAAAGACAGTGGTGCGTGTGGGGTTTGAACCCGGGGTCTCCGGATCGGCAGCCGCCGTTCTCCCGACTAGACCAGCCGTAACTTGCACCTTACCTTACCATAATTACTGGTACAGATGTGAAACTTTTCCAAGCAAACTTTGCAAATAACCATCCATGAAATAATAGCATAATATCATTAAACACGTTTGTTTAATTCCATTTTTAAAAATACAAAAATAAAACTAAACTGAACTCTAGTCTTGCCGCTGTTCAATAAGTGAAACGTGGCGTCATAAAGCCTTTGAACATCAATGAATACAAACTGTCCAATTTAACGTATTGTCGCCAACACGCACCTGAACTACTCAGAATTGAACCGAGCTATTATGAATGTGAGTATCGAGCAGTTGCAATTTGTAGTATTAATGTCGATAGCAAACAAATTGACACATTTTTTTACATAAAACGAGTATGAAGTATATTCGCATGCATGTCGAGATTGCCACAGCGCGGGAGAGCTTCCACTACACTGGAAGAGTTATTTATCTAGATCACTAAACAAACAATTCAAGTAGTTGATAATTATGTTTCAAGTCATGGAACCCACATTTACAAACTACATAAAAACTGTAAGCCTTTAAAAAAGTGTTTTTTGTGATTTTAGTACATACTGGTGTTCCACAACTCAACCGTCTAATAAATTGGGTACAGTACTTACTAGCTGTAATTATTTGTTCGAAAAGACAAAAATAGCCATAGTACCTACTTAGTGAAATACGTACATATCTAGCACAATAACTATAAAAATTGCTTCTTATTATGAATCGGCGATAAAATATTGTCATGTTTATAGAAATGTTTAGAGAGTCTACAAAACAAACCTCGAGAAACAAAAGTTAAAAGCACATTAGAGCAAGTCCCCGTCGCAATCTATACACGAGAGTGCACTTCACTCCGCGCGACTCATGGAACCGATACTCGTACTCCTCGCTCCTTCACAACTACGATACTTGTACTAGTTTTAAGCGAATACTTCAAACTAATACTAAAACTTGACCGTATTATATTAATTGATGGTTATGTATTTCCGCAGCTCTATATATTCTTCCCGCGACAAGAGATAGATAGAAAACTCTTATTGTGATACAAAAGAAAAAGAATAAGTAGAACTGTTTTAGTGAAATACGTAAAAACTACCGGCACGAATAGCGGTGATACTGCTGAGAGCTTTCTTCCAGAAAAAACAGGATAAAAATAAAACACCTGCATAAAAGCATTGCCGAGGTAAGCTAAATTTATTTAAAAATAAGTACTACTACGATTTAATAAGGCGTATTTTGAAGAACCAACTACAAATTGAATTAAATTAGTCATGCGGAACCAGACGAACTATGTTGTCAGAATTATAAGCTGTACAAACAATGTAACAAAAAACCAAAACTATTATTTGTAAATAATTCCTTTCTAAATAATAGAACATCATATCGATTTTAAAGTTACCAAACCGGTTTGGAGAACAAAAGATCCCAAGTAACACTTAAAAGTGTATTATTTTTTCTTTCCCCAATCACACGAAGCTAACTAAAGCCCGCGTTCCCAGACACAGAGCAAATAAGGCACGTACACATATTTTTTCTTTGACAAATAAATGTGTCCTGCGGCGGAAATTGAAGCCGAGACCCTTACAGCTCACAGCTCACGCCGCGGTTCAGGACAAACAAACATTTAATGGATCCACACGCACGCATTCGGAGACATCAACCATCTACAATATCTTATGATATTTTTGATTCGTAACCGCTGACGCTAAAACGACGGGGAGTTATAAGTTTGACGTGTATGTGTGTCTCATAACAGTATCGTCATTGTATATCAGGCAAGATGACGGTGTAATTAAAACCCTGTATAAATACAATAAAGAAAAACAAACTTACTTACAACCTCCTTGTTCCCTGAGAGATACAATCTAGAACTTTTCAAGGTCAGAGTGAATACGTACTTACTAGGGCAACGTGCGTCATCTTTGACCACACCGTCGCTTACCATCAGGCGAGTTGGTGGTCAAACGCGGAACTATAATACGCGATAAGAAAAAACTTACGATATCTAAAAAAACTCACGACTAACTATACTTACATAGTACGTATACTTATCAGCTATAGTCTCAATGGCCAATATGCGAGCCCTCCGGCGATCAGAATGAACGTCTGTCTAGTCAACATAATAAATGGCCGCTAAGGGCTTTGTCTACAAATCACGACTCCATACATATTTGCTCCTAGCAAACAAAGCATTACTAATACATAAGGCGAAATACATTCAAATTATGTATACACAAGTTTCCTTGGTAGCTAGATATCTATACTAATACTAATATTATAAAGCTGAAGAGTTTGTTTGTTTGTTTGAACGCAAGGATCTCTGGAACTACTGGTCCGAATTGAAAGATTCTTTCTTTGTACGATAGTCCATTTATCGAGGAAGGCTATAGGGTATTTAACATTACGCTACTATCAACAGGAGCCGAGCATGAATGAAAAATGTAACAAAAACGGGGATAAAATATTGCTTTTGGAGAGCTTTCGTTGCGTGACAGCATTTGTCATATGTTAAAGGTTGCGTCATTAGAACCTAAAGTAACCGAATTTGAACAAAATTTGAATTGGTACAACCAATTTTCGATAGATGGCGTAGCAACGCGCGCGCGTTCAGCTAGTTGTTCTATATAGATAGATATAATGAAATGAAGAAGTAGCACCTATCATAGATTACAATCTGAAACACCATAGGCTGTTTATCGCGTGAAAATAATGAGAACGAGAACTACACGGGCCAAACCGCGGGGGTGCTATTAGTTTTCTATAAATTGACGAGTATTTTTCCCTCTAGCGAGTGTTTGTTCAACCTTTCCACGATAAAAATTTAATTAAAAATAATTGTAGTAACAACAAAACGTCAATTTGCAATGAACCAAATAACTTCCGCAGCGAACAACACTCAAACTCAGAAAAAAAAACTCAGTGTAAATGTTTTTACAAAACACCCGCTGTTTTTATCGCTAAATGAAAAGGTTTTAAAAAGTTTAGAGCCTCAGGATGTCGCTAATGAGAGAGTATTTTTAACAGACCACAGGACGAAAGTTTCGCGGTTTTAGCAACCATTGCTCTAAGTATAGCGCAAAAGCTTTTCGTTCTTTAACTTAAGCAGCAATGTAAGTCGCTGTGGCGAAACTGTGGGAACATGGTTCTGTTAATGAACGTATCATTAACAGAAACCCTGAAAATAATACTGAGGATTTTTTATTTCGTCATGATTATTATGAATTTGAAGCTTTGCGGAGATTGAATAATAAAACATGCATATTTCCACAAACATGTAAATTAACACAATTAAATATTAATATTTCCGAATGTCTGATTTTGCACTAGGTCCTAGAACTGATAGAGTTAGATACTGTTTACTTTCATTCCAATGATAAGGCTAAATATTAGACTTATACATTTTAAAATGCAATTGATCTAACGAGCGATTATAAATGGATAAAACATTGTGTAACTCTCATTATATTAATAAATAGCAGCAGCCTGCGGTTTTACCCGTGCAGTTCCATTCCCGTGATAAAAAGTAGCCTACGCACAAGTATCTGTTCCAATTTTATGTGTGTGTCTAAATTTCAACTCGATGTGTTCAGACTGCCATGATTACCAACATCCAAACTTTGGCAAATGCAAACTAATATTACTAATATTATACCTAAATAGGTATAATATTAGTAATATTTACTTACCCTGTTATGTCAGCTGTAAACCCTGTTTGTTGATTGAAAAGTTTAAAATGTTTTTCGAAATAAAATGCAAAACGCACTCTTTCCAGCTTATTTATAGTATCTCTTACTGCGGCACCCTATACTCCCATCCCCATTTTTTCAATAAACTTCAAAAATATATAAGGCAAAGTGCACACTAGACAACGCTACTTATCGACTCGCGTTATCTCTTTACGAGCACAGTTAATGTTTTAAGAGCTTGTTCGAACTGGAGGGTTGACTGACTGTATTTATTTTTTTGATCAACCCCGAATGTTGAACTCCAAACATAGGTAGCAAAAAGTAATGTTAAAGTTAATGTACTTATTTCTTATCATCGTTAGTCTTACCTCATTTATAATAAGTGCTTTAATGTATGCGAGCTTTAAAAATTCTACTAATATTTGGTGAACAAAATTTTGTGAGTATGTACAGGGTTATTGGTAATCGGCCTGCATCCTTTTAAGGGGATGTTAGGTACATTCAATACGAGTCAACTTTTGTTCTACAGTTTTAAAAAAAAAAAGTTTTTTTTTCTTTTACAAAATAAATAAAAAGTACATTTGCACGGTCTAAAAGTATCGAACTCTTCGTAACAATTCGTAACGAGAGCGCGTACGCTCTTTAACGCGCAAAAAATGATGTACCGATGTGAATAAACACTAAAAAGTCGCTAAACAGTACAAAAAAGGGCAACAAATACAATTTTTTTTGGGTCATCTATTAAGTTTTAACGAAAGTTGTAGAACAAAAGTTGTTTGTTTAAATATACAGAACATGCCCTTAAACGGATGCAGGCTGATTACCAGTAACCCTGTATAATAACGACTAAAGCGGCTTGAATGAAATGTAGTACAGAAAGTTAGTAAATGTAGTAGTAGATAGATAATAGTCTGAAATATACTATAGGCTATTTATTAACTCGAGAAAATAATAAGATCGAGAACTACCCGAGATGGCACTACGCTGCCGTAAATGAGAGCACACTCCGGCTAATTCGAATAGAGACCAAACAAGAGCTGCAGCAGCGACCACAAAATTAGCAAGTATGTAATTTGTTATTTTATGAAAACACAAATGGTGTTACGAACATATTTATGTTGTCTTTTTTGCCCACGCTTCTATCCTTAATGAATTCTTCCCTTCATCTCAATCGATCCAAATCATAGAGCCAACGTAAACCATGATACGTTTCAGTTCGACTGACAGTTCCTGATACGACAGGAATGCTTTAAAATAAATTAAAGTTGCCGAAGTAAATCTCAACATCTCAATTTATTTGTATTAGTGGAATACAATACATCTCCATGCGGTTGACAGCCCTGTCGTAGCTAGTACCCATTTTCCTCAGTCTTCCATCCGCGTTCGGCGCGCGTCCGTTATCGGGTATTTATGCGAGTTTTATCACACGTCTTTATGTTTACAATGTGTCGGCGAGATACGACGGAGCGACGCGACGCGGCCCGCTCGCGGCAGTGTGCCACCAGTTTTATATTAGCTCAAATTATATTTTCGTTCATTATTGCTCTTTAAACATATGTACTTATGTATCTATTACTACCTTATGTAGGTACTTACCTTATCCAGTGGAAATATTTGTGTGATGAATACAAACACTTCTTCTGCGTCTGGGTATTACTATATACGATTTAAATATAAATATTTTATCACCTATCTCCCACACGACCGGCGTGTTCACACAACACTCTACTAACATGAGTTTTCTTTTGACTTGGCGAAGGAAAACGTCGTGAGGAAGCCTATGAAATGATTTGCTAAAATGGCTTTATTTCAAGGTAAACAGAAAAACTCAACTCGTAATAAATCAGCGCAGCATATTTTAGCAGCCCATTTTATGTCCTCACTGCAAGGTCTTAGGAGGATGAGGAGGACCTACAAGGAATCAATGCCATCAACCACCACAATGTCCTCGTTGTGGTAGGACTCTTTGCAGAGCCCACCTGGGGAAGTACCACAGCTTTGCCAGTTATTCTACCGCCACACAGTAATGTGGACACATCACTGTGTTCCGGTTTGAAAGGCAATGTATGCTAATTACAGGGCATAGAGATTATACATCGTATACATATCTCTGGGTGACGAGCGCAATGCAGTACTAGGTAATGACTTGGACTCTTCACATTACAATAGCTTTGTGTCATTTTGCTGTTCTGCACAGGCATGTTGCTTATCATCTGACACATGTCCTGCTCGTCTTGTCACTATATACTATAAAAATGTATTTCTAGGAACAAATCAGTTTTCTAACGATGTTTTTCTTCACTGTTAAAGCCAGTGATAATTACAAACTAGTAGTATACCCATTAAAAATACTCGGAGGTGTAAACCCAATCCAAACATACATCCTCACGATTGTGAAACCGAACGTTGACGACACTAGGCTACCTCGGCTAAATAAATGGACCACAATCACTTAAAGGTCCCCCTTTAAGGAAAGGAAAGGAAGGATGTCATTAAGGAGATACCCTCACCCAGAGCAGTCTCGTGCAGACCTAGCCCACGACTTGGTCCGTGTAGAATTTGGAAAATGGCTATTCCCTAAGAAACTGTATATTTTAGGAATTCGCTAATTTGAAATCACAAAATTTAATCTACGAGATATTGCAATCCGATCCGTTTAGTTCCGACGTGATTGAGCAACAAACATCCCCACACTTTTAAATATAAAATATTATTAGGATTTGGATGATATTCTCATTTTATGTTGTGTTCTTCACCAGTATCTTTATTATCTTCATATTGTAAACTAGCGGCCCGTCCCGGCTTCGCCTGTTGTACATAATATTCGATATAGCACTCACGTAAATATTCAACGGTGAAAAAAATCTTTGAAATCGGTTCAGTTGTTCCTGATATTAAACAAACAAAAACCCTCTTCAGCGTTGTAATATCAGAATAGATTTGGAAAGTGTAATAAAAAAAATATGATCATAATATTTGGCAAACTGAAATATTCACGGCAAAGACGAAATACTTACTAGCCGACGAACTAGCGAGGTGCGAGTGAGGACGAGATTGGATAAAAACCAAATATCCGAGAGGAAACGAAGTCACCTCGCGTCACCGCACCGGCCCACTGCTTGCTTCGGCTAGACTGTAGGAGTCTCTGTCTCTCTGTGTGAGAGCCTTTCGTGGAATCTCGGCTTCTTATGTAAAGGACGTATTTTCATTATTAAAAAAACTCTGGCTTGATATCTTAGTCAGTCTGCCCACTGAGGGGTATGCTATGCGTTCATTTCACTGGAATTTGACAGATTTAAATTAAAGTCAAAGTCAAAGTTCTTTATGATAAATGTTCAATTTACACGTCAATATTTACATAAGGAACTCGACTTATGTAAAGTAATATTGACGTAAATATACTCATAAGAGTACTTTAACGTATGAATCAATTCCCTTTCGAACTAAAAAGACTAATATTTCTCCTGCACTCCACTGTAGGTTTTATGAGTACTTCTTAATTCGTTCATATTTACTTACCTTTAAGGACATTTTACATGAAAATCATCAGAAAGTTTAATTTATTACGTAGTTTAATCTTTATAACCAAAGGGAGTATCCTCGGATCCTTGCGCGGGAAAGATATCAGGTTACGATCTTAGTTCCATTTGAGCTATAAATTAGAAGGTCCCAGCTATCTCGACGCGGCCTCGACGCGGGCACGGCGTCCGCCCAGGAATGTGTCATCTTGTTACCTATTTTATAAAAGGTTAGCTGTGCCGTTGGGACCGCGATAGATTTACTAAATAATATTATGTACAGTTTTTTATAAATATAATACGTTTGTGTTTGATAACGCAATGGAGATGTAATAGCATGGAAGAGCATGCAATTATGGGTGGCACAGAGACTATTTTTTATTTCGATAATGTTGTAAATGATTTTTTGAAGTGGAAACTTCTTTAGGCGCGCCTAGACAGATTTTTCGTGGGGTGTAAATTGATTTCTAGCGTCACGCTCGGGTATGATAAGAAATCTTCGGGTAAACTCGGGTCCTAGGCGATTGGGCATCTAGAAATGCGTCAGCCAATGGGAAATGCTGAAAGGGCGTGGCCTCATGGCATGGCCATCTAGAAATGCGTGAGCCAGTGGGAAATGCTGACGCATTTCTAGATGGCCATGTCATGATGGCGAGGCCACGCCCTCCGATTACACCCGTGTAGTTTCCAAGGTAAGCTATCAAATTCTGAGTTATAAGTTTTCACTTCTATCGGCAGTTCCTATGAATGCCAATTTTTTTTTAACTCTGTAATGTTTGACCAGCATTAAAGCAATATAGTCAAAACTACGATTATAATGTAACTAAGTAAAGTATAAAACTTAGTAAATATACAATTAATAGTTGAGACATTAATTGTTTTACTGTTTTTTTGTGAAAACTCCTTCAAAAAGGTCTCTCACTACTACTCTAGTTATCTTTCCCACCCACCTTAAACTCTGTGTACTCATATGTCCTAATAATCCTGTTAAATGCCAATATTATGTTCTCCTCGTCCTCTTAGGTACATGTATGTTCTATGATCAATCAAAACCTTTTCATTATCCGTAGCTGTTCCAAAGTTCGGCCGAAACCTATTGTTTCACGAAATTGAATTATAAATCACTATTAAATTTGAGGCAGCAAATAATCAACACTAGTTTCTCAACTAATTCTGTCGTAGCATTGGACTCGTAATTTTACAACATTGTGTAAAGGCACATGTTGGCTGAGAGCTAAAACACGGTAACGATTCATGGTTTACGTTCATTGTTATTTATACGAAGAAATTTCACGCCATTTTGATGTACGAACGGTTAGATTGTCAAAGATGGAACGATAACTACACGGGGATTAGTAATTAATAAACATTTGTTTTTAATCTCTGCGCTATACCTCCCTAGCTGGACAAAATATCGTCAAACTCTCTGGTATTTTTAATACCCATAGAGGAATTAAGATGACATACCATCAGTTATATCGTCTGCTCGTTACTTTCAATATTTTAAAATGCAAATTAGAGTGTGTTCTGAATTCACGTATCTGCCACATGGCATCAGACCCACAGAGCCGTGTAAAATGTTAATCGAACCACAGTACTCGAACTTTCCATTTCTCCTTTACGGATGCAAAACTCAATCCATATTTGAATGAAAATGCAATAAGCCGCCAGAAACCCCGTCCGCTAAAGCTAACGCAGCGTCCACAACACTACGGAATACAATTATCGGAGCGCGGTCGGATCACAAAAAATTAAATTGTTTTAACATCTCGCATCCGTTCCGTCCATCTGGCGCGCAATTTGTATGGAAATGGCTCGGATCTGCGCGAGCTTAAGTGTGTATTCAGGTTTATATTTTTATTTTATTGTGAATTGATGAACGGGCGCTATTACGCTTTACTACCGGCCGCTCGAGTGGAATTTAATTACGCATTGTAAAGTAGTATTGTTTTAGTCTTGCGGCCTCCGTGACCCCGCGGTTAGGTTGCCGAGGCTGGGTGGCCTACGCACTTGTACGACAGGATCGAATTGGGCGGGCTAATTCTGAAGTTATCTAGATAGCTAGTCTATACCGGTCGCACCCACGTAATACCCTTGTAACGTGACGGGTGACGGGTGATGGGAATAATGCCTATTGTCTGAGAATAAGCTCGTACATGTAGATATGTTACTTGTTGATGTTACTTTTGTGATTAGAGCGTCTAGGCCGTGGAATGCTTTGCCTCAGTGGGGTTTTCCGATAGTTACATGGTGTCTTCAAATCGAGATTGAATCGTTGTCATCACGCTCCATCGTGGATCGTATCGTCACGTGACATCAGGCGAGATGGCGGTCAAGTATAAGCGTATAAAAGTTACAAAAAAATATAAAGGTAGCTGAGGAGAAAAAAATGTACAAGAAAGGTCTACCTTCGACCGTGATTTGCCTGTTGTAAAAACTAACAAAATTTTTATTTTCTTTTAATCATATTTTTTCAAAAAATGATTTTTTTTTTCATAGGTAGCGGACAATTCGCTGGTTGTGCCTATTTGTTGTTTTTAAAGATTTATCTTCTTCGACAAAGTTTTTTCACGATGTGGACCGTACCTGAAGCTAGCAGTAGTAGTAGTAGATACTAGTAGCAATAAACTAACACAATTCACTTATAAAAGATAGACTACAGAGAGAAAGACAACTCTGAATGTTGTACATTTAAATTCTATTCTACAACTATTCATCTTAATCTTTTCAAATCTGCTCTAAAAAGTTATACAACGGACTATTTGAAGTCGTATTTTAGATTGAATTAACTAGTGATACAGGTTTGACGAACAAACATAATGAAAATACACCAGTTCTTGGGACACAAACCGAATCGAATGTCTGAAACACAATAAATATTTTATCGAAGCTACTAACTGTAATGACAGCTGTCGAAGAAATCATCAAAAACCTCGTGAAAATTAAGTAATGAAATGAATACTTCCAAGGGGAATTAGGAGTAGAGATATTAAACGTATTTGGTTTGGTGGTTCTTTTCATGGGCATAATAAGTAAATATTTCTGCCAAATTATTAAATTTTACTAGTGGCCCGTTCAATCTTCGCTCAAACATTGTCATGGAAAGACTAATAATAATTGAAATATTTGGATACAATCAAGGGTCCATGGAGTTGAATCAAGGGTCGGATGCACGCGGCGGTCATCCTCGACACAGCACGCATCGTCAGGAGGTTCCTCACTCTGCAGCCCTAACCACCGATAGCTTGGGCCCTGCTCCGCTGCTGGCGGCTAGGTTTAGGTTTTTATGATGTTTTTATCTTCTTTTATATATATTTTGTAAAAACTTAGACTTAAGGAGATAAATAAATAAGTGAATATTGAAATAAAAATTATCCTACCTTTCAAGTTTAACCAAAAATTACACATAATTCCGACATTTCGGAGACGTTACAACGCCCGTGATCGCGAGGAGACTCATGGCCATGGACGTGACCAGATCATTTAGATCACAATGAAAATATAAAATCGTGAGCAACGTTTTCAATGTTCTCATTTAGAAGGTAACATAAAAACGAGTCACAGTATCTAGCTATTTCTCAAGAGCTACGTACGGTTAGGGGAGAGTTATAATAAGAGGTGTATGTTTAAGAAAGTAGCCGCCTGAAGGAAAGCGATTGCTATCATGTTTATTTACCTACGTGCGTAGACCGAGATTTTTCGTTATTTGAAATAAATTTTGCCAAATCATAAATTCCTCTGTGAATGGGTAAAATCCACTCTAAAGTTTAATCTTCATACACATTTCTGCCTGCAGCTTTGTAGACATAAAGTTCAGAGGAAGGCTCTACTTTAAATAGCTCTACATTTTATATTTTTCGTGGTGAAAAGTATGCGCTGTTCCATCTTGTAACCAATCTGATTTCGATCCAATCCATTCTGTTCGCAACTACTGGGAAACAAATTTCCATAATAATTTTATTCACATTTATAACATTAGTAGGCAAGGCAGTAAAATGACTTTCAAATGTGTAATTCTATTCAATATCCATTAAGGGCAGGGAATTGTGCTAGATATTCATCCTGTGACATTCTTTAGCAGAAGGTCTCTGTGTGACTCCAAGGACTAAACATTACACTTAGAAAAGCATTACTAACACACGTTACAAATAATATAATGCACTTCATTTTACTAATCAAAACAATAAAAAAATATTTAAAACTTTACAAATATATACAAATATTTTGCGCACAAAACGGCCTTATCGCTAATAACGATATCTTCCTCTTAACCTCTCCAACACATCCAAAGTTACTTGGGCCTTGTCATAATTTACAATTCACGAAATGAAGCTGTCAGTCAATCAAGACCTTGCAACTGTTACGGTCAGTGAGGCGATTAAAGCGGCCTGGCGACAGATTGCCCAGACGGCGGGTTGTCAGGACGGCAGGTTGTCAGGACGGCAGGTTGTCAGGACGGCAGGTTGTGAGGACGGCAGGTTGTCAGGGAGACAGGTCGTCGGGGCGACAGGTTGTCCAGGCAAGAGGGCGGCAGGGAATCAAGCGAGAAGGTTCGTCAAACACGATGGATCACCGGCTGACTTGTTTGCCCGTATTTTCATATTCCTAATGGATTCATACAATAGACCGTGGCGATATTGTTACGCGAATCACTTTCAGTAGCCTGCCTTTGATCGAGTTCTGAATCTATAACTCGGTAAACATTTACTCGGAGGCACGCGGCGGCGGCGTGACAGGCGGGTTGGTAACTATTCCGCTTTTTTGATAATCTCTTGACTGAAGTTCAGCCATGATGCGACTACGATGAAGCACGCTTACCAAGACGAAACCGATTTTCCCTCGATTTAAAGATACCTGGGTATCATATCAGTCAGGACACATTCATTTCGATAACGCGTTCTATTTTAGATGCGGTGTTGTTATCGAAATATTTCCGACTAATATACATATATCGGAGATAGAATTGCCGTATTTCAAGTAGTTTCTAACAAACTTGTCGTAATAAAGCAATATACACCACATTCAGATTCATATCAATAAAATTAAAATTCCAGAACCTCCAGGATCGTGAAATTGCTGTATAATTGGAAAAACTGCTGGAGATCTTCAAAACTTAGTATTACCTCATTTTACGGATATTGTCGTGTTAATTATGAAAATCGAGTCAACGCTTTCAAAGTTTTCGAGTCTTTAGAAGCTAAACCATGAAACGATATCTCAATGTCTAATAACAAGTCAAATAGTCGTTACCTACGAGGACCTTGCCACGTCTGTCGCATTTGAAACGTATTTAACCAAACATTTCAAGAATTAAATATTCCACAGTATTTATTTTTACAACAGCATTACTTATTTCTAACTGTACTAAGCCTTCATGAAGGATATAAATCTAGGAAAAATGTTGTTAGAAAGGGGATTATTCAGTTAGTAGCGGACTTTCCTTCTTTGTTAGTTGTCTAATTAACGAGCGCATGTTACCTTTTTATGCTACTCATTAGATTGCATTAAATCTGTTTTAATCGCCTTGAATTTGTGACGTAAAGATTTATAAGACTCTTTTCACTTAATTTTTAGTCTGCTAAATTTAGTGAACTCAGTGAAGTGAAGCTAGCATACTAAATTCAGAAGCGAGGATTCCTTGCTCTAACTTGCTTCTGAATTCAATCACTAAATTTAGCCATGTGAATAAAGGGTTTAAAAAAGTTTTGCTGAGTCGATTTAAATAATAAAACATTTGAACAATACCCTATCTTGAATCTAACTTGGAACGAAACTGAAAGAAACGATAAAAACTTATAATTATATAAAGTATTTTAAAAACACATCTTGGTGCATTGAATAATATGATAGACTATGTAGCAAGTGTATCTCAAATATCAAAACAAACCTTTTATTTTTAAGGATATTTGTATAGTCACTGACTACCTACAGACTATACAAATCGAAAGGTACCTGTAACAGACAAAACCCTCTGAAAGCAAAGGCTTACTATTGAAATACTAAAATAGATCGTGACATTTACAACAAAAGGCTTATTTAAGAACCAACCCTCAAAAGAAGCAACAAACCGTTAAAGCTTCCTGCACACGTGGGCGAGCATACCCTAGGTTGTTATGAAGTCATGACCTAAACTGATAGAGCTAGGTTCCGCAAAACTACAGAGTTGGAATCATATCTACGTTACTGTACCCTCAACACTAACTACGAGTAACTGTGAAATACACACAGCCAAATTGTCTGCGACTTCTAGTAAGTGCAGCTCTCAGAACTCTCCCGCCTGGAGTCGTATCTCTTGCGAAATCGAGAATTGGAGACTCTTGACTAAACGTGCCGATTTTAATTACAAACAGAACGTAAAATTCGCTTTATTCGAGTTTTCACGAAATAAACTTGAACGCGGAAGGTGATTTAAATTAACACCTATTTTTACCTGAGGCGTCAATACATTTTGATTCGAATTCATCAGTTATTGTAGAATTAAATATTTATGAAGCAAACGCGAATTGGTTTAATCTCGTTAACTAACTCTGTCACAAAAAAAAAATATCTCCTTTTTCGACATTCAACAGTAATCAATCAGTACTGGCTGAAAATAATAATTCCAGAAAAAATGAGGCTACAATAGGTTCCAAATTTGAATGTTTAATTTAGACGTCGCGAGGTTGACATTGACAGCATTTACCCGCGCATTATGATGCTGGCGACGCACCGCCGAGTTTCAGAAACATTTTGATGTTTCCTAACTTTTGTTTTCACTTGGAAACTGTGAATGTAGGTACTTATAAACATTGTGTTAAGCTGACAGTTAAATAAAGATTACGCCATAGATAACTTTCGCAATTTAACAGTTTATTTGATAACGCAAGTGAAATAATATAGAGTGACCGTGTCTTGGTAGATTGGAAGTCGAAGAAGTCGGGATGACCTAGAACATGCGATTTTCTAGTGAAGTTGTAGGTTCAAATCCCGCTTGATCTGCTGAGTATTTTTCCAAGTGCGAATGTTACAACTTTGTCATCACCACATTAACAATGAAGGAAAACAACGAAACTGGCATGTGCAAAGAATCTTTCGAGGTCATGTGTAATCTACCAACCTACACTGGACCAGCATGGTTTATTATGACCTCGGCTCTCCTTGCGAGAGAACGTCCCGAGTCCCGAGGAGCTGTTTTGTCGGCTTCTTATGCTGACCGTATCTCTGATGACGTTTCACGTGTTCATCTCGACGTCACGTTCATCTCACGTGTCGACCACAGACTAGAGGTGAGCCGAGATCTTATGCTAAAAACTACGAGGAAATAGGTAGTAACAATTATTATACCAAGTACCTTCCACAATTTTGACGATAATATGAATCACAAAGAATTATTAAGTACGAAAATATAACCTAATTCTGTGAATTACCCACGAAAGTACGCCCTGCCGGGATTAGCGGGCGTTCGGTCCGCCCGCGCGGACGGTCGGTCGGGCGGCTGCGAGCGTTTAATGGATTCTAGAAATATACAATGGCGTGCCCGATTCAATACTTAACTCTTCTGTACAATCATTTAACATTTTAAACAATGGCACTCTTGATATTCTTTGTGTGTGCTGTTTGCTTTGTGGTATTTTTTTAATAAAGGTACTAAGTGCATTCTTTGAGCACGATCATATTACAAAGACTCTAGATTAGTGTGCCTGTCTGCTTTTCATGCTATAAAGTCACTTAAATGGATTAAGATAATAATTTGTACGTTAATTTTTTTTAAGTCAATCACATTCAATTATTTTATTTTGTTTTTTCTGTGACTATTTCCAGTAATTAAATTAGTGAACTGAATGATTTTTTTTCAACATATAGTTTTGATTTACTCTATCATGCCATAATCGGATCGTTCTGTTTGTCTGAATTGGTTGATTTTTTGAAGTTTGGATTATATTTGGATATAATCGTTGCAACCTTCAGCACGAATAAAGTATAACTAAATATTGCATTGCAGTAAATGCGTATGAATGACGGTTCGTAGCCCCCACGCCCCGCGCCCCGCGCCGCGCGCCGCGCGCGTGCCGGCCGCGCCGCGCCGCGGATGCTCGCGGCCGCAACACCGCCAACACCGCGAGACCTGTAACCACGCTCTTTGTCCACATTACACGGATTAAACTCACGTATTTAAATATATTTGCGGAAATATTCCTTCCTGTCACTTTATATTGTTTTCTAGCAATTAGTCAAACGTATGATCTACTTACCAAGGTTCAGTATTTGCGTAGAATTAATCACTAGTTGATTTTTTAGCTCAATAGCCAGTACCTGTATATTTCATTGGTAAACAATCGAATCGTCTTCAGAATGAAATGATTGTACTTTACATCCAACGACAATCAATCAATATCATTTTTAGATGGTCCGATTTCGCAGCCGCGATTCAAATCAGGAGCAGAACATCCATCATAAAGTTGGACAAGTTTATAAGACAGTTCAAAATAAACTACCATTTGAGATTAGGTCAATATATAATAAAAAAATTACGTAGGTAGGGTATACGAAAAATAGTACAAACATAAATATTTTCCCACAACTAACTCGGCAATTATGAATAAATAAATAAAAAAGCTTGTAATATGGTCATATGGCTATTTATTTATTTATTTAATTAACAACTAAAACGATTTATAAATAAACCAATTACATTAGTTGACAGGCTCTTTGATACAATATGTCATCAACAAAACAAACAAGATGTTTATATTGTTGAGACTAACATACACGTTTCATATTATTGAATTAATAAATGTCAAGTGATTGTAAATCATTGGACCTCTAGGTCTAATCAAAATTATAGCAAAACATAAAATAAATTAGATTTATATGTCAAAGATACAATAGTGTACAAAAATAATAATAATAATGTCAATATTTAGATACAAAATGTCAAAATTAAAAAGCTTGTCTAATTTAGAGTTCATCATTCTCACTAATCTTGCGCGCCCTCATCTCACAGTACTTCAAACACTATGTAGGTACTATAGCCAGATAACTTATATAATTCTTATAAAAATTATAAATACTTATTACAAATAGAAACACCTAGATTAGAACAAATAGTTTAGCAATATAATGTGTAGTGACTGTAATATCGCAGTAGGTACGAATGGTCGTAGTTATCGACGCCAGTGACCCGTGAAGCGGAGTTAGTCGCCAGTAAACCTGCAACAGCATTACACACGGCACCCGGGGGCCATCAGCCAGCACTGGTGGGGCTTCCTGCATCGGAAATACTTTAATCCTAATCCATTCATGCGCGCCGCGTCACCGGCCGGGCCTGCGCGCGTGCTTGCTGCATGGTGTGTAGGAGTCACTTAACATACTACGTAATGTTTATAATCCACTACGACACTGTTAAGAAATCTAAGCGTTCTTAATCCAGCGTCATATTGAGTTCTGCACAGCGGTGCCTAAACACTTTTAATTTATTTTTATGTCTTACTCGTACATCTGTACGTTGCAATTTCAGTCTTAACGTCCATTTATTTGTTTCCAGACTCATTAGTAACATCCTTGGCACTACATCAATCGTCAGTTAGCTAATTAAATCGACGTAACACAAACTAAACATTTGTCTCTTTATCTTGAAATGCACCAACTATCCCACAAAGTGGCCATTTAACAGAATTATAATAGAATTTGATTTTTTTAACGCTAAAAAGACAGAATTTGATCCCAAACTCACCTTATCTCAAGGGGACTACGATGGAGCGTATTCACCTAGAAGAAACCGGCTAAATTTATCCATTTGAAACTCCACTCACGTAAGACATTCCACACTATACACTTATTTACTATAACACTGTTTACATTTATTGGCAATATTTTGAACGTCAATGACGACAAACGACCGTACAAGTTAGAAATGCAGTATACTTGTGATAAATGGAAATCCAAATAACTCAGTGCCCTCTAGTGAGCCGTTTGTTTGATTTTGATTTCCGGGAAAGTTTGTGAAATTCCATCGGCGAATGTACAATTATTATCGGCTGAAGTTGCGATGTTAAGAATGAAATTTATAGCTTTTAAATTATAATTGTGTTGGTTCAGAGCTTTATGGTATGACTGTTGCATCGAGCTAACTTTATTGGAACGTAATAAGTTGAATATATTTTTTGTTGTTGAAAAGTTGTATTGTACAGTCTGAAAATATATTATTTGATTAGAGTAGCACGTGCAAGCTTATCGGCTTTTTACCGGATACATTTCGGAAACAACAACTGGTCTGTATAATCTAATAGTATATTTTTTCTATTGAATTGCTCGTACATCTAAAATGAACGACGCGTTGATTGATATTCCAAAGACTCGAACTTAAAGGTTTGACTCCATTTTCCTAATATAAACGTCTACTGTGGAATAGATTTCTGGAGTGAAAGTTCCTGATGGATATAAGCTAAGTGTCTTCAATTCTAAAGTAAATCGGTTTCTTCCTTTGAGGACCAATGCCAATTAATGCCAATTAATACCAATTAATGTTATACCAATCGTTTAATTTGACAAAAGTGTTCACGGAACCCACAAGGGTCGCAGTAACTAAGAAAGGTTGTTCTGCAACCTGCATTGATAATGTTTTTGTAAACTGTGAATACATTCATTCTGAAGTCCTAGATTGTTTGCGTTCGGACCATAGGGGCTTGAGCATTTCTCTTCCTGCCTGTATGAAAAGGGCGGAAGAGAAAGTGCTTGTTAGACCCATTACATTGTCCCGTATGTCAGCTTTAAATACCGCGATATCTAATCATTTTTCGAACAATTTTTTCGACATGACTATTGATGATCCTAATCGTAATTATTCTGAGTTTTTTAAAATGCTGAGTACACATTATAATAATATTTTTCATACCAAATTAATTAATATTAACGCAAAACCGAAGTTTGCCGAATGGGCAACACCAGGACTTATTAAAAGTCGAAACAATCTTTACAATTTATATAAACTAAAGACATACTGCAACGACGATGCAACAAAAGTCTATGTTAAGAGGTATTCAAATATTTTTAGAAATTTGTGTATTCGAGCAAAAGCAATATTCATTCGGGATCAAATTAAAAACTCCAACAACGTGATAAAAAGCACGTGGAAGATAATAAACAAGGAGTCTGGTAAAACCAAAAGTCGTGAAATGATGCGCGCAGTTCGGGTTGGCGAAAATGTCACTACAAAAAAATCGGACATTGTAGATGCTTTCAGGGCTTATTTTGCTGATATTCCCTTAGAGACAACTAAACACCTAACTTCGTCTCCCTCTCTTGCAGAGGAAATGTTGACAGAAAATGTTGATTGTCCTCCATCTACATTTGAGTTTCATCATGTTACTGCCACTGCAATAATAAAAACGTTCAAAGACATTAAAGTTAAGAATACAGAGGACTTATGGGGATTATCTGTTAAGGTACTTGAGGGGATAATTAATAACATTGCCCCATATTTAGCAGAATTATTTAACGAATGTATCAAAAATGGCACATTTCCTGACATGATGAAGTATAGTAAAGTGATACCCTTGTTTAAATCTGGAGACAAAAACGAACTTGGAAACTACAGACCCATCTCGGTTTTGCCCTGCATCAGCAAAATATTCGAGAAACTAGTTCTCAAGCAACTTTTGTCTTACTTTAATATTAATAACCTTTTACATAGTAACCAATTTGGATTTACAAAAGGACGTTCCACTACCGATGCAGGTATTGAACTAACCAATTATATATTGAAAGCCTGGGAAGACCATCATGACGTTCTAGGAGTATTTTGTGACTTATCAAAAGCTTTCGACTGTGTTCATCATGAAACTCTTTTGAAGAAACTGCAGTTCTATGGGGTATCGAAACCAGCTCTAAATTTTATTTCTTCATATCTTAAAGACCGTGTACAGATAGTCGATGTTGACGGTGTGCAATCAAATGAGTCGCCTATAAGAATGGGTGTACCACAAGGTTCCATACTTGGACCTTTCCTGTTTCTTATTTACATAAATGATCTACCTTTCATGATTAAGAAACATAAAAATATAGAAATAGTTATGTTCGCCGATGATACATCACTTCTATTCAAAGTGAAGAGAGGAATAAGCGATTTCACAGAAATTAACGTAATTTTAGACATTGCGTACAAATGGTTTGATGCAAATAATCTAGTACTTAATCCAACTAAAACGAAATGTCTAAAATTCTCACTCTGCAATGTAATGTGCGATAAACTTGATATAAGACTGAAAGATGAACTCATCGAACCTGTACAATCTACTCGATTTCTGGGTATTTCAGTAGATTCAAAGCTTCAATGGGGTCCTCACATAGAGACACTGGCTGACCGACTTAGTTCAGCTGCCCACGCTGTTCGTCAAATTAAAAAAATATCGGACGTCGCAACAGCTAGGCTTGTTTATTTTGGCTATTTTCATAGCATTATGTCCTACGCGATTTTATTATGGGGACAGAAACTCAGTTTTCATATTGCAAAAGAGAGCAATCCGTGGTCTATATAATTTATCAGCTAGAGATTCAGTACGGGAGATTTTCAAAACTATAAACATATTAACAGTCCCTTCATTGTATATTTATGAATGTATAATGTATGTAAGAAAAAATCGAAGTCGACTGAAGAAACTAACTGATCTGAATCCAAAAGCGCACCATAAGCACAAAATTGTATTTCCTAAGTGCAGACTTCAGAAAACAAATAACTCTTTCAAATGTAATGGTATTCGCTTCTATAATGCAATCCCTGCACAAGTCGAAGGTCTTAATGAAACAAAGTTTAAAAATGAAATAAAAAGCTACCTATTGAGCAAGGCATATTATAATATAGATGACTTTGTTAAAGATAGTAACGTATGGAAGAGAACTGTGTTGAAACTAGAATCTTGTAATAAGGTAAAGTAATAGATTTATAAAACTTTTGATGGAACATTGTACTCATGTAGTATCTGTATACTGTATGTATTAATTATTTGTTATTTTGTCTTTGACAAAGCCTTTTTACAGCTGCATTTGATTGACGAGGCTCCTTTACAGCTTTATTCATTTTGACATTGTTATTTTATCTTATTATGTACACGGATTCTTATGCCTTTTTGTTAATGACGTTACCAAGTGTTCTTATGAATTTATGGTTCGAATAAATGAATTGAATTGAATTGAATTGAATTGACCATATAGTTGGTCTGAGGTTTCTTCTAGGTTATCACGGTGCATCATAAACTGCAAAAAAAAATTCATAAAATACAAACCTATTATTATCTGTAAAAAATAATTACAATACATCTGAATAAACTTTTCAATATTGATAAAATAAGTACGCACAGAACTCATACAAAAGAAATGTCGGAGTTTTTTTTTCTATTATATTGAAGAAAATCAATAATTGAAGTTGAAATTTAATTGTATTGACTCAATGATATATTTTTGAGCTGTCGGCTGTCTGCCCGGCTGAATGGAACCTCCGCCGACTTCAAAAATAAAGAAGGAGCCGTCAATATTTAATCATTAATAATGATAATTACACCGCGGAGAATTCGTAATGAAGTCCGGAGACGGTACTTCTCAGCGTTTCTTTTGAATTACGAATTTGTTCACCTTGGAATTATCCAGACACTTCAATTAATATGAAAAAGTAATGTAATTTATTAAGTTTGACATCATTGTTATGATCTGCCGCTAGTTTACTCCTTATTCTGGTTGATTAGAAAGTGAATATGACAGTAACTAGAGGAAGCCACAGTATGATAGATGTCGTAAGCATAATATGTGTGCCATCATTCCACACATATAAAAATATTACTTACTAGTATTATAGAATAAATATATATTAACGGATACATTTCTCACACAACACCGTCTAGCCCCAAACTGAGCAAAACGAGTCACATAGCTGATATACATACATATATTATACTTATTTACCCTGAATGGAAATCGAACCCAGGAACCCAGGATTCGCAGGCAGGCGTACTACCAACTAAGTCATCAGACCAGCTAATGCTAAGCACACTGCGTTTGTCATGCCTACCAGTACCTTTTAAGATCAAGAATTGATTTTTAATAACCACCTTATATTTATATTAATTCAAGTGTAAAGTTTTCAATATGAGTTCAAATCGCGAAAGCGTTTATACAGCAATCCTTTAGAAACACAAATTACTAAGAAAAAGCCCTGTATCTTTCACGCCAAATCTGTTTGCCACGAGCTTAAAATTCTTAAAATAACTTCTGAAGCCTGCAGCTGTTGAAAAATCTTGTCACTAAGCCGTAAGATTATGAGTAAGTACACAATTTACGACGGCGGGGGCTCATTACCTGCTCATTAGCCACCAGGAGAGCCCTACTCACTTTACAGGGTGACTCTTAAATGTCTCTACGCTTTACTACTTTGAAATGACAAATGGAGAGAGCGGGCGTGTTAAACCGACCCCACGTATTGTATGATACGGTATTAGAAATAATCATAACATACAACTTGTATCAAAGTTAAACGAACCTATGAAAAGTCTTGAGAGATCAATGCTATGCACATAAATCTAAATAATAAGGATTTCTGTGATGCTATGAGAGTTTTATTTAAAGTTTCTAAGTCAATCAATAATTTCAATATTATAAAAGGAATAATAACCTCCATCTAGTAATAATATTAAAAAGAAATCCCTTACTTAGAGACATTTGAATATTTACCTGGTTTACTTACATCTAAATTTCGTTAGAGTCTTTTACAACAGAAATAAATGCTAAAATAGCTAAAACTATTATCAAGACTGAGGGGAAATTAATTTTATTTAAATCCGTTAGTATCATCTAGCCATCTGGCTAAAGCGACAAATAAGCGATACGGCCACCATTTGCAGCACTAGCAATCCCTTACATGTTTCGTTATGTTAGATGGCTAAAGGAAAGAGCTTTTCTCTAGTTTATATCAATAACTAGCAGCGGCCTGCGGTGTTACCCGCGTAGTTCCCACTCCCGTTGTTTTTTCGGGATAAATAATAGCCTATGTGTTCTTCCAGACTATAATCTATCTCTGTTCCAAATTTCAGCCCGATCCGTTCATACGTTAGGACGTGATTGAGGAACAAACATCCAAACATTGACATTTATAATATTAAGTAGTAGGATAAGTTTGCTGATGAGTTTGCTCTTTGAGATGACACGACACGAGATAATGACACGGGTGGTATTTTTAGCTACAACAAGCGTTTCAAGCCGTTGGTCCGGCGGCACCCTGTACGTAAAAAGGGACACGTTTAATCAGAGCAAGTTGCATTTCATTTTTGAGCTGTTTGTACGTAGCGAGCCGGAAATTAGTTTTTCTTGCGTCGGAACCAGGAACGAGGAAGCGATGTCCTTTTGGGACTCTATTCACGACGCTAAGTAATTAAAATGTAGTGCGCTGGAATGGAAACCGAGAAATTAAGAGGTTTCTACTTAAAAATGAATTCAGACTGAAATTAATTATATATTTTAAAAACTTCACCTCATCGTTATCATGTAATTACGTCAGTATTTTCCTGTAGTATGATTTTTTATTAATGATATATTTTAGTTTGACAACTATCTCGGCTCATGCAAAACGACGTTGCGGTCACGTAGCACGGAAGAAACGGATTTCCTCTCGATTTGAAAAATAGAACATATACTATATTTATAGCTCACGCTTGGGGCTGACCACCGTATTCTTATTAGTATACCAAGAGTGAGTGCTTACGAGTTGATACGATGGATCACGCGGTGACTTGTTAGGAGCCACAACACAAATACAAAATACAAAAAAATCTTTATTGCTGTTTGCTGGTAAGATAAGATATTACAAAACATTTTAAAAGTTGACCCATACAAACTGACCTCTTCGAGAGGCATGCAATATGTCTGGCAAAACAGTTTCTTTCCACGATATGATTCAAACAAAACACACTCAAAACCGAGAACAATCTATCACGCTATCACTATATAACAATCTATTTCAAGTTATCGCGGTATATTCACTAAACTACTACTATTAACTAGGGGATTTTTACCGTGGACTCACTATACCATGTAACCACAGTACATAATGCTACATTAATTTACTTTAATTTATTAGTACAACTAAATCGCGCAGTAACAGTATTTGAAGCAATATCTGCAAATCACGAAATCCTTCAACCAAAAAGGCAACTTCATCATAAAAACACTGAACAAATCCTTGCGCCAGCTCACAGCCCACAGAACTCACAAAAGCTATCACCCATCGAGATTGTCGCCCTTTAAACAAAATCGATCAGTCGGCATTTCCTATCAGTCTACGTCAGTTTATGAAAAATGAACCGTTTGAAGTGAGACGTCGCCGCCGCCATTAATCTCGTGCCGACCGGACCGCGCTGGCCTCAGCCCCGACCGCACTTCTCATCACAACTCGCTGGCACGCCGATAACACGATCTACTTGTTGAGTGACAGCTTGCACTTGGCTCGATCGAATTTCTTTGATATTACTTTATTTTGTGAGGGTGACATATCACTATATGTTGTAGTTTTCGACGATTATTTTGTTTTTTTTATTACGTCACAAAAATAGTGTTGTAATGAACTGACTCTAACTGCATTCTTATTTCGACGCAATTGACTTTGATTTCAATGTAATTGAACATACGTTAAAAAGAATATACTATTTTTTTCCTCAGAAGCTTACACAATCTTTCGAGATATATCTATAAGACTACACGGGTTAACCGTGTAGAGTCTTATAGCTTTTAATTGCCTGTTACATGTACACTAGAAATCTTTTAAAAGAAAGAGTATCTGATCTGAAATGTGTAGAGTTGCAGAGTAGCACGTCTATGCGTGCTACACGGAAACACTGGACGTCTACTCTTAATCAACGAAAACGTAATTTCGAAAAAAAGCTCGCGACTTTCCTTCTCTCGTTCTACTTCGTTTCGTCCGATACAACATTGTTTGACGTTTAAATGTTCTAAGCATACTCTAATTAGAGTAGGCTTAGAACATTTAAATGGACAAAACGACGGATCGAAGTAAAATCGGAGTTGGGAAGTCGCGAGTTTATTTCGAAATTACGTTTTCGTAGAAAGAGAGTAGACGTCCTGTGTAAGACGCGTAGACGCGCTACGTATCGACTTTACGGTTGCTTGATCAATACACAAAATGGTGAGCATACACTTAACCTTCCTGTTATTTATTTTTATTACATCATTTCGATCACGCTAAAATTATATATGAAAATTGGTACTGAATTCTACAAAATCGCTGAAGCACCATTATTGTGCTCTTTCTAATTCAACAAATAAATACAAAAATCCGTGAAACTTCGAATCGTAATTACAGCGCGGGTGTATCTTTATGTCATCGATGTTAAAATTGGATTGAAGTTGTTAGTAAGAAAATGTTAAACCTACTTCCGTCTAAGATAGTTATTAAGTAATTTTCATTAAAAGGTAATATAGGAAGTTTCAATTGAGATATAATAACATCCATGGCTACTTGACTCATTTTCTAATCAAATGTATAATTAAGAGATATAATAACATCCATGGCTACTTGACTCATTTTCTAATCAAATGTATAATTACAGCTAATAAAATTCGTTTCCATAAAACCGAGTCCAGTCCAGTTAAATTCCTATTCTCACTGTAGTAGAACTGTATTTAGCGTAGCTCTAGTAATAATTTTAAAAAAGTTGGCAGTCAAAGGAACTGCCGATAGAAATTAAGACTTATAACTCGAATTTGATAGTTTACTTTGGAAACTACGCGGGTGAAACCGGAAGGCGTTGCCATGAGCATGGCCATAGTCCCGAGTTTACCCAAAGATTTCTTATCATTCCCGAGCGTGACGCTAGAATTCAATTCACAGTCCACGAAACAGAAGTGGTGCGCCAAAAGAAGTTTTCACTTCAAAAACTTACCGCCCAAAGTTTACCAAGTTAAAATAGAAATGCAAAACTATCTTAAGCCTGAGTCAAAAATCTAACTTAATTTGTTCCAGCTTCACCTTGTAAATCAAAAATGTTAACAAACTCTTGTATGCTTCGTCTTTTAAATGAAGGGGAATATTTTCCTCGCGTAAAATATTGTTAATAAAGTAGTTATCAAGGATGATGCATCTCATAGCACGCCGGCAGTGAAAGGCGGGAAACTAAAGTGTCGCGGTGCGGCTGACAGCCCATTAACCAAGCTTCTACGTGCATTCTATGTCGTGGTCGTGGTGGTCAGGTCGGCTCCGTGGCCTACAGTTAGTACAGTAACTTAACATTAGCAGCGCCTCGTTGTTATACCCACATAGCGATCATTCCTATTATAAAAAGTAACTCATGTGCTATTTCAGACTTTATTCTAATTGTATTCTAAATTTCAACCTAATCCTTAGAGTCGTTCCGACGTGATTGAGCGACAAACATCCAAACATCTTGCATGTTTAGACTTAGGAAGTGCGTGGGAAAAACCGCCAGGCGCGGCTAGGTTATTAATAAATTAACACATTATTCTATTTATTTACAGAAGTATTATCTCATTGTTCAGGAAATAAAACACTCCCAGAACGTCTTTGTAGTTCGACTCCGCACACACCAGAACGAAAGCTCTCGCTCCTAATAGATTATTGTGACGAAATAATGTGACTATTACCGTGAGTGACGAAAATACGGCTCTTCCATGTTATTAATTATGTTTTTGCCTTTTCCCGCCACCGACAAAGTAATTCGGACTAAGCATATTTACGTATATCTCTGGTGGTGCAAGATTCCCGCTTCCAGCCAAATAGACGCCTTCTCTTCTCAATCAATTTGAACTCAAGTTAGTATTGATTTTGAGTCTATATCTGAGTTTAAAAACAAGTCTTCGTTTAACCTTAAATTTTTAGTTTTGAGTCGCAGTTTAGCTGCGCAGTAACCGTTCCCATTATTTTCTCGATATAAAGAGAATGTCCCAGTGCTATTCCAGATCATACCTAATAAATAAATAAATAAATATTGGTGGACAATTCACACACAACACCATCTGACCCCAAACTAAGCAAAGCTTGTGTGATGGCGGCCAGATAACTGATATAATACTTACTCGTATATCGTTTTTAAATACATACTTATTATACATAGAAACACCCAGACACAGTGCAAACATTTGAATTCATCACACAAATATTTGCACAAATATTTGCACACGACCCTCGGATTCGCAGGCAGAGCTACTACCAACTAAGCCACGAGGCCAGTCAATTTAAGACACAGTAATCTTACTGTGTCTTAAATTTTAAACCGCTCCGATTGTTATAAACGTATGTGTTAGAAGACATCGGATGGGTTTGTGTATGAGGCATTTACTTTGTTTAAAATCTTGTAGTGTTAATAGTAGCTTCGCTCCCAGTTTACGTCTATCTTTATCCTCCAGTAATGACATCTGGGAGACGTGGAATGTGGTCAATAAACACGTAGTTCTGTTTACTGTCGCGCGGGCTAATGAGAGCCGCGAGCTCGGGGCCGCCTGCCTACTACCATCTTGTTTGACCAGTTCCGTATTCTCCTGCGCTGTTTACTGTGGCCGGAGCCTAATCAAATAAAACTCACCAATTTTTAGTTCACGCTATAGTTTTGTTTGTCTAATAACCTGTTTTCACCGTAATTAAGATCATTAGGTCCTAATTAGAGTTAATAACAAATTTAAGATCCGCGTACAAAAATAATAATGAAAGTATTGTAACATTCTAAAAGTTTTATATTAATTGCATACTTACCGTTGTTACTACAGGATAGAAATGAAACTAACTAAAATACTTACATTATCTAAAAAAAAATAGGCTAAACATAGTATGATACACTTTCTTCTTTTTCACGTTTTTAATTATCCTAATAATATAGTAAATACGAAAGTTGTAAGGATGAACAGATGGATATTTATTACTCAATCACGCAAAAACTACTGAAAGGGTCTTGATGAAATTTGATACATAGATAATTAATAGTACGGAATAACACGTCGGCCATTTTCATCCTGGGAATATTAACGGATCAGGACTTACGTAGGTGAAACCACTGTATGCTGCTAGTGTTATCTAAAACAGCTATGGTTGTATTGTTAGGCTTAACACAATGTTCCGATACATTTCCTTCTATCTATAGATAGAAACAAATACATGTATACTGATGATTTATATTGTGGCGGTAAAGATTTCTTATAATGTGCCAAGATCACATTTTTCTAATGTCAGTATCTAACAGTAGCAGCGATCGACCGGCGAGCGCTGAATTAGTGATGTCCGAGCATCGACCGCGGATCGATGACGTAGTGCCGGTTGCAGCAGGCCTTCCAACTTTTAAGACAGTTTAAACACCGTATTACAGAATTTCTTTTGGTTAAGTTACGGCTGGTCTAATCGAGAGAACGGCAACTGCCGATTCGGAGCCCCTGGTTTGAATCACACGCGCATCACTGTATTTTCGAAGTCATGTGCGTAATGCCGTTAACTTAAAAGCGGTAAAAACCTCGTGAAGAAACCTATTTGCTCCGAGAATTTTCCGATGACGTACATCATCTATCAAACCGCACTGAGCCAGCGTAGTGGAGTTTGGTATTGAATCTCTCCTTGCAAGAGAAGGTCCCGATTATTACAGAACTGGACTCGAGCTAAATCTTATTTTATTGAGTTTCACAAACGACGAAAATGTCTATGTCGCTTTTACTGTATTCAAAAATTCGCCAAGCAAGTCAAAAGTTAGTCTTACGGAAATGTTTAAGATACGTTGCTTATGCAGTATCGTAAACGCGAACCTGAACGAAAATATCAAGGCAACGAGGTGCTTGGTGCATTGAAAAACGATTGAACAAATAAACTAACAACCTCCTCGAAATATAACATTTGTATAAAATTCGTTCAAAAATAGAACTGGAACTTTGTAACTGTAATATCGTATCTGAATACTATCTGGGTCATTCCCAATGGATACTATCTTGGTGTCGTCAAATCGAGAGTGAATCTATTTCTTCTAGGTACACTATCTCAAATGGCATCGTCACTTCACGCCATCCACTCAGCCGCAAGCTCTTTTTGGTTACAAAATAGTTGTAAACCTAAACGACCTTTACCAAAGATCTTAACCAAACTAATGGAGACTTAAATTATCTAACTTAAGTCAAAATACCTCGAAACTAGCTAAGTAAACAAATTAGAGCATGCAACAGTCCTGTTCGGCTACAATAGCTAAACAAATTAAGCGTAACTTGGCCGAGATAGCTCGAAGTAAAGTAAGTTAGCGGGAGTTAACTTGCCCTCGGGTTGGACCCTAAAGATCACTGTTTCGCGACCGCACGGTCTAAGTTCTCAGTTAACTTAGTTTCAGCGGTTCAAATCATGAACACGTAGACAAAACTGGTGCATGAATAGACAATATTGGTAGACCTTTCTCACACAACACCATCTAGCCCCGAACTAAGTAAAAACTTGTATCTACTATGGTAGCCAGATAGATGATATTATAATACCTATATAATTCTAAGTAGGCACATACTTATTATACATATGATTTGTGCCACGCACATGTATGTATTAGAGTACTGCTGTGAAATGTTTCAGAATCCCTAGGATTACCTCTGCTTAAATTACAATGGACATATGTAGTATATCAGAAAATTTGAATCACTAAAAAAAGTTGCAAGAAATATATTTTGGTTTCATTTACAAAACAGTTTAATGTAACCAACTTCAGAGTAGTTCCCGTTTCCGTATTTTATACCATATTAAGTAAGCAGTCTACATCATCCCAGACTTTAATCTATCTCTGTATACAATTTTATCCAGAACCATTCAGTAGTTTTTGTATCAAAGAGCAACAAACATCTATTCATACAAACTTTTATTATATAGAATAATAGTCAATCAAATTGGTTCCTTATCATAATTAACAAATTGTACCCGGCTTACATTATTCCACTCCAACGTTCGAATCCAGCGCTGGATTCGGTCGCTGGACTGGAATAATGTAAACCGGGTATTATGGCAGCACAAACTGTAGAACAAATGAAAATATAAACTTCTTAATTTGGTAAATATTTTCTTCAATGACATAAGACAATGTTTGTGAACTCGTTGTTAGTGGATGCGAACAAATTCATTCAGAAATAAACAGTCAAATTGAAATATTTTGAAATGAATAACTAATAGAAACCATGCTTTTATTTGACGGGTTTTTTATTTGCAGACACCTCTGCCATATAAATTACGGGATTTTAAACGCTCTAAGCATTCAGGGTACAAAATTTGCCAAAAACGATTTCGAAATGCCTTGTACTGAGGATAAATGCTATTGACTTTCTTCTTTGTGGCAAAAAATGTTGAACTAATGAAACTCTGATGTTCGTATCAGTGGGCCCCGCGCCGCAGACAGGGGGCAGCTCTCAGGTGAGCGATGCGGGTCGTTACGGACCCCACACATACCGTCGAACAATGAGCGACAAATAGCACTCCATACAAAAAAACCAACTTACTTCTTCTGCGAGCCGGCAATGCCACTAACGTATTTTCTCAAAACTGATATCCATTTCCTGATCTACTTTAGTTCCATCTTCTCTTCAACACCGCAGATAAGTATGCATGGCGGAGCGTCACTATCGTTTACAAAGAGTGGCACAAAAAGTAAAGAATGCACTCATTAGTTTTAATTTATCAACTTGGCGCTGTTAATTATCTCACTCCAGGGGAAATAATAACGGCAACAGATCTTCTAAATTGGGAGAGAAGTGTAGATACAAAGTAAGATCACTGTTTCATAGATTTTATCCTGGCAATAATTTATTTCCTATTGAACTACCTCCGATAGTCCGATAGGAAAATAAGTCAAGAATAATGAGGTAGTATAAATATGATGTACCATTTGACACGGTATATCCTCAAGCATAAGCAGTATATTTCCCACAGCTGGGACGTGGGCCCTTCTCTTGCTCTTGGTATAAATATTATCATACTATTATACTAGCACCGTCTTGCGATTTCACCCGCGTAGTTCGCGATTCTGTAATTTTCTCGGGATAGAAAATGTTGTAAGTGTAAATCCAAACCATTTTTATCTGTGTACCAATTTTTATCCCAATCTCTTCAGTGGTTTTTGCGTGACAGAGCAACAAACATACATCCATACAATCTTTCAAACGTTCGCATTTATAAGATTAATAGGATTTTGTTTCTGGCTTTCCAATTTAGTTAGTCCTCTTATTAGTTCTATTATTCTTAGTTCTATTTAAATTCAGTTTAAAGAAACCTCATAGTTTCCAAGTAATCCAAGAGTGTTCGAACTATTAGAAAGTTCCTTGTAAGAATGTTGTTCTCTCATTAGGATATTAGCGGCAAAGTTGGTGTAATTAGTAATTAGTTAGTGATTGCGGCACCTTTGAACAAGTTGCCCGAGCTCGCATAGTTGGGCTGCTTACCTACAACTTGGATACTTGGGATATTGTTCTTACATCAGGCTCGAACACGAGTTACATTAATATTGATTTTGTCTATTTTCTACAAAGACTTATTTAATAGTATTAGTTTTGTTTATCAGAAAGAAGTGACAATTTTTGACACTGTCTGGTCCCAAACTAAGCTAGTTTTAACCGCCTTCAAAAATAATGCGGTTCACATTTGTAGGTTATGTTTATCTAGGAGAATTACAACTGATATCTAATTTGTATTTTCTTTGTCCCCAGGTAAGCGCAGCTGCTCATCAGCTCAAATCAGCGATAAATAAGTTTTGATGTAAAGGAGCAGTGAGTATAACACAAGGCGCAAACGATACTCTAGAAAGAGGTTAGAACAAACGAATAGGCCCTTAGTTACCTCTCTTATCAAATCAACAATACATTACAGCTATTTTAAAGAGTACAGCGAAATATTTTTAATCATTGACTCACTTACGTTTAATTGTGATAACAGTCGCCTGATGTTGGGCTCGAAATGTGTTCCTCATGCTTAGAGGTTGTGGCCCAACAACTTCTTCTAGATTAACTTACGCCGTCTCCCTCTATCTCTGACGGCATTTAGAACATCCTAGACTGATGTAACTAGAGTTATGGAAATCTGATCGAAGCAAAAAATCATACTGCGGTCTCGTGTTCTTTGCCGGTCAACTCTCCTAGTAACCATCAGTGCCTCTAGATTATCGCTTTCCTTCCTGGCTTTATGCAAAAATTACTCCAATTCATGTTTGAGGCAGATGATAGAGATTCTTGTCCTGATCCTGAGCTGCAGAAGTATAGAAACGTTAAACCGAAGTATCTTGAGCAGTAATATCCTTTGTATTCATAAGCAGCAATAAATCAAGAAACAACAGATACAAGACACAAATGAGCTAGACACATAATTTTTTCACCTACAACTTTACTGCTGCTAAAAATAGCTAAATGCCGGAAATCAGTAGAACTCAAATCGTAGGTCCCAACTCCCAAGCTCGCGGTGACCGCTCGCCGCTCGACGCGACGGACGTGTCCAATAAACCCGAATACTTTCCTAATCCAGTCGGGTACTTGTTTTAATTAATTTTGTTTGTCAATCCCGAATCGATTATGGCGATAATCGAGTGAAGCGAGTCGACTCGAGTCGGATCGTCCGCCATTAGGCTGAGGCGAGGGATTAGTGAGGCGACTCGCTAGTTGCTCTCGTTTCAATCTGCTTGTAAGCCCTTATTCATTAACAAGTAATACCGACTGTCGTTTGAACTACTTACATTGGTTTTAACCGTATCTATATTTTTTAGGAAAATATAGGAATTTATTTATTTATTTATTTATTTATTTATTGAGATAGAAACGGAATTCCAGTTACAATTATCTCACACAATATAAATTAACTTTAAAATTACATTTTGGACAGTGATACAAATGATGCAATAACACTATTTCATTACATTAGGTACAAGTCAAGAATAACGAAACAAGTCAACACAAAACAAAAAACATTCAAAATAATAAATTATAGTCGTCAGTTGATCTTTCGGTCCTCTCATTCTTATCCCACTGGTCGGTAAGATTTTCACAATAGCTAAATATAATCATTCGTAGGGTGTTCCAAGTGTCACAAAAAATGTCGAGATCAGTGTTGGCGGAAAGAAGAGCATTGAGGTGACGTTGGGTTCGGACTAGCGGTGTCATGGCGCGAGCCGTAGTTCGGCTGCTATTCAGGTGGAAAAACTTATGCAGTTGTCCACGTCTGTTCGTGACACCTGGTTTCTCTGGTACACTCAAATTGCACATTAAATTGTGTAAATCGAGGGAGTCAATCGAACCTCTTAGGATTTTGCACCCAATTAGGAGTTGGTCCACCAGCCTTCTGACTTCCAGCGAGTTGTAGCCGAGATGACCAAGCAAAAACTTTGTCGGATACATGTATGGGTAAAAACCATAACTTTTTTTGTAGAGTAACCTCAAGAACGCTTTTTGTACCTTCTCCAACATTCGAGTGTAGGTGACATGGTGCGGGTTCCAGACGCAGGCACTTGACTCGAGCTTACTTCTTATTAATGAGTTGTATAAGGTTTTAACAACCAAAGGATTCGCAAAGTCCTTAGCATTTCGCATAACAAAACCAAGACGACGGTAAGCCTCTTTGGCCAAGTCAGAAACATGGTCGTGAAAGGAGAGACCGCGATCAAATTTCACTCCCAGGTCACGAATCGTATTCACTCTATTAATAAACAAACCACCAAGGCAGTATTGAAAACTGACAGGATTGATTTTGCGGTCGAATGTCATAGCATTGCACTTAGTAACATTAAATGGTAATTTATTATTCGCCGCCCATGCAAAAACAGCGTCAATATCCTCTTGCAAACTAAGGCAATCGCGAGGTGTACTTATCTCGAGAAAAAGCTTAAGGTCATCCGCGTACAACAGACACTTGGCAGTTCTCAGAGCCCTGGGAAGGTCATGAATCATAATTTGGAAGAGTAGCGGGCCAGTAATAGAGCCCTGACTTACACCAGACTTGGTATGATAAGGTTTAGAGATATGGGTACCGTGTCTAACATACTGTCGCCGATTTCTCAGATAGTCCGCGAAAAATTTTAAGAGGTTCGGAGTGAAGCCTAGCGCAGATAACTTATGCAATAAAATATCGTTGTCGATTTTGTCAAAAGCCTTTTGAAAGTCAAAATAGATCACGTCAACCTGTGAGCCGCGATCCATAGCATCGGAGATGTATTCGACTAGCCCCAATAAGTTGGAGTTTACGGAACGGCCTCGTCTAAAACCATGCTGCTCCTCTCCTATTTGTTGCTTAACCTGTCTATATACCTCAGCATGTAAGATGTGTTCAAAGACCTTCGCAGGTGCACACAAAATTGCGATAGGACGATAGTCTTCAACCGATGACTTGTTGCTCGTCTTCGGAATAGGGGTAACCCTAGATAACTTCCACTGTTCTGGGTATATCCCTTTCTTTAGCGATAGGTTAAAAATGTGGTAGATTGGGAGAATAAGGTCTTTTTTACCTGATTTCAGAATAAAACCAGGTAAATTATCGGGGCCCGGTGAGCTACCCACCTTTAACCTATTAAAACTGCGTTCAATATCTTCAGGAAACACAGTAGGTAGGCTAACAGAACCATGACAATCGTCCAAATCCAAACATGACTCAACGTCCAGCGAGGGCAACTCATCCAGAAAAACACTAGAAAAATAGGCTGCAAAAGCTTCAGCAGCATCTATTCCTTTGCATAGGGCACCCTTATACGAAACACAGGGTTCAAAACCACCCTTCGATCTAATAGCATGCACATGGTTCCAAAAATTCTGGGGACAACGTAACAAGTTCTTTTCTATGACCGACATATGAGACTTGTACGCTTGGGAGATACGTATTTTAAGACTAGCTCGTAACTCAGAAAACATTGCATAGGTGGCGACACAGTCTGATCTCAACCAGGTTCTATGTAATCTGCTCTTGCGCCGAATGTCTTTTATAATGTCTGCATCAAACCATACGGGATATCTGTCACCGCGGTCTACTCGTCTTATCTTTTTGGGGGCGGACATATCAAACAATCCATAGATGATGTCATAGAAAGCTTTAGTAGCCAACGAAACGTCACTAGACTCGAGTACTGGGGTCCACGAAATTTCAGATAGGAGGGAGAGGAAAAGAGGGACATCCATCTTTTTAAAGTTCCAATCTCGCGCTGAATCGATGTTACTCGGTGGAAGTCGGACACATCTACCGCTCTGCGGTGAGATAGTGACCGCTACCTCGAGTGCGGGGTGATACAGAGCGTCGAGTGGGACAAAACCGGCACCGGGGCGCACGCGCACTGCGCGCGGCCGGGACTCGCAGCTCTCCTGCGCCAACACCACGTCAAGGATACCTCCGTGAGAGTTCACTACGTCATTATAATCGATTAAATTACAGTAAGTCAAAAAATAACAATAATAATTCCGTACATCACAAGAGGCGCTGTTTAGATTTAGGTCACCAACAATTAATATTGTGTAAGTCGATGTCGCCAACAACGACTCTATTTTACTAAAGAATTCCATGTAGGCGGAGTCTCCCGCCTTCGGCTTAATATAAACTACGCAAACAAGCAGCGTCCCGGCGCGGTGGGTGACGTGCGCCCACAGGTCCTCAGCGAGCCCCGACTCGAGGTCCGGGCGGCGGCGGACAATAAGCCCCGGCCGGGCCGCCAGCAGCACGCCGCCGCACGGCGTGGGGCGGTCGCGGCGCAGCAGCGCCCAGCCGGCCGGCACCACCTCGGCGTCCTCCACCGAGCCGTCGAGGAACGTCTCCGTCGCGGCCACCAGCTCATGATCCGACAGCAGCATGCTGGTGCGCCACGCCGACAGCTTCGTCTTCAGTCCTCTTACGTTCTGATAAAAGACGCCGATGGTCGACGATAGTGACACGGAGCGCGACTCACTGCGAGCCGATTCCCGACAGAAACGTTTGACTTGGAGCAGGTGCACGCTTCTTATAATTAATCCACTTCTTGACACGGGCGTTTTCAGGCCATACGTTTATAGAAAAACAATTATCATAGCAATCTTCCGGTACACCTATCTTGAAAGAGTTGTAGCTATTGGAAGTTTTCAACTGTTCTACAGTAATGGCTCTCTCTGGGCAGAGCTCGCATACATAAGCTTTTACTTCGTCCACTTCAGATAACATATTCCACAAATGGAAATGCTTACGAACCTCTGCCGCTCTAAGTGAGGTCACAGTAGGCCCCGCGACACAGCGCAACGACGCGGCCCCACCGCGTCGCAGCGCCGACGACGCCGGCACCGGCGCGGCAGCCGGTGGCGGAGGTGCATGCGCTCGCCGGACGCCCACAGTTTTCCATTCATTGCCATCGAGACAAGCTGGAGTAACCCGAGGCGAGGCAACATCAGCTGGAGGAGTGGGCGGGGGCGGCGCAGACGGTGAACGCGCAGACGGTGGAGGTGCTGAGGGCGCCGGCGACCGTAGGTTTGAGGATCCGGGTGCAAGGCGCACGGCGGGAGGCGGCGGGCAGGCCGCGGTGCGAAGCGGTGAAGGGCAAAATGAAGTTGTGAGAAGGTCTTCAGTGACACATATCTGACTGAGTTTTGCCGGTTCAGTTGTTTTAACAGACCTTTTTATCTCCTGGTCTTCAAATTTCTGTCGTAGCTCCTTCATTTCCTTCAGAACATCATTAATTTTAGCTTCAATTGGTGATATGTATTTCGCTAACAGTCGCTCGAGCGAATCTAAAGTAGCTTTCGACATATTTTAAAACAACAAGCCACTCAGTAACACGATTGTTCAGTTGAGCACCAGTTGCGCTCAATTCATAAAACTGAATGGGGTAATTTTATTTACCTGACAACACTCGTCTTGTCAAAGTGAAAAATGATCCGTCAATTGAGTTTGACACTTGCTTGTCAATATCAAATTGATATCTGTCAGTTGAAATTGACAATCACTTTATGGCGTTTATGGTTGATTTCGCTACTAGTGGGTAGTCAATGTGGTATTTAAGATATCGAGGGTAAGAATATGAGCTCTTATCTGGTTTATTTTGATGTTGCAGTTGGCGAATCACCTCGTAAAAAACATATAGGTACCTTGGTATAGCGTCGCACTTCAGAAATAACTCACTATTACAGTTGTTTTCGCAAGTATTCAATATTAAATCAAAAACTTGAATTAACGTAGTGTTTACTGTTCTGGGGCTGCCAGTACTTTTGAATGGTTCAGACTTATTTATTCTAGAACCAATTATACAGATACAAACCGCCGCGCCGTACTAAATGTGGCAGAAGTTCAATCTTGCCTCTCCAAGTTTTGACGTCACAAAATTTGAAAATTTCTTTAACGATAACATTTTTTGCTCAATCATTTGAGAGATTGTTTGATATTCCTAATCTTAAGTAAATTTATCGATATGGCGCGGCGCTAAGGCGACCCCATCTCGGTTTCTGGATATGTCATAATATCCATGTATGTATGTATGTATCCGGTGTATGTGAAGTTGTCCTTTTCACTATTTGAGGTTCAAAAGAAGAAGCTCAATCCACAGGGGTCCAGCCCTGTCTATATTTCTAACTTCGTAGATGATGAACTTTCATTATTATGACATATACAAACTTTTTACTCACAAAAACTTAGTTTTAATGCTCACAACCTATGCTCGGTTTTGTCTCGCGCATAATTTCGATGCCCATAAAGCTTTACGTGATCTTTACTTACTTGTTTAAGCTGCTCACTCACTTTTTACTCCCGCTGCTGAGTCTCAAAGAAAAAAAAATGTTGTGTAGATACAACATGTAGTGAGAACTAGAGTTCTCGCGATGATATCCTTCACTATTCACTAAAGCCCGTACGATGTACAAGTTTGATATAACTATAATGACAAATTTAGGTATACCTACATCTACGCCTCATAAATATTATTTCATATATCAACTAAACTTGCTTACCTAATAATATCTAATACCTAATACCTGTAGTACCTACCTCACTAACTATTATAATAAAATGTGATCCTCGTAGTTTTTCTGAATATGAAACTTATGAAACTAATATTGACAGATAAGAAAGTTCCACGAAGCGAAAGTGATGTTTTTTAATTATGCCTCTCGGGGAAATTAAAAAACTTTGGATACTTTTTCAAAGGCTTTTGACGTCAATAGAAACTTGTTCAGGTTAATAAATGAAGTAGATTATAAGATCTACGAACATTATTAAATTAGGTACCGAAAACGATAGATATAAAACGGTTGGAAATATTAAAAATATCCATGTTGAATTTATTCATTCGGGATGACATAAAAATGCGTATTTTTATCTACATATGACCCACACATTTACACATTTGATAGTTCAGTTTGCTAGAGATGAGCCACGCGCATTTATCATTCCCAATTCAGTTTAGGGATGAGGTGATGATGAGATGATGTGACTCACGAAGGAAGCCGAAATAAATTCGTCGCTATAGTTAACCGCCGTAGTCATCCGACAAACTCACTTTAAAATTTCGTGATTTCCGTGACAATTACTCTCGGCAGTTATTCTAATCTTGTTTTTATTGAACAAAAGCAGTAAAACTTCACGTATCATAATCAACTCCTCGGAGCTCGGCGACGAATCATAAAATGTCGCGTATAGCGTAATAACATCCCTACACAGAAAGTATACTGTAAGCTGAAAGAGGGTCAACGGTTTCTACATTAAAATCCTCACTATAAACGAATCTTACTGCGGAATTAAGTGTGAAATTAACTGAGTGGCTTACTTTTATTAATCGTATAATACATGCTCGCGACTAATAAATTGGTTGTGATATACAAAAAGCTACAAAATGAACATTATTATAGTTTTATTTAAATCAATGACAATTTGCTTTGAAAACCCTAAACGGCAATGTTTTTACACTGTTAAAATTGTGATTTAGTGTAGCTACTACTGCGATCTGTCATGTGCGCGTTGCTGGTTTTGCCGATGGCCGAAATCACGGTGTAGTGCAGTTTGAGCACACCCATAAACACCGAAGTGGTAATGTACTATTATTCAAAATAAGTTTTGAACAAAAAAAACCCGCATTCTAAAATTAAAAATCGAATTAACTCCTTTTTTACGCCCATAACAAGGACAGAATCATATTTTTAAATTTAGAATATCTGCTAGACAGTCCCGAACTGTACCTTCCACCATCGACCTTTCACCCACAGCGTTAATGAAAGTTTAGTTAAATAAGTAAAACGTAGACTACGTTGGAAAAACGTATCGTCATTAAACCGTGGGAGGGATTCGGCTCCAGGAAGTCTACCGCCGAACGAAATTGCCTATGGCATTGCTATGTGTCTCTCTTACGTTTTACTCGAAATGTAAGAGAGATAGTGCTAATAATGTCATACGATTTTTTTCTAATTTTCACAGTAGAAATGCGGAAAAGTGTCTTCCCCGGCTATAGCCCACGTGATTACTTTTACTTTTTAATGTCCGTGAGTGCGTGCCGACGAGCGCTTCCGGAAACTCGACTACATGTCATCTGGAACTTGCTACACAAGTACATTAAGTACCTACTTCATTCTTCACCTAACTACCTTTTTATCCCCAAGTATTAGCTCCCTTTTCCCTCCCTCCTTGCGTCGATACCCCAATTACTGAGGGTCGTGATCTCTCTTGAGCACCTTCTCTCTGATAATGGACCGCCATTGGTGACGATCTGCGGCGGTGTGGACTGCGTTGTGGACAGTGGATTCGAGTGTGGTGCGTATCTGGTCCGTCCAACGCGTCGGGCTTCTTCCTCTTGGTCTCTTTCCTTCGATTTTGCCTGTGACTACTAATTTTTCTAAGTTGTCGTTGTCTTTCCTAGCAATGTGGCCGAAGCTCCCTTTTATGCCGACAATAATAAAATTGAGGACGTTATTAGTCATTACCTTTTTTTATAAAAGGACTTACTCCAGTTGCTGTCAGGTGGTCTTACTGATTGAAGTATTAGGTCAGTAATATAACTTGAGTATTACTTACCCATTCTACAAATACATAATAACTCTTTTGGTTCTTTAGTTGGGAACACATAAACATCTAGTAAGCAAAATTTAATTTAATTACTATCTGACGGATTCATCTTCTATCTGACGGAAATTGAATAGTATAAAAACAAAACAATGTCTTTTGTAACTAAAATGTCCCTTTTATAAATGATACGGTTTGTTATCATTCTCTCATTATTGTCTTCAATATCGCGCCGTTGTAGATCGGCCATCTTTGAATCAGTTTTTATTTTCAAAGTTGAGAATTCCAGGCGAGGCACGATGCAGGCAAACAAAATCAAAACACATTTAATTTAAAATCGATCGATACACTTTTACAATAAAACATTGACTTATTGTAATTATAGCTACCACAGTCAGGAAAGTCAAAACAATTTGATCGTTTTGATTTAAAGAAAAGTTTGACTTTTTCGAAAATAGTTATAAAATAATAACAAATAAATATTGGTGGACAATTCACACACAACACCATCTGACCCCAAACTAAGCGAAGCTTGTATGATGGCGGCCAGATAGCTGATATAATACTTATATAGTTTTAAATACATACTTGTTATACATAGAAACACCCAGACACAGTGCAAACATTTGAACTCATCACACAGATATTCGCACTGGGTGGGAATCGAACCCACGACCCTCGGCTTCGCAGGCAGAGTTACTACCAACTTAGCCACGAGGCCAGTCAAGTTTGTTGACTTTTTTAATTTCGGCCATAACGGAGCATTTTTATTGGTTTTCCGTATTGTTTCCCACGGGCTGCAGATAATGAGGGTAATTATCGCGGAGTTTTACCGTGCATCGGTTCCTTTTGTTTAGCCACGGGACAATCACATTTCCATATTAATGGTTAAACTTCTGATGAATTTGGAAATGAAATACCCGAATTTACAAATGGAATGGACAATTTTAATTATTATTTTTTAGGAAATAAAAATGGTAATTACGATTTGTTATAAGGCACATCTGGGAGCAAACAAGCCTTATTGTCTCTCATGTTCTGATTGCCCATAACACAACTTTACACATAAAGTATACCTTTATGTAAGAATGTATTTAGTAATGTATAGGTTTGGTATCAGTTATTTAGCTTTCTTAATATCTAGAGTCCTGGGAAAGTACCATGTCTTTGATAGCTATAGTAACACCAAGCAGTTCAGTGCAAACATATGTTTCAGTTCGAAGGACAATGTTTCAAGGGATATTACCGGGCAAGGATATAAATCACCTCGCATCTCTGATTGAAAAGTGCAGGACTGTGCTAGTAGGGTCCTTCATGGTCAAATAGCTGTAACTGTGTTGTTATAGAGAGACGTACTTCTTAGCATTCCATGGATTCACCGTGCGGGTGCCGGGTCCATCGTGTGGCAGAGAGAGAAATCTCGAGTAGACCCCAAGACTTGTGACTCGGGCGTAGGTTTAAAAGGGGCCCCTTATATTGACGTACGTCAACACTCACCTTCACTACTCATATTTCTCTCCCTGCCCAGCCAAATCCGATATGATCCTACTAGTGCAGCTTTAGATACTCGTTCTAGTATAGAACTTACTGCACTTCTGGACATAGACAAACATCTTTTTTCCGAACGCATGTCTTAAGTACTAGTCTCGTCACTCTATCCCACAAATATTATAAAATTAAAAGAGGGCTTGAGTCCCAGCAATAGGCACACGAAATGAGCTGCTGATGCCTACGGGTGCCTGTTTTCACAATCACTAGATTTAATTTCAGTTTATAAATCCTTCACGCAACAAACGAACGAAAACGAATTAAACGTTATCATGTTCGGCAATAACAAAAAATTACATCTAACTGGGAGTTTAAAAGCTATTTGATGTAAGACACATAAATAGTGAAAACTTCAGTTACATGTGACACGTTTATAACAAACACGTAGTGTTTTCATACCCACTGTTCAGTGTTCAGGTAGCTCTCTGAAGGGTGCCCATCAACACTCGCCACTTAGATACAGATGTCTACGAAGTTAAGACTGTCCACACTTTTCTATTTTGACTCATGTTCAAGCTCCTAGACACAACAGATAAATTCTAGTTGATGACGACTGTGTCTCTGAGTTGATCAAAAGATATCGTCCTTTGTTTACTTTGTAAAAACATAAAAACTATACAATTCAGTTTTAGAGGTTTGGTTTTAAGACTACTGTTAACAAGTTATTTCTCATCAACTTCAAAAACGATGTAAAACTGGAACAAAACCGGAAAAATCAACATCTGTTCATCATACCTGATGTTCTAAAAATTCCATTCTAAATACTTACCTATGTTTGACCCCTGACCGAAAATCAAATACATTGTCAGTGGGTGTCTACTAATGGATATACAGGGTTATTGGTAATCAGCCTGCATCGTTTTAAGGGGATGTTAGGTACATTCAATACGTCAACTTTTGTTCTACAGTTTTAAAAAAAAGTGTTTTTTTTTTCTTTTACAAAAAAAATAAAAAAAATATTTGCACGGTCTAAAAGCGTCGAACTCTTCGTAACAATTCGTAACAAGAGCGCGTAACGTACGCGCTCTTGTTACGAATTTAACGCGCAAAAAATGATGTGCCGAAGTGAATAAACACTAAAAAGTCGCTAAACAGTACAAAAAATGGCAACAAACACTAATTTTTTTTGGGTTATCTATTGAGTTTTAACGAAAGTTGTAGAACAAAAGTTGTTTGTTTAAATATACAGAACATGCCCTTAAACGGATGCAGGTTGATTACCAATAACAACCTGCATCCGTTACCACAAGGTGTCACAAATCTGGAGGAAATCGGTTTCATCTAAGTTGGAGCCCTCCATCGTATACGTACTTACCACAAACTTATTGCCGGCAAAAGTGAAAAAAATAACAATTACGTACTATTTAATATTTACACATTATTTCCCATCCCAAACAATGGCTAACAACTCTAATGAAATGTTGATTCAAAAATCTCGAACACGAATTGTGTTAAACTGTGTAGTTAAACACCTCGCTTGCTAAGCTCGCCGTCACTTCCACAGCACAATAATTTAACGCGAGACATTAATATCCGAGAACTGTGAGGTTTCCCGTATAATAATCAGGTGAGAAGTTTCCGCGCGCCGAGCCTGCAACAGAGACCCCAGCCACCAGCCGTTCAAACGTGCGACTCCATTGTTCCCAACCGCAATATTTACGCGTTCCAATTAATGATTTATTAAAATGATTAACTCACTCACTCTCTGTACACAGCTGCTGGTATTACCATATTACCTAAAGTAGTTAAGAACCTGTTGCGTACTCAGTTTCTACTAGTAATCAAATTACATATTGCTCTCATTTGAGTTTTGGAAGTGACTTGGTTTTTGTGATTGTTTGCTTATTAACGTCAGTGGTATCTTTCGGCAAATAAACACAATTCGCGCAGATTACAATTATGAAGGGCACGTGAATCGACGGGGCTGCCATTACCATAATCTCCCCGGATTATGGTAAATGACGTCGCGGGTAATTCGGGCCGCATCAGCCCGGCCGGGACAGACGCCCGGTGGGAAGCGACAGACGGACCGTCAACTACTCATATATAATTAAATTCATCTTTTAATTCTGCGCATAAATTGTGGTATGTTTACTTACTCGGTTTAATCTAGAAATCGCTGAAATTATTTGTCTGAATTAAAATCAGTCGTGTCTCTTTTACCACAAGTCCGTTTCAGTAATTGTCGCACATTCCTTCCAACATCTAGACCCAAACCAAACAAAGGTTGTACTATGCTGTACTATGTGAGGCAAATAGCTGACATATTTCTTATAAAATTGTAATTGTCGCTTAAAATCAGACGAAATGGCGTTTAATCTGCAAACCTATCATTGTTTAAAAACACGGCACCATCTAGCACCAAAACCAAACTGATGAAAGCTCGTATTATGGAAGTTAAACACCTAATACGAATTCAGTACTGCAGTCTTTTAAATCATTGTAGTTTTTATTGATACTGTGAATGTACTTAGGTATATTATGGTAATACATAGGTACTTATGACACATAGAAACACAGAACAGATATTTGTATTAATCACAGAAATATTTATAAAGTAGCAAAATGATCAGCATTTCACGGTTGAGATATTCAGAGGCGTCGCCTAGACTTAGACTAGACTTGACTAGACTTTTTTCAGTTTCACTGTTAGCACCATGTCCGACCAAGAAGCTAGCGATGTTCTACGAAATAACCTTTTAAACTAAATAATTAATGACACTGGTAATTTTGTAACCTTCATGCAATTGAATTACAGAATGTTTAAGTATTTTCAAAGGTCGTGGAAGTCTTACAAACAAAGCCACGATACTGTTGAATACTGCAGTACCCATCGATTAAGGCCTATTAAAGATAATACGTTAGTACGTACTAAGTTTTACGGGAAAATTATAGGAAACTACAGTGACGAGTGCTTTCTACGAATCGGAAATGTCAGGCCTTTTACGTATTCACAAAGATAGAGACATTAGGTCGAGCGGAGGTCAAGGCGCTAGTAATACGCCGCTTGGAACTCATAATTTAGGTTCCATCTAACGAGTTGAACTCAAATAAAATAATTATTTCCGTTGTACTATCCCGTGGTATTCGTTAGTGCCTTCAAGCCGAGAGTGAATAGGTATCTTCTAGGTAAGCGCGGCTCATAGTAGACTTAAGCGAGATGGTGGTCAAGTGTAAACCTACAATAGTGAAAAAACGGAAAAATTCCGTGCGTTTGTAATAATTAATTTTGTTTTTATAATATGTGTGTTGATGATTTGAACAGTGATGTGACGAGCAAGATATGCAGCTCTTTGTATACGAAAAACCTAAATCACTGCCTAGCATTGTGCGGCATTTGTCACTTTTAATGATTACTACATAAATTTAGATGAACTAACTGCTTTTTCCTGTAATGTCTCTGAAACAAAAAGTTTAAAATTAGATTTTAAATGTTAAGAAAAATTTAAAACAAAACTTTAATTTTGTTAGGTCTTTGCCCGACTCTTTGTAAATCCCGATAAATCCGGGCTGGCGCCGCGCTCCGCCGCCGGTGGCGGCCCGCGCTCGTCTCGATCATCTCGATACTAAAATCGAATTGTATCGATTCGCCACTCGAGTGAAGTGGCCGGAATCAATCCCGCGCTAACGAGAGATCACGATAAGAACCGTGCGACGGGATAGTGCCGCACCCGACGGGCTGCTCTCTCTACTTACTGATCCATAATTATTATTATTAATATCGAAATTGTATTAATACACTGACTTTTCAAATGTTGTTTTGAAGTGAAAAATTATTATGGCACACCACATTTAGATTGTGGGCTGTGAATTGAACTCAAGCGTCACGTTCGTACATGAAAGAAATCTTCGGGTAAGCTCGGATGATCTAGATAGCCATGAACATGGCCACGCCCTCCGGTTTCACCCGCGTAGTTACCAAAGTGACCTGTCAAATTCTAAGTTATTATTTTTCACTTCTGTGTAAATCTATCACGGAAGAGTTCAACAGCATGACTGGGATATAAAACTTAAGAGTGGTATGGCAGGTTTAAACTTGGACAGTGCATACGGATGATAAAAATGCTAAATTTTCAGCATTTTTGCAACATTTTGACAGCCATGTTGCTTACCATCAGGCACACGTACTGTTAGCCTCGTCACTCTTCATATATTCCTAAAAACACAATTACTCCCACCTGTATTGTCATGTCATGCATTACGAACGTTTCATTCGTTATATAAAAGCGTAGGGGCTCCCTGTCTAGTAGAAGCAGACTCGAGCAGAAGGTTAACTGCAGCGATTTTTCTCGGGTCGGTGAGTCGAGTCTCGCGCCGGCAAATTGGTTGTATTCAGGAGCGAGCCTGACGGATGCCCTGTAGCGTGGAGCTGGGATTTACCCCTCTTAGAACTCTGACTTATAGATAGAAAACTCTTTATTGTGACATTAAAGTAAAACAAAAATATTACAGCCAAACACTTATGAACTAGCGCCACAAGTGGCGGCCTTATTGACGTAAAGGAAAAACACCTATTTTCTAAACGGCGGGCGTTGGACGGGTGCTTATGTTATTTGAGGAATCCGGTATTGAGGTATTGTGCCTTAAGGGGCTGGAAGTTCTGATGTTGAACTATGATGCAGCATGCCTACCTAGAAGATAAGTACCACCAAGATTCAATTTTAGGAGAGATTTGTAACCATCGAGATTGAAATAAATATTGGTAAATATTGGTGGACAATTCACACACAACACCATCTGACCCCAAACTAAGCAAAGCTTGTGTGATGGCGGCCAGATAGCTGATATAATACTTATATAGTTTTAAATACATACTTATTATACATAGAAACACCCAGACACAGTGCAAACATTTGAATTCATCACACAAATATTTGCACTGGGTGGGGATCGAACCCACGACCCTCGGCTTCGCAGGCAGAGCTACTACCCACTAAGCCACAAGGCCAGCCATTGAAATGAAAGCGGCTGATGGCTGAAATTAAATAGAACGTTGTCACTATTGGGTTACTATGGCTCTATAGACAGTTTTTAGGCCACCAAGGGTTTTTCGACAGCGACGTTGGTATGTAAATATAAGGAACTGAATAGAAATGGAATCATTTGTGTAACGACATCTCATTGCATTGAGAGGCACGTTCCGTTGGACGCGCGCGAGTGCACGGCCACCGACGACGCTCCCGCGTCTGCAAACTACTCGCTTATAAAGATAGCATTTATGAAAATGAATTATTCACGTAAAACGGAACGACCACCGGCCGCCCGCCGAATCATCCATCGATTTTAAAACGTGGTGCAAGGGATTAAAGCCTAAAGTCGTTTGTTTATTCAATAAGTATCATTTCCACAAATTTATTATGCCTGATGAATAAATGAAAACCGCGACGTTCCATTCTTGGCTTGCTTCTTGGAATAATTGTTTGTTCTTCTATATAAATGAACTCTACTCAAAGTAATTACTGTATTAAAAAATAATAAATTATTAATTATATCACCATACCTATACTTTATTTGAAGCTCAAAGAAATTAATACGAAACAGAACAAACACTAATCGATTTAAAGGTTTTTGTAACTTTTTATTTATAGCCGCTTTCCACAATCCCTCTTTATTACTTTCGAAGTTTCAAAGTGCCCAAATAATTTTAGAGCTCTGCAACTCTGAGCTAAGTCCACATCAGTCACAGTTAATTAAAGAAAATACCTTTCCCTGCCTTACTTTTTTAAATCTACTAATGAGGTGGCGCAGCGACTACCCTCTTTAATACTTTCTTCTCTAGCTTTGTGTCTTCTACGGCTACTTCTAGAAACAAATCCTTGACAGGAATGTTTTAAGCTAACTGTTTTAAGTTAACATCGCGTTCACGTCACAACTCTACCAAACGAATCGAAAATTAAAACATTCCCCTAACTGACATGAAAGGAATCGTATTTTCCATTGATTTGTTAGGGCTACGTGACGAAAACATCAAAGCAAGGCAACACACTCGTACTTATACGCAGTTTCACAAGCGACAATCGAAGATCCAAGGTTTTTAAGCACCCGAAATGCCGTAATAGGGCTATTTATTTGTACGTATTTCAGAATAGATTTGTTACGATTGAAGTGCAACACGGAGGGCTGTTAGAGCCGGTCGAGCCACAGACGGTTCGTACAGCCACAGGTGTTTAGTGTTGCCGATACGGGCCGAGGAATATTTATGTAGTTTGTTATCGTCACTGATAGACGTTGTGTCGTCATCGTCGGCTATAAAAAGTAAGATGTTTAACTGTGGCGACAGTCGGCGGGACACTTCCAAATGTTATTGTTGTGCAAATGTTCTTTGAAGCTGTGATGGCCTAGAATTTGAACGAAGTGCGATTCATAATCGTGAGGTCGTAAGTCCGATTCCCATCATTTTTTCATAAGCCTTTAACGGTTAATGAAGACATCGCGAGGAAACCAGGTTTCAAAGAATCTTTAGATGTCATCTGCCAACCCGGACTGGACCAGCGTCGTATATTATCTTGACCTTGCGAGAGAAGACCACGAGTGGCTGCAGTGGTACCATTTAATGTGCTACTTATCTTTGAATCAGATGACTCGAGGATCAAAACAATCACTCTTCCGTAGTAAAAACAAAGCTTACTACTAAAGCCAACAAAACAACTGTTAATATTAAATAACGAGTAAATGGCAGATTAGGAGCATCCCGCTGATAGGGGGAATTAGTAATTCAACATTACGACGGCGCTCGCTTCGCTGAGACAGATTACCTTTCCCGAGAGCCTGGTTATTGTGTCGCACGGAGACCCGGAGAGATCATTTATGAGTACAATAGATAAGACTATAATTAACACGTACTAAAATCATTAACAGCTTTAATTTTTGTCTTTAATCTTTAATGGGTTTAAGGGTGAAGGAAAACATCGTGAAGAAACTGCGGTAAGCAACACGGTTGTTCTTAGCAGCAAAGTGCTACGAAGCTATTTGACCATAAAGATTCTAAATCACTGCGTAGCACTAAACTGTTCTCGTCATCCAGAGTTATGAGATTATTTTAATTTTGGAATATATCTGGAAGCACTTGACCACCATCTCGGCCGATTTTAAGTGACGATATGGTCTACGAAAGAGCGTACTTACTTAAAATAAACCTATTCATTATCATTTTGAAGCACCAAGATTGTAACTATTAGTAAAATCCCACTTAGGCAACGCATTCCACAGCCTGGACGTTGTTAATAAGCAAGTGGAGTCAAACCTCCTCGTTCTAATACGCCCGCGTCCATTAAAAAAAGCACTCACAAATTCCCAACATCATAAGTACTTACTTAATTTTTAATTACAAATTACGGTCTACGGAAGTATGTGAATACTTCCGTAGACCAATTACCAAAGTAGTAATTTAACAGAATCAAAATGTGGCTAGTCATCTAACCTGAAATAATGTATATTGTTATCAATGTCTTTTTAAAAAATCGGTCTTCCATCGAGACTTTTCCGGACATCCGTATTTCAAGAAGTAGGATGATTATAGTTATAGTAATTAATAAGCAGTAGTGAACTTCGTTGCACGAAAAGCTCTCTCACAAACTTCCTTTTAGTAAAGCAGGAATAAAGGTAAAGTTTTTATGACGAATCATTTGTAGCTCTCCAAAACCAGTGTTTAAATATTTTCATCTTCTGAGCAAAGTTTCTGTTGCAATTTCCCTTCATTCACCGGCAGGTAGGTTCACTCGTATAGCTCTCGATTTGAATACCCTTTGTCGGCTGACGTTCGCTCTGTAGAAAATATCGAAAGGAGACATTGGGATGTTATCAGGAGCTTATTGAATTCTCAAGGAATATTTCATAAGTAAAGTGAAATATAACACGTATCGTTTTGTTTGCGCGACCTTTACAATACTCTCAATGTGCTTACGTGTGTAATGAAGGGGTAATTAGGGGCTCCTGCGAGATCGGAGTAACGGCAGGAAGTGTGTGATTATCATTATTTCTCTATTTGATGGCGTTTGCTTTTACCTCGCGAAACCGGAAGGGAAGCTTGCCATATCATTCATTGCAAATATCAATAACATCATTAAAATTTATTTCCTTTTCTAATTTTTAGTTTATTAGTTTAGTTTATTAATAAACTCAGGAAAGAAAGTCATGGTTGTAATCACTCATGTCTTTATAAAGTGTGTTTTCTTTTAAATAGCATGAAATGAGCGTTTTTAATACAGCACATTGTCTTTCAGTTCTGTAATTCTACGCGTTGGGATATCTTCTTACTTTTGTCAACGTTATGACTATCAATAAATTTGTTCCCACGTATCATATATTTAGTTTGATTCAAGTCATTGTGTTTTACAAAATCAATATTATGTTTAATCCATGTACCGTAATATGTTTTAGTAGTGGTAGGACTCTTAGCAGAGTCCGCCTGGGAAAGTACCACACCTTTGCCAGTTATTCTACCGCCAAGCAGTAATGTGCAAACATTACTGTGTTCCGGTTTGAAGGGAAATGTTTCCAGAGAAATTACAGGGCTTAGAGATATAACATCTTAGATCTCTGGGTGACGAGCGCAGTCCAGTGCTAGGTAATGATGTGGACTCTTCATGTTCCAGTAGCTGCGTGTCACTGTGCTGTTATGTGGCAGGCATGTTGCTTACCATCAGGCACATGACTTGCTAGTCTCGTCACTCTTTATTTAAAAAAAAAATACTGTACTTACCTACATTACCTCTGAATTAATTCACTACTTTTTATTCCGTTACAGTTAGTCATTGATAAACCGTGGATTATACCATGGGATGCGTCTAGTTAATGTGTAAAACGTATATTATACATGATATATAAACAAAATATAATTCCATTGAGAGTTTGATAAAGACCCAAAAATATGCTAAAGTATAAAACGTAATAGAAAAGGAAGGAAGCCTCAAAATGTTAGGCACCACCATAACGTTCCACCCGTGAGGTACCTTGTGTGTATATTTTCTCGAAAACAGCAGTCTTATTTTACCCCGAATATTTTCCCATTTCATCTCATACGATCTGGAAGATTTCATAAAACGTCTGAAACACGACTATAAGAAAACCAACAAAGAGAAAGCTAAAAGTAACTAATCGATAATCCACTTTATTCTCGTGTGTAGAGCGTTACGTAGATACTTCATATTTATTTTTAAAAGTAGAAAAGGCTAAGATATTAATATAGATAGGTACAGAGGCCTCTCCCGACCTACGCCTGCACGAGTGGCATTTGCGTTGCGTCGCGATATTTATAGCCACGTGGGACAATGGACGCGGTGCAGCGCTGCGCTTCAACCGGTTATATTATGCGCATTAAACGAGTGAATTAATGCCCTCGTATGCACAGGTCATTGAATTCCTACACGTAAGGGATTTTTTTTAACTCAACTGATGTTAAGCGACGTTGCGGCGACGTCACTTTTGCGAGCTATCCACAGTCCGATAGAAAAAAAAGGGCAAGGTGGTATTAATTACTTAGATCATGCAGATCAGTTGCACACTGAATAGTGCTCAGATTGGCCAAAACAAGTTTTATGTCCAACTCGCAGCGCTCCGAGGTTTTGCTCGTGCAATTCCCGTTATTTTCCTGCAATTAAAAATAGTCCACGTATTGCTATTTCAGTCTATAATCTGTGTTCTAAATTTCAAGCCGGTCTGACGGGATTGAGCAACAAACACCCAAACTTTGATGTGTACCTATAATATAAGAGTAAACTAATAACTGCAACGCTGGAGTTAAATTAAAATATGATGTAAGTACGTTAAAATATGATGTAAAATATATGATGTAGTGTGACGCGTCACTTGCTTGTCTATTACGTAGAATAAACAGCCCCACTGGAGACTCGCAGACGCCTGTTGTAACCCTCGGGAGTGGCTCAGCTCCGGATTTCACAGTCTAGCGGTTCGCACTACGAAAGTCGAACCAATGCACTTCATCTCGTGATATCTTGGAAACTTTGTGGTATCCTAGGAAGTTGGGACGTAGTAATATAAAGTTATATTAGTTTACTATTACAAATAAATCTTGTTAGCTTAGTCTTACCGAAACGCAGATCTACTTGTTTTTTTAGGGTTCCGTAAAACGTAAAAACGGAACCCTTATAGATTCGTCATGTCTGTCTGTCTGTCTGTCTGTCCGTCCGTATGTCACAGCCACTTTTTGCCGAAACTATGAGAACTACACTGTTGAAACTTGGTAAGTAGATGTATTCTGTAAACCGCATTAAGATTTTTACAAAAGTTTTTTTAAAAAACAAAAATTAGGGGTGCCCCCCATACTGAGAACTGAAGCTCAAACATTTTTTTTTCATCAAACCTACACGTGTGGGGTATCTATCGATAGGTCTTCAAAAATGATGTTGAGGTTTCTAATATAATTTTTGTTTACACTGAATAACTTGCGCGAGAGACGCGAAAGTGGTAAAATGTGTGTCCCCCCCCCTCTAACTTCTAAAGTAAGAGAATGAAAAAACTAAAAAAAATATATGATGTACATTACCATAAAAACTACCAACGAAAATTATGTAATAATAAATAATCTGATGAGTATTTTTTTTTTAGTACGTCATAAATACACTATTATTAAAACTTCGATCAAAGTTACAACGAACTACAAGAACTATGTGTACTATGTATATTATGTTACTTGCTGGAACGGAACCCTTCATGGGCGAGTCCAACTCGCACTTGGCTACTTTTTTTAATATAGAGTGACAGGACGAACAATATACATACTTGTACATGTATTCACCTTTTACTAAGCATCACGCTTACCCATAAAAGCACAGAGCCACGCAGTAATTTTTACATGAACAGGCCAAATTACTTTCTAACATTACACTGCTCAAGATACATACAGATTGGCCTAGGTTATCTGGAAACATTAGTTTTCAAATCAGAATGCAGTTTGCAAATTACTTCGCAATAAAATAATCCACAAAGGTGTAGTACTTCCCCAGGTAGATTCTGCAAACTGCAAAGAATTCTGTCACTACAGACTTGATAAGCTAAGATCAGTCGTAAACTCATTCAATTCAATCGAGAGAATCGCTGTCGGACCAGTAGATGATAACAATTGATTGAATAGAATGAAAGCTTGTCTCCATTCATGTCTTCATTTCAAAACTGTTTTATTATTAACTGTTTCTATTAAATTTAGTCTACAAGTTCGAGAAGATTCCTTCGAAGAACTTCATTCACAGTTTGTAAACGACGCAGAGGTCCATTATGAAGGAGTTATTAGGATTCATTCGTGCTCCATTCATCTTGTTGTTCACAATAAGAAGAATTATTTCCGCGAATTCGCGAACCAAATTACCTGAAGTTAGTTCTGTGTAGGAGCCTATTCTGTCGCAGGCAGGAATTAGTAGATGTGTTTCAATTTTTAAAGACACGTTTATCAAATAGTTTTTATCAGAAGAAGATATTTGACTCTAAATCTGTGATAATAACGTCTGAGCTGTGGAATGCGTTGCCTGAGTAGGCTTTGGTTGCAATGGTTACAATTTTAGTACCTTCAAGTCGAGAGTGAATTGATTTTCTTCATGATATCGTAGACCGCATCGTCGCTTAACATCAGGCGTGATGGCGGTCGGAAAACATTTACTTTTGATTTTGATTATGAAATCAGGGTAAAGGTAATACTAGTATAAAATAATAATAGCTACTATACGAACCTACTTAAAAACAGGATATGCAAAGATATTCAACACATTATTGTAACATTAAACCCAAATGTAGATTAAAATTACACAATAATCGTAATAACTGTTACGATTTTTGTGTATTATTATTTTCTGATCAAAATGCGATACAAAAACGATTTCTAACCTAATAAAATATGGGTCTTGTACACAAACCACTTCATTTTTTCGATTTCTAATCAATTCATCCGAGTACAAGTAATAGTTGTTCAAACAATGTAGATCACTGGTTTACACACTAAAATTAATAGCGTAACGTAAGTACGAAAAAAAAAACGAATAAATCTCGATCGCGCCAGAATATGCACCTTGTTTGATAACGGACTGTGCAAATGACTACCGGTTGCCTGGCTCTGGGCACGGAGTCGAGAAAACTTACGAAGCTCAAAAGCTGTGCGTCTTAATTTGTGTTGCGACTTTATAACACCCTTTGATCTATTGTTTCCCGCTAAATTCTTGCCATTTGAAACAATATCAATAAAGAAGCTCGTTTGGTCGCTGTAAACCAGGCCTTTGATAAAACAAAAGATAGTCTTAACCGTCATGTGACGTAGTGATTCGGTCTAGAACCAAATTAAAGATAAAAGCAAATTGTTCAGTAAAAAAAAACGTACAAAAAATACTTTTTAGAAAATTACCTTCAATTATATAAGACTAGCGACTATGTCATTCGCTGAAAAAGTTATTAAAATCGTTCCAGTAGTTTTGATTTATTCATTACTGCCCGACTGCCCGTGGCCCGCACGCGGGTTTTACATTTCTGGGTCGGGTAGTGGGTCCTTAATCGGCCACATTGAAAGGCGTTCGTTCTTCTGCTGCAGCGCCACTAGTTTTATATCAAAATCAGTGTCTCAAGTTTCCTCTAATTAGCTCCACAGTACAACGGTCATATTTCCCTTGTTGCAGATGCGTTGCTGCGTGGCTGCGTTGTGGGTGTCCGCACTCACCACGCTCGCGCTGGCGGCCGCCGAGGAGGCTCACCGCGAGCTGCCGGCCGTGGCCCAGGTACCTGACACATTCCTACCCTCACCTGCCTAACTAGACTCTCATTGTAAGGGGACGTATACAAACTGCTCCCATGCTTTAGGTACCTGTAGCGTGGGAGCAGATCACAGGCTTCATCGCCCTCTTCTCCCCATCAAGAGGTTTCCTACAGAGCCCTCACCATGAGAGGACGCGAGCCTGTCATTTCATATCCTGCTACTGACTGGTCTTTTGACTGGGACCTGAGCTAGTTGTCCAAAGCCTCAATTCTGTATTACAAGGATTTAAATTTACTTCTTAATACGCTGGAAAAAGGAGGTCTATAAACTACTATAAGAAGAATTCATAACGAATAAGAATAGAAATAGTCGACTGGTCGCAACCCGAACCTCCTTATGACAAAAAATACGAACAGAGCCAGTACAGAGTACGATGTACTCTGTACTCATGTTCACCTCTTTCCACGTTCTGCATTCCTCACAAAGTAACTTAACATCGAATTGATGTCATTGAGTTGCAAAAGTCAGTATAATTCCGAACTCGTTTCGCACCTCTCAGGCCTTGGGAGTGTACGTTACCGGCTTCGCTCACCTGCTGAGTGCCCCCTCTCTCATCCTAAGTAGAAAACCTCATTTTTTCCTCCATAATGCATCTTTGGAAATTATTGACACCATGGTTATTTTTCCAGAGGATTTCCATCAAAACCGTACAAAATATTGAGGTAGAAATGTGAAATGTACAGACGTGAGCATAGATAATACTGTCTCGAGACAGACTTTCAATCTAGGCTTAGAGGAATAATCAAGATCTCAATATAAACCTATTTCCCTAATCTTGTACCTATTTACTTAAATCTACATTATTTCTCAAGTTTAATAACGTCCTCCTTATACAAATTGATGGGGATTTCATTGAGATTATAACATTATGACATTAATAATTCGGGGCCCGATGGCGGAAAAAGGTTACTGCGCTCATTATGGACAATGTTGCCAGTGTTGTGGTAGTGTATAAAATGTTATTCCCCATTCTACCGCTTGTGATTTCGTGTAACTTGGTCGTAACGTCTGAACATAACAGTGAATGAGGAAAAATGGACTTGTTGAACAAAAAAGTGCGCTTGTAAAGGCTGACTTCTAACTAAGCAGCGGGTACAAAGTAGTATTTCCGCAGCAAAGTATTTTTTAAATACTTATGGAACACAGTTTTAATACCCACATATAAACGATAAATACACTCAAAGATAATTTAGAACGACCAAACTGTTAAGAGAAAAAACAACGTTAAATAAATTTAAGTCCCAGACATTTGTGTGACTACCATGTTTGAAACTAACCGCTAAAGCTCCGCTCTAAAAACGGTTGTTCTATTTCTTGCGCGTGTTCTAGCGACATATTCACGGATGAACATCCAACACAAACAGACGTAGAAACCTCAGCGCGTTTATTAAAGCATTGCATTCGTAGAAGCCGTTAAGAGCGAAAGCGGATGACTGAGAAACGAGTGAGCGTCGACATCGTCCCGGCAAACTTGGTAACCGCATCTTAGCGGCACCGAGTGCGGGTCCCGCGGCGCGTGCGGCGCGCCCGCCGGCTGCGGCGCAAACAACATGAAACACTAGTTATTTGTTCACGCGTTAAACGGCTAAGCACTCGACAGTAATGGGGGCGGCGGAGTACTTCCGACAGAATCACAAGATTAGATACTTTAATGAGCGTTTCTAAGTCCCGAAACGAGTCCATTAACAAAATCTTACCCGGGACGCGGTGAAGTAAGACGGCGAAGAAGGTTAATTACTCATTACATTGATACATCATCATCACAGCTTATTCAACCCGCTGCGAGGCATATAAGCCGCTCACCTGCGCCTATTTTCTCTATTGAGGGTACACGTATAATCTGATCCACGTGTTGCTTCAGAATGTATCTCATCAAGTCGGGCGGACACTACATTACCGAATTTTGCTGACAAACTTCGATTTTTATTCCAATTCCAATAATTATTTCCAAAAATATACTACACATGACACGTTTCCTTTGTGTCACAGAATATTTAAACGTATCAGTCGTTCTAAAGTTAAATATGTGCGATGTGCGAAATAAAATACCACATACGACTCGACATTCAAACATCAGTATCATCATAAATCATATATCATAGTCTGGCTCCGTTTAGTAATTGTGATGCCTTTAAGTTTTAAAAGGTCGGTTAAAAGCAGGTATTATTTCTACAGAAGTAATCGGCTGTTAGACAAACAGATTTTTTAATAAATATATTAGCAGAGATAGCGAGTTATAAAGAGGTTCCTGGCAATTAACACTGACAGCCGGCAGCGCAGCCGGCCAGCTAATGGAATAATAAACCAGCTCGCAAATGGCCTCAAATCAACGCCAGCAGTTCCCGGCTCCTTAGAATGAGGACTTTTCTTTGCGCTTTTCTGCAATTTCAACCATTGTGACGTGAACGGGCGATCTTGAGCTTGTTTTATATTAATGTTTGCGCGGACGTTACACTGATTACACGGACACCAACTCATGAAGCAATCTTCTTTCTTGTTATCTATTTTCTCAAATAAAATGTAAAAGTATGTCACTAACAGAAAGAATCACGTATAAGTTCACTTAGCGCTAATGGAGTATAATGGTATCGTTAGTATATCGACAAGTTTCCGAGGTACGAGTAATTTATTTCCGAGAGCCAATAAACAAAAACAAGCATGCTTACCAGTAGGTATACTTACCCCAAAAGTCGCAGAAACTCAATCTCATAAAAGTCAACTTGTTTCAGATTATGTTTGCATTTTTATTCTGGTCTTTGGTAATAACATCATCAGGAAAACGTTTTGACTCGTTTTGATACCGCCCTTAGTTAAAGGTCACAATATTGCTCATAAGTCATTTAACGCTCGATGAAACCGGCAAATATTAAATGGTTACTTTAGTCAGGGTTTTATGAACGCACTGGTGTACGGGGATATGCGAAAATGGACGCGCTATACTCCTCATATCCGAACAAATATTACTACAGCCTACATCCTGAAATCGTGAAAAAAGCGTCGGTGGTATAAATGAATTTTTTGTACAGAACAGAATTTTCGCAATTTCACAATGTATTTCAGGCAGCTTATATTTTTTGGAATTATTCGCTAATAGTGAGCCGAAAGAAACTTAGTAGTAGCTCTAATATTCGATCTCTTTTCTCAGAATGACAACGAAGTAGAATTAACAGAAGAAGAGAAGAGGGCTTGGACAAACTTACATGGAGGCTGGGGCAAGCGAGGTTGGCAGGACATGAGCTCAGCGTGGGGCAAGCGCGCCTGGCAAGACCTGAACTCGGCGTGGGGCAAGCGCGCCTGGCAAGACCTTAATTCAGCCTGGGGCAAACGAGCATGGCAAGACTTGAACTCGGCCTGGGGCAAACGAGGATGGCAGGACCTGAACTCCGCTTGGGGCAAACGCGGCTGGAGGGACATGTCGCAAGCGTCGTGGGGCAAGCGCGGCTGGCAAGATCTCAACTCAGCATGGGGAAAGCGGGCCTGGCAAGACCTGAACTCTGCTTGGGGCAAACGCGCATGGCAAGACCTGAACTCCGCCTGGGGCAAGCGAGCGTGGCAGGACCTCAACTCTGCGTGGGGCAAGCGAGGCTGGCAGGACATGAGCTCGGCGTGGGGCAAGAGGGCACCTGTAAGTTAACTGCCCGTATATTTTTGAATAGCCTTAATGATCTATATGCGTGCCAAACCACTGTCAATTTAAATAACTAGTTGAGGTAACTTCTGATCCACCTATCAACACTGTTTTTTTTACAAGAATAGCTATGACATTATTTAAAAGGTCAGAAAAAAATTACTTTAATTTTGCTAGCGTCTGCTTAGCGAACGCCCACCTCCTTAAGAAACTTACAAAGTAACCAAATTAGAACATGTTTACGGCATTTAAAGTTGGTAGCACGAAAACCGCAACTAATTCTGATATTTACACACAATGAATCCCAAATTACAGAATGAATCAATTCAACCACCACTCATACGACGAAACTTCTGCGACTCGTAATAGAAACTATTGAAAGTCACTTACCGATCAAAACTCGGCGTCAAGTTTCCAAGTCGAAGTGAGAACATAAAGTAAAGTAGGCGAGAGTTTGTTGGGATACTTCCGCGGGCAACTGCGCCGTAATCTGGTGGAAGGGGCTCGCGCGGCATTCGGCAATCATGCTTAGAAACGCGGAAAGGTTAATTAAAAACGTTGCCCTCCTGTTTACATCTAAACCTGGGCGCAGACAACCTTCACTCGGGGACACACGTTCGCAGGTTGAACGGCTTGTGGTCAGATTATTTTTTGCAACTGCCTAATGAATAAATTTAACTACAGTATTTAGGTAGCAAGATTGTTTATTCCCATTGTTTGATAATGAAAACTAACGTGGTTCTTACACATTCCATTAAACAGAATGTATATGAATGCATCTTAAGGCTGAAAGGATACACATCCTTCCATTAGAAAATTTATTTCGGCATTTCCCGGAACGAGAAGCTGCTGAAAAGGCTGTTTCCATTTTTGTCCCCGTCTGACACACCTAATTGATAGCATACATATGCATGCTATCAATTCTTGCCAGGGTAGCCGTTAATGATTATCTGGCTACTATTTTAGTACTTGGTAAAAGAGACACTGTTTCGCAGGAGAAGTGGGCGGCGTTCCACGGCTCGTGGGGCAAGCGCTCTGGCACCGAACCCGACTACGAAGAACTGGAAGCCGCCATCGAGGAACTCCTACCCGAACAACAGGTCACCTTACGATACAAACTCAGAAACATTTTTGTCCCACACTATGACTAAATACTATCAGTTCTTAGCTATTTGTCACTCAATCAGTGACTATTTTGAAACGACCTGATCGAACATATTCAATTAATTCGTTATACGTACTTTAAGTTTAAATGTCAAATACTTTAAGCCCTGTTACTCAAAAACATTTATTATCCGTGCAGATGGAAAGCAGCGAGAGGATGGAAGCCCCCGAGAAGAAAGCGTGGCAGACCCTGCACGGCGCCTGGGGCAAGCGGCCAGTGAAGCCGGCGCACTACGCCGGAGGTGAGGGTAACACTGCGTTACTAGCAACACTAACACGTACCGGCCACCACACACATTCATATACAATTAGTGTTGTGTAACAGCCGTGTACAGTTATCGATTTTTACTTTTGGACCTTTGCAAAAAGTATTTCAAACTCGTCAAAACGTACGGTACAATTTTTTTGTGATCAGGAGTGGTCCTTTAGTAAAAGTTGTTCATTGTAACTTTTAAAACGAACTTTCAGTGATATTCCTTGTCATTCCTACATTATTGGATAAATCAATATACTTACGAAAGCATGACAGCTGTCCGTTGCCGAGAACTATGAACTATCGCTAGCAAATACATAGGAAATTAGAACAGCACCAACGCCCGTAGCGGCCACCCAAAGGAACCTTAATTTCGATACATGTGATAGTGTTTACACAACGCAGACGGCTGGTATTCATACTATACCTTCTGTATCTTACCCCAGTTTTTCGTAGTAAGAAGTTTGTCCTCCAATTAGAAAGGAATCCCGACTATCAATTAAATAAACTACTGAAGTTGTGACGAAAATCGAATCATAAACCAATCACGTACCACGCTGGCGATGGCGGTGGTTGCCGAAGAAAACTAATTAATAAAATTGCCGTCACGCCGAACTCGTTGTTTGTGCCAAGTTTTCTGGAATTATCTTAATTATTGAAACATACCTAATTCTAACAAACATTTGTTTGCAATCAAAATTAAAATTCGATCGCGATGGACTCGTGTAAAATTATTTATATTAATAGTTGGTGAAACCCTTGATTGATAGATGCGGAGCTGCCTTGGTGGCTTATTTACGCTCGCTGTTGCAACGTTATTTACTTTTACTGAGAAATTCTAGCTTAAGGCCAAATTTTTGTAAATCTGAGCTTTATGATTTCAAAACGAATGTATTGTAAAGCTATTAATAAACAAAATGATCAGTAGTCAGTTTTTTCAAAAAGTAATCTTAATTAATTAAACCAAAACATTCAAACAAAACGTTTAAGATCGATGGTTACCAAATAGTTCGCGGGACGATACCATGTGACTGATGTCGAAGTTACAAATTATCGTCTGGAGAATCGGCAGCAATGAATAATGTGCCGGACCGGCAACCGGCAACGGTACCCGGCAACCGGCAACCGGCGACCGGCGTCCGGCGACCGGTCCAGCGACACAATTAGATCATAACTCTCGGAGGCATTTTAAATGAAACTCCCCTCGCGGCGGCCGCGGCGGCCGCCCCGCGCTCGGACCATTACACAGAATTTTTCGAGCGTTAGAACTCATAATTTCGCGGTAATAATCGTAAACGACTTAATGAACAATATTATTTACATCGGTGTAATTTTCGATGGGATCTCGAGTTCACCGACGTGGAGTACAGAGATGTGATGACCAACAGGAGCGTATTACTGGAAGAGGGAACCGGGCTGGACTAACTTAAGAGGGATGTGGGGCAAGCGCTCGCAGGACGGCCCCGACGCGCTCGCTCTCCACGGTAACTCGCCGCTCGCTCCGGACACACCACTCTCTCTCTCTGTCGCACCTGTATGTCGTAGCTCTCTCTCTGTCTGCCACCGCCTGCAGTAGCCCCCGCTCGCCCGTCAGTAGCCGCACCCATAGCTCGCTCCACCTCGCCTTCTTCTCTCTTCTCGCTCTCCTCTCACTGTTCGATGTTGGATGTCTCCCGTGAATGTACTCGTAGAGTAGCCTCTCCTAGCATCATGTAGTTCTGTCTAGATATTAACTGTAAATATAGAAAAGTGTGTGAAAAAACGATCATTAAATGAAGCAATTTCGGGACAAATTACGACGAGATTTGCTTATGAAATTAGCTGTCAGTCGCGACGCGACGTCTTCAGCGGAAAATGTGATGTTTCAAAATGATTGAAATTAATGTGAAGTCGACAGGATGTCGTATCTAATAACACTCGTCGGTGAAGCGGCGAACGCGGCGAGGAACCGGCCCGGCCCGGCCCGGCCCGGCCCACGGCTGTCCGCTCCACTCAGACATATTCCGTACTTCACCTTGTTTTCCTCTGTTCAATGAACGAATCACTGAATAAAAGTATCGTGAGCATCGTTTCTATCTGAATAAATCCCGCGAGTCGTCCGCCGGCGCCGGTCTCGCCGGAGGACGCCGACAGGAAATAAAACGCAGGACTCACGGCGACCTCGCGCCGCGCGCCGGCCGCGACTTGAACAGCTAAATTAAGAATTTTACTGCTAATTACACAAGAGTAGCTTTTCTCGAACGTCGTTTAATTCGCGTTTAAACACGTAACCTCCGCTTGGCTCCGAGCGAGTTTAACAGCGGAGAGTCGGACCCGTAAAGTCGTGTGTTTACTGCGATCACGTCGACCGCGCTTTGCCACATATTTTTCACGTTTTATCTGAGCCCGACCCGAAGAGGTCTATGATCGGGCCAAATCCGACCCTTGTGTGTACAAATAGATGTATAGTAAAGTCATATAACAATGCAATACCTTACTTATTGTAACGAGGCCGCGCGTTCGGTGTTTTTTATTCAGATAAACACGTATATCTATTAGAACATTTGTAAGCGAGATCCGTTCAACGAATTTTCTAATCTCTAAAATCACAGATTACACCAAACCGCTAAAAGCATCACTCAGCGCTAATTAAATCAAAGAATTTATAAATTAACTCCAACAGTCGCCGCGGCCTCGCGTCGAATCGCGAACAAAAGCAAACTGAAACTTCAGTTTGGCAAATAGCTGGCAGCCAGGAGTCGGAGTTAATCGCGCGTTAGCCGCTCTTTGTTCGCGATCACCGCACTCCCTAACCTATGATTAAGTTTTGGTTAAACCGATCGTTTTGTGCGGTGAGGGTTGCCTCGCTACTTTAACGGATTTTCTAAAACGCGAAATACAATTTTACTTTTATATAAATAACATCTTAGTTTCACTTCGATTACTGTTACCTTTATTGAATAACACGTGTCATTATAAAACTGTATATATTACAAAGCATAAATGTACAAATCAGTGTCCTACAGAACTAGAATGAAATGGTACTTGGAATCAGACTTAGACTTTTCTAACACTACCTTTAGCAGCATTCTTTAAAATCTTGTTGAAATCTGATACTCGTAGGAATAACAATTATTAAGCTTAAATACTTGATCTATTTCGCGGTAATATTAATGAACACGCTCCCCGTAACATCACCGCGTGTAAATTACCGCCAACAAGACGCGGGATCTCCAATTACCATTTTATGCTGACATTAAACTCCTCGTGGGGTGTGTATATGTTGTATATACCGTGTATACACGGCCTGATATCCTGATATTAACCTGCACGTGTCTCTTCCAGATAGCAGTGCGGCGAGCGACGAGGCCTAGATTAACGGAACTTGTATTATATAATGTATAACGACTTCTAATCTAAATATAATATAAATTACTACATGTCTTAGGTTTACTTCGATGACCAGAGCCAGCTAGACTCGTTTGATGTATTCATTGGTATAACTATAACAAATTATACATGTAAAATACTCAGACTAAAAATTAATACTCATTATGTTTATGATATATTTTAATAATTTAATTCGCTTCACTTCCAACCAGTGAAGGGAATTAAGTTGTACGGTTATAGTTCCTATTGTTTCACTATTATTTCGTAGGTTTTTCTCAAAAGTCATTTGATATTTTAATTTTATAATATTATTCACAAAATACGAATACGGCAGACTTGAAACGAACGATATTATTCCGTTGTTTGAAGACGTACAAATATAGCTCTGTATTACGTCACCTTCTAGTTGTAATGCAGTTTTGAACGTTACATAAGAGCAAGTTATAAGTTATAGGTGTATAAGTGTAGCGTCGCGGTGTACTATAACGGTATCTAGTCGGTACTAGTCGTTAAATGTATTTTATTAGTATGTTGATGTACATTGTAATAGGCTTCTAATGAAGTTTACAGTTTGTCCAATAAAAGTTTATTCGGAAGCCGAATCCTGTTTGATTTAGTCCCGAGTCCTGCGCCGGCGCCGGCGCCTCCGGCGGAGAGTCAATAGCCGTGGAAGATTTCGTTGTGTTAGGAATCTATGGCAGTTCTGCTGTTTGGTAACATAACAATGTGTGTTCCTAAAACAGCACTGTTTCAAATTCCATACCACCCAACGAAATTCATTGTTTTCATAGGCTATCTTTACTACACAATACATACGTTTCAATGTAAGCAACATGTCAGCCCATAACAGAGCAGTAAGTACTACGCAACATGAAGAGTTGAAATCACCCGGATCTGTAATTTTATTTATTCCTTGATCTTGTAATGTATCTGGAGACATTACACTGAAGTCTGGCAGACAGTAAAGTTTACACATTGCTGCTTGGTAGTAGAATAATTGGCGACTGTGCGGTATTTTCGCTCGCAAACTCTACACAGAGCAATACCTCTTCAAGATCTTCTTTAGAAACGAGTAAAACCTCACTACTCACGACTGGCCTCGTGGCTTAGTTGGTAGTAGCTCTGCCTGCGAAGCCGAGGGTCGTGGGTTCGATCCCCACCCAGTGCAAATATTTGTGTGATGAATTCAAATGTTTGCACTGTGTCTGGGTGTTTCTATGTATACTAAGTATGTATTTAAAACTATATAAGTATTATATCAGCTCTCTGGCCGCCATCACACAAGCTTTGCTTAGTTTGGGGTCAGATGGTGTTGTGTGTGAATTGTCCAACAATATTTATATATTTATATCACTACAGAAATACTGATAATTTCAATCCGAATTTGGTTTTCCCAAATTTGGCATGTACCCATTTCTTCTAGGTACGATTACCTAGAAAAAATCGGTACATTCCAAATTTGAGAAAACCAAATTCGGGCAGCAATTATCAATACTTCTATGGTGAGGTTTTACTTGATCGTTTTACTCGTTCTATCTCAGACCGCATCATGCGAGACGGTGGTCAACGGCAAATTAGGTTTGTAGGTCTATCGTAGAGTTTCAATATATATGTAGTTCTAATATTCGATTTCATTTTATCTCTTCTACCATCTCAAGTAATTTTCAGCATGTTCTTATAAGATTAGGCACTTTTCTAGAACTGTTCTCAGTGGGTCTTCTACATGATATGATTTAAGAAAAAGAATTATATAAGAAAGGAATTATCAAAAGATCTTCAATAACACTAATCAGAAAAGTAAAAAAATCTGCAATTGATGTTGAAAAACTTGATGTAGCTAAAGTTTTAGCTTTAAATCTATGTTTGTCTAGACTATGCTTTGCTTTTTAAGGATGATTTTTACGTTAACTTTAAACGGATAAGTATTTTAAAACGAGGCAACCCGGAAGAGGATCGGATCATTAGATGAATTAACAAAGGTAAGAAAAATAACTCCTTATTAAAAGATCACTCATAAAATAAATGTTTTTAGAGCTTAATAAATGCTAGGAGGATTTAACGATATTGTAGAGATGATTTCATCATCATCATAGTAGGTCTAATCTTATTTATTAATTGTTTTATTTGTAGTGAAGCATAAGAAGCGTAGAAGTTTAATATAGTATGTACAGTAACAATCGAAGATTGAACCCACAATATTAATCTAATACCACCTTGGCCTCTTACTGCTCGTAGCTCGCAAAAGCGACATCGTTTCATGGTTGATGTTCCAAAGACTCAAACGAGTAGGTTTGATTCTACTTTTGTGATAAGAACGTCTAGGCTGTGGAATACGTTGGCGGAGTGGGTATTTCCCGATGGTTACTATCTTAGTGTCTTTAAATCGAGAGTGAATCCATTTTTTCTACGTAAGCACACTCCATCTTATACCGCATCGTCGCTTAACATCAGGCGAGATGGCGGTCAAATGTAAACCATTTTAAGTTTAAAAAAAAACAGTGACACTCACTAAGGGCCGATAGTTCAAAATTCTACTTAGGTATTTGTTCTGGGCGTTATTTTCATCTTTAAATGATAACTTCGGCTAACCACTTTAAGGTAGGAGAAAATCTTATGGATTCGCGTCACCAACTTACGTAATAGCAGTCTATCTGTAGCGAAACAGGTGATATATTCAACATTATCGCTGTTTAATACAAAATCTTTGGCCTGTAGTTTATCTGGGAATATGGTTCATGAAACTGTTAATGCAGGGTATGTACAAATATTTTTAAAATGTGTGCCATTAAACAATAAACACTGCTTGGCTAGCAAAGATCTTGTAGTACTCCAGACGGAATCTCCAAAGAGTCTTACCACTACAAAATAAAATGTGTGTTAAATTGATAGCGTACGCAGGGTTAGAACGCTAGCCTTAATAATTACCTCATTTACGGCAAATTAGATCAGCCGCTTTAACAAACGTAATAAGAAGAATCGTACTTTCCAAATATTTGTTAGTGTTTACAATTAGCAGCCCATTAAATATTCCCACTACTCGGAGTCAGGGCTTTCTCTCCCAAGGAAAGACTCTAGGCGCATAATCTACCATGTTGGGCCAGTGCGATGGACAGATAACGCAATTTTGTTACATACCGGTTTCCTCGTTTTTCGTGACGTTTTTCTTCGCAGTTAAAGCAAGTGGCGTAGACAAACGTGTACATCTGTAATAGGAAATATACTCTAAGTTGCAAGCGAGATTCGAACCTACGACCTCATTACTGAGAATTGCACGTTCTAGACTCTAGGCCACCACGGTTCTTTAATCGTTTTGTATATAATGCCCGAGCTACACGAGGCTCATTTTTAGGGTTCCGTAAAACGTAAAAACGGAACTATTATAGATTCGTCATGTCTGTCTGTCTGTCTGTCTGTCCGTCCGTATGTCACAGCCACTTTTTGCCAAAACTATGAGAACTACACTGTTGAAACTTGGTAAGTAGATGTATTCTGTAAACCGCATTAAGATTCGAACAAAAAAAGTAAAAAAAATAAAAAATTAGGGTTGCCCGCCATACTGAGAACTGAAACTCAAAATATTTTTTTTCATCAAACCTACACGTGTGGGGTGTCTATCGATAGTTCTTCAAAAATGATGTTGAGGTTTCTAAAATCATTTTCGTCTACACTGAATAATTTGCGCGAGATACACTTTCAAAGTGGAAAAATGTGTGTCCTCTAACTTCTAAAGTAAGAGAATGAAAAATCTAAAAAAAATATATGACGTACATTACCATGTAAACTACCAACGAAAATTAGTTTGAACTCGATCTGATGAGTAGTTTTTTTTAGTACGTCATAAATACACTATTATTGAAACTTCGATCAAAGTTACAACGAACTACAAGAACTATGTACCTACTATGTACCTACTATGTATATTATGTTACTTGCTGCAACGGAACCCTTCATGGGCGAGTCCAACTCGCACTTGGCAACTTTATTCAAGTTAGGATAGCAAGCTATTACAACTAGTTTCGTGTAGACGAAACTAGCGTTGCGAAGCATTGTCTACGCGAAGCTAGGAGTAGCTCGCCAGCACTAGCTTGCTATCCTAGCCTGAAAAAAAATTGGCAGTCATAGGAACTGTCGATAGAAGTGAAAACTTGTAACTCAGAATTTGATAGCTTACTTTGGAAACAACGCATGTGAAACCGGAGGGCGTGGCCATGAGCATGCATGGCCATCAAGAAATGCGTCAGATGGGAAATGATGACGCATTTCTACATGGCCAATGGCCATGGTGCCGAGTTTACCCGAAGATTTTATTGGTACATCATTTCCGAGCGTGACGCTAAAATTCAATCCACAGCCCACGAAAAATTGCAAAACACTGTGGCGCGCCAAAATAAGTTTTCACTTCAACTAACATCATGTAGCTTGGGCATAAATGAAAGTAGTTAAACTACCGTAAACTACTATATAGCTTTATCTACCGGTCAACAGCCAAAACAAAAATGAAAATATATGTCATCGTCACTGACGTCACGAGCTCCAGTTAGATCCAGCCGAATAGGTCAGTGGAGTCCCCGGGCTCCAAGTTCCCAAGTAAACGTGCCTCATGGCTTCATCCCTATTCCCTGATGAAGTATTGAGCGGCCGTCGAAGTTGGCAGTCCCCGCGCGAGGCAAGCGATGCTCGATGTGATTCATAAAGCGGCGGCAATAAATTATATTAGCTGTCAGGGAAATTGACACCGTTTTTCATTTCAATTTCATTCATTTGTGGACGGAGTTTTCAGTAAAAAGAGAGCCATTTTTATTATCGCCGGCTTTACGAAATATCTTAACGGACTTATTGGTGGAACTGAAATATTAGTTTTTTAACGACTTATATTCGTATCTCATTTTTACTTATATTCAAATACATTTATAAGCTTACTAGCAGCGCTCCGCGGTTTCACCCGCGTAGTTCACGTTCTTGTTATTTACCCGCGATAAAAAGACTAAGTGTTATTTCAGACTATGTTTTAACTCTGTTCCAAAACTCAACTCAGTACGTACAGACGCTCTGACGTGATTTAGCAGCAAACATCGAAACCTATACAATTATTAGTTGCAAACTGTGACTTGCGACACTTGCGATAGCCAATGATTGAACCGAAATTAAGTTTTTTTACAAAACTACTAATATTATAAATGCGAAAGCATGTATGTTTGTTTGATTGATGACTAAATTACTTCGGAATGGATCTGGTTTAATTTGGAACATACTTAGATTATGATCTCGAAAAACACATAGGCTACTTTTTATAGCGGGAAAATGATGAAAATGAAACTGATTAACATCAGGCGAGATGGTGGTCAAGTGCGAACCTATAATAGTTAAAAAAAAAAATTGGCAGTCATAGGAACTGCCGATAGAAGTGAAAACTTGCTGTTGCCCTGGTACTGGTACCTAGGGGCAAACGCAACTCTTTTATATTTCTGTTGTCCTGGTATCTGGAGATAAACGCTGGGCTGTTGGAGGTAGGTAATCGAAACTCTTTACTGTTTCTGTTGCCCTGGTACCTACCTGGCTCTTTTTACCGAGTTTACCCGAAGATTTCATATCCGATCCGATCCATTATCATATCCAAGCGTGACGATTGATGAATCCATTTCACAGCCCACGAAAATTCTGTCTATAGCGCGCCTAAAGAAGTTTTCACTTCAAAAAACAGAAACAGAAACTGCTAATTTTCAATCCCAATATAGCCTAATTCCCAATATAGACTTGGAAACAAAGTCATCTCCCATTTACCTATAACGTAAGTAGTTAAAATTAGCATACACAGTTCTCATGCACTATAGTTTGAGAGCAGTGACAGTGCAGTTTGTGTGTTTAGAGTTAGCGAAGAGAGCTCGTGGCGGGAGTCCCGGGAGATGTGACGTCACAGAGCAAACAGCGCCGTGAGAGTGAAACACGGAACAGGGCCTCGAGAGGGCCTCGGAGTGAGCACACTCCAGCTCCAATCTCACCGAGTGCCGACACGGCGACTACACTGTTACCTACTCAAGATCAGGCGGGCGTCCAGTGCGATATAAAGGATTACATAGAACGCATGTACGAAGGACCTAGTTGAATAGGTCGTGTTTATTTCATGAGCACACACACTAAATGTTCTCTCTGCTGGAACTGGGGAACTTCTCTCGAGGAGATAGTCATGACAATCTTGACTGGCCCCGTGGCTTAGTTGGTAGTAGCTCTGCCTGCGAAGCCGAGAGTTGTGGGTTCAATTCCCACCCAGTGCAAATATTTGTGTGATGAATTCAACTGTTTGCACTGTGTCTGGGTGTTTCTATGTATAATAAGTATATATGTATTTAAAACTATATAAGTATTATCTCAGCTAGCTGGCCGCCATCACACAAGCTTTGCTTAGTTTGGGGTCAGATGGTGTTGTGTGTGAACTGTCCACCAATATTTATTTATTTATTTATTTATAATCCACCGTGGTGGGTCGCGCCCCGTGGCGTTTTGGATTACGCATAAACTCGATCGATTCTTGGAGCATACAGATTTCCTCACTATGTTTATTTGTTTATCTTCATTGTAGTGATAGCAAACATGTTTTGCACAAGTTTGAAAAATAATCAGAGATTCGGCGGGATTCGAACCTACGATACAACACTTGTGAAATTGTTGAACGTCCTCGACAATAGCTCGCATGGCACGAAAAATATCCTAATCCCATTAATATTATAAATGTCAAAGTATTGATGTTTGGATGGTTGTTGCTCAATCACGTCGTAACGCAAGGGCGGATCGGGTTGTAATTTGGCACACAGTTAAATTATAGTCTGAAAATGTTAAACAATTAGGGCAAACCTGATTAAATTAAAAAAAATATGTGGTTTTCGGGTTCCGCAGACCAGACGATATTTTTCTTGATCCAGTAAGGATTGGCGAAGTATAATACCTATCTACATAGAGAGTAGATTAACTCTTTACTATTGGCAGCTAAACGTTAAAAGGTACGCAAACATAATATAATGTGTGAGGTATTTGTGTAAACAGATAAACACCTCACACATTTAGATTAAAAATTTAGAAAAAATAAATTTAGATTAAAAATAGTATTTATTAGTGTACGTTTTCCTTCCGCTCCGTCCGCTGTACCGTAGTAAAGTTTCCAGCTTTTTTAAATATGGCAATAATCAGAAGACTCGACACTCGAAGTTAGTAAAAAACCAAAATTCAACTTCTTTTTTTTATCACTTTAAACTTTGTTTTTACACTTGACCTCGTGCAAACGTTTCAGAGCGACGATGCGGTCGACGCGTACCTATGTAGAAGAAATCGATTTACTCTTGAAGACACCAAGAGTATACGGAAGTTTATACTGTAAAGCCAACTCAAGCAACGTATTCCACAGCCTAGACTTTCTTAATACTAAACTAAGCCATTTCAGCTTTTTGTCTATCATCTCACGCATCTCTTATCGATTTTCCTACAATTTTATTTCCATTTATTCCTATTTGCTCGAGGTTTATGAGAACCAAAAAGCTTTCAAATTTGTAGGCATAACCGAATCTTTAAAGATTTTATTTTAAAGTTTTTTTTTTTCGCGTACAGGTCCGCGTTTCACCACCAACTCGCCTGATGGTAAGCGACGGTGTGGTCGAAGATGACGCCTAGAAAGTACCTATTCACTCTGACCTTGAAAAGTTCTAGATTGTATCTCTCAGGGAACAAGGAGGCCGGCAACTTATTCCACTCTAAAGCTGTACGTACGAGAAAATTCAATGGATTCAAACCGTTTTGTACGGATTTTGGGAATATCCACAGTGTATGGGTGGTAGTTGGCCGACTTACGACTTGTCCTGTAGTGGAAAAAGGAAGGCAATATTAGGTCGTGTAAATCCGCTGCACACTCTCCAAAATGCATTCTGTAAAACACTGTCAGACTAGCCACTTTTCGACGATGTTCTAGGCTTAGCAGCTTTTAAAATCACCTATTAGCCGAAGAGCGCATCGTTCTACCGAGTCAATAATTAATTATAAATTCATTAAATAATGTAATAATAGGTATTTGGACATTAGATAGATAGATAGATTTATTGTGACACGAAAACAGAAATATTACAGTAAAACACTTACGAACTAGCACCACAAATGGCGGCCTTATTGCTTAGAGCAATCTCTTCCAGGCAACCAGCAATATTAATATTAGACATTAGTTCCGGTAGCAAAAACATACACAAATAAAACAACTACCTTTACTAATATTTTGTAAGTTTTATATCTCTCGTTTGTTTTCCTAAATTAATATAAACCATGAGTGTTTGGCGATTACTATTGTATCAACAATATGTAGTGTGTTTAGTGAGCGCTTGTAGCACTCGACAAACAGACGAGAGCTCTCGACTCGCGGCCGTGTTCCGTGTTGACTCCAATCACTAAATAGCACTAATAGAGAACTATCTACGAGCTACGTACAGAGTACGTACAAGTACCAAGCGGCTGAAATTATAATGGTAACTGTTCAGCGTTTGACAACTACACATTGTTTGACAACCAGCGGTCGACCAACAGCAGCTAAGTATAGGTCAGTGAAGTTATAGCACAATTGCCGCGATGAAGAATTCTTTCTTTAAGAGTTCACAAGAGTTTGTGAAAAAAACAATTAGCAATCGACATGTTCCAAAAAAAAACATACAACATCAGTCAATCCATACCTGACCATGGGATGGATACCCTTCACTCTAAAGTGTGAGCGTGAACGGAACATCACGCCAATGATAGAGTATTTTACCCTAATTATATAATGGTTTCAAATCATTCGATCTTATTGTCTTGTCGCCTGATACAGCTATGCAAAATTGTAAGTAGATGCCATTGCTATAGTTCTGTTTATCTCGGCTAATTCATTATTATTCGCCAAAAAAAATTATAAGTAAATAAATAACGCTAATTAATGATTTGTAATTTTTTTATCATGCAAATAATAATCAAATCTTACTTTATAATTATCTCCGGGTATTTTGTATACCCGGAGATAATTATAAAGTCGAAAAATAGGGACTGCCCTAATCCCCTTCTAGCACCAAACTAAGCTAAGTTTGTAGTGTGAAAGTTTGAAATACCATTTAATAAAAGATATATAGGGCAAAATATTTAAAAACAGCATAATTATGTTGCGTTTAACACCCAATTATACATTTGGAACATACAATAATATAATAACAATAATAAACAACTTATTATTTTATTATATCGCTATGGCTCATTTAATGTTTTCGAATCTTCCATTTACCACTTCCAGTTGAAATACAAAAAAATGCTAAATTTACGAATGCTTTTAGTAAATGATGCGATCACTTATTTTTAAAATGAAATAGCTGCGATTAAGAAGATTTATCTCCATGAATGCAGAAAGTTCGGCGTAGTTTCGAGACATTGCAGTTTTGTACAAAGAACCAACAATTCATTAACGTTACAGAGGAAAGTGTAGCAACAACGCTTCTCGGCTATTCCCAGCACGTTACTTAACTATAAGTTAAGTTATCCTGCCGAGAGCCAACTTAAATGGAACTTTACAAAGCGCACGGATGCGGTCACATTCATTAGTTCAAACACTGAGTACTTATTTTTTGTTGCGACTAAACAAAACATCGTTCGTTTTTTGAGGAACGCTTTGAAGATTTGACCTCGTTTCTGAGCGGGAATTCCATCTCACCACATAGCGAACTCGAAAACCTTCGCTTGCGCCTACAGAGATTGTAACTCTGTAATAAGTCGGAAAGGACGCGAAACACTCATCACTGTGAGGACTTGTTACTGTGAATGTGATATTAACACCAAGATCGAGTATGAAAGCAGCTATTCCTCAAACGGGTACAGAGCAGTTACTATTTACAAAACAGGGGGTCCCTCAAAGTCAAAGATGTCGATATGTAAATACAGGATATTTTGAGAATTAATTTTGATCTACCGGACATAATATACTCTACGGACGGTAACTTCAACTTCTTTTGTGTTTGGCTTCTGTATGCGGCCTACGGACGGTAACTCAGGACGGTAACATCCCGTAATGAATGACAGTAATGTAGAGAAGAACTGTCGTAACTTCAAACAGTTTTCTTACTTAGCCGTTATATCTGGCCTCGTTGCTCAAATGCACTGAGTCGTAGGTCAATTCAATTTATTTATTCGATCCATTAATCCAAAAGAACACTTGGTAACGTCACTTACAATATAATTATACATAACTTTTTTATCGTGGACAGAGCATTTATTAACAAAACTAAAATACAATGAGAACTACACTACGCTACATACCTAATAACTACTTACACTAAGCACACCTGAATTATCCATAGACCAATGAAGGTCTACAGATAATCAAGATGTTCAAGCCCACTACCAATCGGAAGCGTACCCAGCATGCTGGCGGCATTACCACGCTGAATGGCAATGCTTATGCGTTGGGCCAAATAAACGCCAGCATTTTGGTCACGCGTCGCGTCGACCAAGCGCTCGGAAAGGCTTTTGAAAATGAGGTGAGCTCCCGGCCCCCACGGACCTAATGTCTCAACCCCAAAGGGCTCATAATCATATCATAATCATTTATTAATTGCAACATGTACAATTGTACATAACCTTGACTTAAAATATTATACATAACTAATCTGTGTACATAATAAAATAATACCTAAGAATAATGTCAAATAAAAAATAATCAGCTGTAAAGGGGCCTTGTCATTTAGGTGCAGCTGTAAAAATGCTTTGTCATTGTGAAAAAAAACAATTTATCCAAATAATGAATACATACAGTACCTACTTAAACAAATGCATTAATGTTTAGTATTATTTTACCTTACTCAATAGTTCTAGTTTTAACATATTCCTTTTCCAAACATTGCTGTCCATTACAAAATCATCTACAGTATAATAATATATACTTTGCTCATTCTCCATCAATCATCATCATCATTGCAAAATCCATCAGTGATAGGCCAACAACTGTACAATAAACTACCAAATGCTATTAAGGAAAGTACGTCGTTTGATGTGTTTTGTTCGAATGTTAGGGATCTATTGCTGTCAAAAACCTTATATAAAGTCAAAGACTACTTAAACAGTGACTACAGCAATTATGAAATGCTTCGTCCAACCTGATTTAAATAATTATTTTATTCATTTCATTTTTTATGAAAGACTGACTGGAATTGATTCAAACATTATATTGTAAGAGATAGATAATTGACAAAGCGTGTTTTTATACGTAGCAAATTCACTATTTATTATAAAAAGCCTTTATACAGCTTTTAATTAATCATTTATTTATTTTGAAAACTTTAACATGTACACTTGAATCTAAGAATGTGTAAACAAATATTATAAAATGTATTAGACTGACGAGTTACGAATGTAGCGTTTATTATTATATTATAATGATAATTGTGTATTTTTGTAATAATAAAGAATATCTATCTATCTATCTATCATTAGGTAGTTTTTTATTTTAGTTTTAAAACTAGTTTCATAGAGACAATGAAATTTCATGACATGAGATAATTCAGTCATGGGTCAATTCCCCCAAAGAAAACCATTTGTGTGATGAATACGGGTGTATGATTTATTTTCGGGTGTTTCTATGTGTTATGAGTATATATTTTAAATTAATATGCTTACTAGCAGCGCCTCACGGTTTCACCCGCGTAGATACCATTCTCTTTATTTTCCCGGTATTAAAAGTATCCTATCTGTTATTCCGATCCGTTCTGGCGTATCGACATGATTGACAAACATCTAAACTTCCGCGTTTATAATATTAGTAGATTAGTAGGATATGATTATATCAGCTATCAGACTTTCGTAGTACATGATTAGCTTAGATTCGGGTGAGATGGTGTGTAAATGAATGTGGTGTGTAAAGAAATGTTAATCAAGTCAAACATAATTCAAACGTTGGCGTTGTTAAGTATGGGACAGTTCATGTTTTGTCTCGTTTACGAGTGTGGGCCCATATAATGCCGGCTCTTCATTCACGCGCGATCCGCCCGCGAAGGCCGTGATTTGTGAATGTGGATAGTTTCACGGCATCGCGCCTAGCGTTCGCGGCTTCGCGTTCGCGGGTCGCGGCGTTCCCCGATTGGAGTCGGTTTTTCTACCCGCGTCAAAGGGATCGCGCTCGGTTCACAACACGCGACTGCGAATAGTGTGTGGGTGTAGATGCTATCGTTATCGTGAACCGCGAACCGCGAAGTCACGGCAAGAATATCACGGCGCGGATCGCGCGTGAATGAAGAGCCGGCATTATAGTTTTATACAATAATTTTCACAACGTGTCCCTTTAGGTTTTAGTACTGTAAGTGCCCGCTGTGTTCCGGGTAATCAAGTTTTAGCGAGATTTTCGTTATAAGAACCTATACAGTATACCTTTTCTTTTTCAAAAAATTAAATTATGTTCCAAATTTCAACCCCACCCGTTTAGGCGTTCCTACGTAATGGAGCTACAAACATCCAAACCATCACATTTATAATAATAGCTTATCTAACTAAGCAAAATGTACGTGATAATAGAGTGTTAAGCGTACTTACTACATGATGCCTGTTTGCGCATCGTTAACAAGCAAGACATTACACAAACCGCGGTGTTGACACAAGGAACGACGGGGGGGCTTCTCCCCGTTAAGGGCATCGATATAAATCAATGGATGTGCCCTGAGCACCTTGAAATTTGTAACACATTGCGTCTCTGTGTGTAGCGTGAGTGGTTTACAACTACCAATCTACTTGACCCCTAGAATCGCTAACGGCGAGGTATGTTGCGGTTCTACTTATTTTGGTTGTGGATAACGAATAGTGATAGGTATTAACGTCCGGCGTTCACCGCTTCCTACAATCGACTAAAACGGAAAGAGTGAGCTCACTCTTCCCAACGATAACATAATTCCGTGCTCCTGAAGTTTGGTAGGGCACATCCAGTGATTTATATCGAAGGGCACATTAGAGACGCGGCTGCAAACTCGCGGTTCGATACAAGAAAGCGCACTAACAGAACGCACGGGTTTTAGTTCCTGGGGTGAGCCTCCAGAGCGACAGCGAATATATACCTACGAAGAAATATAACAAGTATTACATACTACCCGTGTCTTGCGTTTTCCTTCGCTATTCGACAGGGTGGTAAAAATGTATGTGTGTGTGTGAGTATGTGTGTGTGTAAGAATCCAAGAAGCTGTACTTCTTTAGTGTTTTAAGAAATATTACGCGCAGCTAACTCTCTTTCTGTACTAACACAAAGTTGGCTAGGCTGTAGAGATCAACAGAGAACCAACTGCGATCGGTCTCTTAAAAAATCGAGCAATTAACATCAGTGTGTCGCATTTTGGGTGTCGGTCTGTCGGTGTGGGGAACATGTTTAATATTCACTGTGAGGAGCTGGTTAAATAATAAATATTGGTAGACATTTCACACACAACATCAAGTTTGTACTATATTCCACAATTCAGACGTTCTTATGAACTTTATTTACGCCATCATTGGCGTATCGCAATGCACATCCGTATTTAACTCCATACGAATAAACTAGAATACAGTAACCGTCAAAGATGTGGTAGGTTTATCTCCAGGCCGACGCTCCAAAGAGTCCTACCGCTACAGAGTAACGAATATAAACAACTAGCGGTCCCTTCCGCCTTCGCTCGGATACCTTCTTAATATTTTTTTTTTTAAATAAAGAATGACGAGACGAGCGGGACATGTGCCTGATGGTAGACAACATGCCTGCCACATAACAGCACAGTGGCACGCAGCTATTGGAACATGAAGAGTCCAAATTATTACCTAGCACATCACTGCGCTCGTCACCCAGAGATCTAAGTTGTTATATCTCTCAGCCCTATAATTTCTCTGGAAACATTGCCCTTCAAACCGGAACACAGTAATGTTTGCACATTACTGCTTGGCGGTAGAATAAATGGCAAAGGTGTGGTAATTCCCCAGGCGGACTGCTAAGAGTCCTACCACTAAAAACAATAACTTGATTCTATGGACAGCTGTACTCCGTGTACTCGTGTCGATCAAATTTGACCGGAAGTACCCGCCCTGAGTTATTGGTCTATGGAATTTAATAACTAACCACAAAGCATTCTCGAGCAAAGGGGCAAAAATATTCATCGGAATGAAGGAAGCTTCCACTACATTTTAGTTTCTTTTTGCTTTCTTTGTCACGAAGTTTCTCAAAACGAGAGGCAAAGTCTGTTTTTTAGGGTTCCGTAAAAACGTAAAAACGGAACCCTTATAGATTCGTCATGTCTGTCTGTCTGTCTGTCTGTCTGTCTGTCTGTCTGGCCGTATGTCACAGCCACTTTTTGCCGAAACTATGAGAACTACACTGTTGAAACTTGGTAAGTAGATGTATTCTGTGAACCGCATTAAGATTTGAACAAACAAACAAAAAAAAAAGATAAATTAGGGTTGCCCCCCATACTGAGAACTGAAACTCAAAAATTTTTTTTTCATCAAACCTGCACGTGTGGCGTGTCTATCGATAGGTCTTCAATACTGATGCTGAGGTTTCTAACATCATTTTCGTCTACACTGAATAATTTGCGTTAGAGACACTTCCAAAGTAGTAAAATGTGTGTCCCCCCCCCCCCCCCTCTAACTTCTAAAGTAAGAGAATGAAAAAACTAAAAAAAATATATGATGTACATTACCATGTAAACTACCAACGAAAATTAGTTTGAACTCGATCTGATTAGTAGTTTTTTAAGTACGTCATAAATACACTATTATTGAAACTTCGATCAAAGTTACAACGAACTACAAGAACTATGTATGTGTACTATGTATATTATGTTACTTGCTGCAACGGAACCCTTCATGGGCGAGTCCAACTCGCACTTGGCCACTTTATTTTTGTTAAATTGGTGTTGAAAAAAGTGCCATTTGGCGATTGTCAGCGTCTTAAGTTTAACCAGTCTGCAGGTACACTATGTCTATGCGTATCCATCTAAAACAAGGTAACTCCTAAGCGGCTGGACCGATCTTGACGCGGTTTCTTTGTTTCAAAGCTGACATCATAGTCGAAAGCCACAGAACAACAATGTAAATCTTAAATGGAAAACCAATAATCGGATTATTTTAAGGATTGGTTTCGCCAAACACAACATATAAAAATGTGCTCGTATAGACAATAATAAGTCAAAAGTAATATAAAGAACTGTGTATGTGTGTATAAACTAGCGACGTCTCGTGGTTTCGCCCGCGTAGTATCTACCCGTTCCCGTAATTTTCCTGCAATAAAAGTAGTTACTCCAGACGAAAATCTAATCCAATGTGATTAACCATGATATAATTAATTAATATTGGCGGACCCTTTTCCCACAACAACATTTAGCGCAAAACTAAGCAAATTTGGTACTGCGGAAGCCAGATAGCTGATATAATTTGATATTATATTGAAAGCCAAAGCACGTCGCTCCATGGTACTGCCATGTTTGTAGGGACAGTCAGCCTGGTATCATCGCTTTACAAGATCTGTGCAATTAGCCCGAGCAACGCTGAGCTGAAACTCGGTTACAGGCCTCTAAAGGCCACTTAGCGGCCATCGCGGCCCACGGGAGCCTGCTAACGCGGTCTTAATGCTGTCGTCGTCTATATGACGTCTCGCTCCATTGTTTTATATGACAATGGGTTCGGCTTGTCTCGTAGACGCTATCATGATGTTATTATAAAACAGACTCAAATCAAGAATTACTTATTTATCAGAAATCAAACAGCCGACCTCAATTAAAAAAAACTAGCTAGTAAAATTTAGTCTAAATATAGTCTTACTAGCTGTTACCCGAGACTTCGTCCGCGCGAAATAAATACTAAGGTAACTTAAGCAGTACCTATTTTTATACCCAGACACATTTACGGTTACTAAAAACAGCGTATAATAAAACACTTTCATACGATTTCATCAAAATTGGTTCAGTTGTTTAGGTGTGAAAGCGTAAGAGACATTCGTTCCCCCATTTCAACTCCAATTTCATCCCCATACAGTTCGAAATTACAAAATTGCTAGAACAAACATGTATTGGCTTCGTGCCAAGTGGCTATATAAAGAGTTTTATAGTTTTACCTTCAACGATTGGGAGTTTCTTTATTCATATTCCATATTCATCTCCCATTTCAAACCTAATTTCATCCCTATACAGTTCGAAATTTCAAAATTGCTAGAACAAATATTCGTTTGCTTCGTCTCAAGTGTCTATATTCAATGAGTGTGGCATAAGCTGGATGTTATACCACACTCTCTCACGAGGTCACGTAAGTTAACTCACATTATGTGACCCGAAGTTTATAACACTCTTCCCAAAATAGTTATATCGGCCCCAAGTTTCGGCAGCTTCAAAAACAGATAAAAGTGCTGGCTTATCGATCAAACTATTTATAGTGACAGCGAATTTTTAGAGAGTGATGGTAAAGTTCCTATAAAAATGTGAAAAAATTAACATATATCAGTACAATTGTATTTGAAACATATTTATTATACTCGTATAATGCTTGACAGTTTTCTGTACGATAATTAATAATTGTTATTATAATACAGTGAAGTGATAATTTCAAACTTTGAAAATGTATACAATTTGTTTGCCCTTTCTTTTGTTTAATTTTTATATTAATTGACGTGTAAATTTTACATTTATCAACAGAGAACTTTGACTTTGACTTCATGGTTTTATCTTCAACGGTTGGGATCTTCCATGTTGACATTCATCCACCATTTCAACCCCAATTTCACCCCCGTTACAGTTCGAAATCGCAAAATTGCTAGAACAAACATTCGTTTGCTTCTTGTCAAGTGTCTATATACATAGTTTCATTCATGGTTTTATCTTCAACGGTTGGGAACTTCCATATTGACATTCATCCCCCATTTCAACCCCAATTTCACCCCCGTACAGTTCGAAATTACGAAATTGATAGAACAAACATTCGTTTGCTTCGTGTCAAGTGTCTATATTCTGAGTTTCATGGTTTTATCTTCAACGTTTGGGATCTTCCATCTTGACATTCATCCCTCATGTCAACCCCAATTTCACCCCCGTACAGTTCGAAATTACAAAATTGCTAGAACCAACATTCATTTGCTTCGTGTCAAGTGTCTATATACAGAGTTTCATGGTTTTATCTTCAACGGTTGGAAACTTTCATATTGACATTCATCCCCCATTTCAACCCCAATTTCACCCCCGTACAGTTCGAAATCACTAAATTGATAGAACACACATTCGTTTGCTTCGTGTCAAGTGTCTATATACAGAGTTTCATGGTTTTATCTTCAACGGTTGGGAACTTCCATATTGACATTCGTCCCCCATTTCAACCCCAATTTCACCCCCGTACAGTTCAAAATTACAAAATTGATAGAACAAACATTTCATTGCTTCGTGTCAAGTGTCTAAAAACTGAAACAGTTTTCTTACTTAGCCGTTATATCTGGCCTCGTTGCTCAAATGCACTGAGTCGTAGGTCAATTCAATTTATTTATTCGATCCATTAATCCAAAAGAACACTTGGTAACGTCACTTACAATATAATTATACATAACTTTTTTATCGTGGACAGAGCATTTATTAACAAAACTAAAATACAATGAGAACTACACTACGCTACATACCTAATAACTACTTACACTAAGCACACCTGAATTATCCATAGACCAATGAAGGTCTACAGATAATCAAGATGTTCAAGCCCACTACCAATCGGAAGCGTACCCAGCATGCTGGCGGCATTACCACGCTGAATGGCAATGCTTATGCGTTGGGCCAAATAAACGCCAGCATTTTGGTCACGCGTCGCGTCGACCAAGCGCTCGGAAAGGCTTTTGAAAATGAGGTGAGCTCCCGGCCCCCACGGACCTAATGTCTCAACCCCAAAGGGCTCATAATCATATCATAATCATTTATTAATTGCAACATGTACAATTGTACATAACCTTGACTTAAAATATTATACATAACTAATCTGTGTACATAATAAAATAATACCTAAGAATAATGTCAAATAAAAAATAATCAGCTGTAAAGGGGCCTTGTCATTTAGGTGCAGCTGTAAAAATGCTTTGTCATTGTGAAAAAAAACAATTTATCCAAATAATGAATACATACAGTACCTACTTAAACAAATGCATTAATGTTTAGTATTATTTTACCTTACTCAATAGTTCTAGTTTTAACATATTCCTTTTCCAAACATTGCTGTCCATTACAAAATCATCTACAGTATAATAATATATACTTTGCTCATTCTCCATCAATCATCATCATCATTGCAAAATCCATCAGTGATAGGCCAACAACTGTACAATAAACTACCAAATGCTATTAAGGAAAGTACGTCGTTTGATGTGTTTTGTTCGAATGTTAGGGATCTATTGCTGTCAAAAACCTTATATCAAGTCAAAGACTACTTAAACAGTGACTACAGCAATTATGAAATGCTTCGTCCAACCTGATTTAAATAATTATTTTATTCATTTCATTTTTTATGAAAGACTGACTGGAATTGATTCAAACATTATATTGTAAGAGATAGATAATTGACAAAGCGTGTTTTTATACGTAGCAAATTCACTATTTATTATAAAAAGCCTTTATACAGCTTTTAATTAATCATTTATTTATTTTGAAAACTTTAACATGTACACTTGAATCTAAGAATGTGTAAACAAATATTATAAAATGTATTAGACTGACGAGTTACGAATGTAGCGTTTATTATTATATTATAATGATAATTGTGTATTTTTGTAATAATAAAGAATATCTATCTATCTATCTATCATTAGGTAGTTTTTTATTTTAGTTTTAAAACTAGTTTCATAGAGACAATGAAATTTCATGACATGAGATAATTCAGTCATGGGTCAATTCCCCCAAAGAAAACCATTTGTGTGATGAATACGGGTGTATGATTTATTTTCGGGTGTTTCTATGTGTTATGAGTATATATTTTAAATTAATATGCTTACTAGCAGCGCCTCACGGTTTCACCCGCGTAGATACCATTCTCTTTATTTTCCCGGTATTAAAAGTATCCTATCTGTTATTCCGATCCGTTCTGGCGTATCGACATGATTGACAAACATCTAAACTTCCGCGTTTATAATATTAGTAGATTAGTAGGATATGATTATATCAGCTATCAGACTTTCGTAGTACATGATTAGCTTAGATTCGGGTGAGATGGTGTGTAAATGAATGTGGTGTGTAAAGAAATGTTAATCAAGTCAAACATAATTCAAACGTTGGCGTTGTTAAGTATGGGACAGTTCATGTTTTGTCTCGTTTACGAGTGTGGGCCCATATAATGCCGGCTCTTCATTCACGCGCGATCCGCCCGCGAAGGCCGTGATTTGTGAATGTGGATAGTTTCACGGCATCGCGCCTAGCGTTCGCGGCTTCGCGTTCGCGGGTCGCGGCGTTCCCCGATTGGAGTCGGTTTTTCTACCCGCGTCAAAGGGATCGCGCTCGGTTCACAACACGCGACTGCGAATAGTGTGTGGGTGTAGATGCTATCGTTATCGTGAACCGCGAACCGCGAAGTCACGGCAAGAATATCACGGCGCGGATCGCGCGTGAATGAAGAGCCGGCATTATAGTTTTATACAATAATTTTCACAACGTGTCCCTTTAGGTTTTAGTACTGTAAGTGCCCGCTGTGTTCCGGGTAATCAAGTTTTAGCGAGATTTTCGTTATAAGAACCTATACAGTATACCTTTTCTTTTTCAAAAAATTAAATTATGTTCCAAATTTCAACCCCACCCGTTTAGGCGTTCCTACGTAATGGAGCTACAAACATCCAAACCATCACATTTATAATAATAGCTTATCTAACTAAGCAAAATGTACGTGATAATAGAGTGTTAAGCGTACTTACTACATGATGCCTGTTTGCGCATCGTTAACAAGCAAGACATTACACAAACCGCGGTGTTGACACAAGGAACGAGGGGGGGGCTTCTCCCCGTTAAGGGCATCGATATAAATCAATGGATGTGCCCTGAGCACCTTGAAATTTGTAACACATTGCGTCTCTGTGTGTAGCGTGAGTGGTTTACAACTACCAATCTACTTGACCCCTAGAATCGCTAACGGCGAGGTATGTTGCGGTTCTACTTATTTTGGTTGTGGATAACGAATAGTGATAGGTATTAACGTCCGGCGTTCACCGCTTCCTACAATCGACTAAAATGGAAAGAGTGAGCTCACTCTTCCCAACGATAACATAATTCCGTGCTCCTGAAGTTTGGTAGGGCACATCCAGTGATTTATATCGAAGGGCACATTAGAGACGCGGCTGCAAACTCGCGGTTCGATACAAGAAAGCGCACTAACAGAACGCACGGGTTTTAGTTCCTGGGGTGAGCCTCCAGAGCGACAGCGAATATATACCTACGAAGAAATATAACAAGTATTACATACTACCCGTGTCTTGCGTTTTCCTTCGCTATTCGACAGGGTGGTAAAAATGTATGTGTGTGTGTGAGTATGTGTGTGTGTAAGAATCCAAGAAGCTGTACTTCTTTAGTGTTTTAAGAAATATTACGCGCAGCTAACTCTCTTTCTGTACTAACACAAAGTTGGCTAGGCTGTAGAGATCAACAGAGAACCAACTGCGATCGGTCTCTTAAAAAATCGAGCAATTAACATCAGTGTGTCGCATTTTGGGTGTCGGTCTGTCGGTGTGGGGAACATGTTTAATATTCACTGTGAGGAGCTGGTTAAATAATAAATATTGGTAGACATTTCACACACAACATCAAGTTTGTACTATATTCCACAATTCAGACGTTCTTATGAACTTTATTTACGCCATCATTGGCGTATCGCAATGCACATCCGTATTTAACTCCATACGAATAAACTAGAATACAGTAACCGTCAAAGATGTGGTAGGTTTATCTCCAGGCCGACGCTCCAAAGAGTCCTACCGCTACAGAGTAACGAATATAAACAACTAGCGGTCCCTTCCGCCTTCGCTCGGATACCTTCTTAATATTTTTTTTTTTAAATAAAGAATGACGAGACGAGCGGGACATGTGCCTGATGGTAGACAACATGCCTGCCACATAACAGCACAGTGGCACGCAGCTATTGGAACATGAAGAGTCCAAATTATTACCTAGCACATCACTGCGCTCGTCACCCAGAGATCTAAGTTGTTATATCTCTCAGCCCTATAATTTCTCTGGAAACATTGCCCTTCAAACCGGAACACAGTAATGTTTGCACATTACTGCTTGGCGGTAGAATAAATGGCAAAGGTGTGGTAATTCCCCAGGCGGACTGCTAAGAGTCCTACCACTAAAAACAATAACTTGATTCTATGGACAGCTGTACTCCGTGTACTCGTGTCGATCAAATTTGACCGGAAGTACCCGCCCTGAGTTATTGGTCTATGGAATTTAATAACTAACCACAAAGCATTCTCGAGCAAAGGGGCAAAAATATTCATCGGAATGAAGGAAGCTTCCACTACATTTTAGTTTCTTTTTGCTTTCTTTGTCACGAAGTTTCTCAAAACGAGAGGCAAAGTCTGTTTTTTAGGGTTCCGTAAAAACGTAAAAACGGAACCCTTATAGATTCGTCATGTCTGTCTGTTTTTTTTTTTTTTTTCATCAAACCTGCACGTGTGGCGTGTCTATCGATAGGTCTTCAATACTGATGCTGAGGTTTCTAACATCATTTTCGTCTACACTGAATAATTTGCGTTAGAGACACTTCCAAAGTAGTAAAATGTGTGTCCCCCCCCCCCCCCTCTAACTTCTAAAGTAAGAGAATGAAAAAACTAAAAAAAATATATGATGTACATTACCATGTAAACTACCAACGAAAATTAGTTTGAACTCGATCTGATTAGTAGTTTTTTAAGTACGTCATAAATACACTATTATTGAAACTTCGATCAAAGTTACAACGAACTACAAGAACTATGTATGTGTACTATGTATATTATGTTACTTGCTGCAACGGAACCCTTCATGGGCGAGTCCAACTCGCACTTGGCCACTTTATTTTTGTTAAATTGGTGTTGAAAAAAGTGCCATTTGGCGATTGTCAGCGTCTTAAGTTTAACCAGTCTGCAGGTACACTATGTCTATGCGTATCCATCTAAAACAAGGTAACTCCTAAGCGGCTGGACCGATCTTGACGCGGTTTCTTTGTTTCAAAGCTGACATCATAGTCGAAAGCCACAGAACAACAATGTAAATCTTAAATGGAAAACCAATAATCGGATTATTTTAAGGATTGGTTTCGCCAAACACAACATATAAAAATGTGCTCGTATAGACAATAATAAGTCAAAAGTAATATAAAGAACTGTGTATGTGTGTATAAACTAGCGACGTCTCGTGGTTTCGCCCGCGTAGTATCTACCCGTTCCCGTAATTTTCCTGCAATAAAAGTAGTTACTCCAGACGAAAATCTAATCCAATGTGATTAACCATGATATAATTAATTAATATTGGCGGACCCTTTTCCCACAACAACATTTAGCGCAAAACTAAGCAAATTTGGTACTGCGGAAGCCAGATAGCTGATATAATTTGATATTATATTGAAAGCCAAAGCACGTCGCTCCATGGTACTGCCATGTTTGTAGGGACAGTCAGCCTGGTATCATCGCTTTACAAGATCTGTGCAATTAGCCCGAGCAACGCTGAGCTGAAACTCGGTTACAGGCCTCTAAAGGCCACTTAGCGGCCATCGCGGCCCACGGGAGCCTGCTAACGCGGTCTTAATGCTGTCGTCGTCTATATGACGTCTCGCTCCATTGTTTTATATGACAATGGGTTCGGCTTGTCTCGTAGACGCTATCATGATGTTATTATAAAACAGACTCAAATCAAGAATTACTTATTTATCAGAAATCAAACAGCCGACCTCAATTAAAAAAAACTAGCTAGTAAAATTTAGTCTAAATATAGTCTTACTAGCTGTTACCCGAGACTTCGTCCGCGCGAAATAAATACTAAGGTAACTTAAGCAGTACCTATTTTTATACCCAGACACATTTACGGTTACTAAAAACAGCGTATAATAAAACACTTTCATACGATTTCATCAAAATTGGTTCAGTTGTTTAGGTGTGAAAGCGTAAGAGACATTCGTTCCCCCATTTCAACTCCAATTTCATCCCCATACAGTTCGAAATTACAAAATTGCTAGAACAAACATGTATTGGCTTCGTGCCAAGTGGCTATATAAAGAGTTTTATAGTTTTACCTTCAACGATTGGGAGTTTCTTTATTCATATTCCATATTCATCTCCCATTTCAAACCTAATTTCATCCCTATACAGTTCGAAATTTCAAAATTGCTAGAACAAATATTCGTTTGCTTCGTCTCAAGTGTCTATATTCAATGAGTGTGGCATAAGCTGGATGTTATACCACACTCTCTCACGAGGTCACGTAAGTTAACTCACATTATGTGACCCGAAGTTTATAACACTCTTCCCAAAATAGTTATATCGGCCCCAAGTTTCGGCAGCTTCAAAAACAGATAAAAGTGCTGGCTTATCGATCAAACTATTTATAGTGACAGCGAATTTTTAGAGAGTGATGGTAAAGTTCCTATAAAAATGTGAAAAAATTAACATATATCAGTACAATTGTATTTGAAACATATTTATTATACTCGTATAATGCTTGACAGTTTTCTGTACGATAATTAATAATTGTTATTATAATACAGTGAAGTGATAATTTCAAACTTTGAAAATGTATACAATTTGTTTGCCCTTTCTTTTGTTTAATTTTTATATTAATTGACGTGTAAATTTTACATTTATCAACAGAGAACTTTGACTTTGACTTCATGGTTTTATCTTCAACGGTTGGGATCTTCCATGTTGACATTCATCCACCATTTCAACCCCAATTTCACCCCCGTTACAGTTCGAAATCGCAAAATTGCTAGAACAAACATTCGTTTGCTTCTTGTCAAGTGTCTATATACATAGTTTCATTCATGGTTTTATCTTCAACGGTTGGGAACTTCCATATTGACATTCATCCCCCATTTCAACCCCAATTTCACCCCCGTACAGTTCGAAATTACGAAATTGATAGAACAAACATTCGTTTGCTTCGTGTCAAGTGTCTATATTCTGAGTTTCATGGTTTTATCTTCAACGTTTGGGATCTTCCATCTTGACATTCATCCCTCATGTCAACCCCAATTTCACCCCCGTACAGTTCGAAATTACAAAATTGCTAGAACCAACATTCATTTGCTTCGTGTCAAGTGTCTATATACAGAGTTTCATGGTTTTATCTTCAACGGTTGGAAACTTTCATATTGACATTCATCCCCCATTTCAACCCCAATTTCACCCCCGTACAGTTCGAAATCACTAAATTGATAGAACACACATTCGTTTGCTTCGTGTCAAGTGTCTATATACAGAGTTTCATGGTTTTATCTTCAACGGTTGGGAACTTCCATATTGACATTCGTCCCCCATTTCAACCCCAATTTCACCCCCGTACAGTTCAAAATTACAAAATTGATAGAACAAACATTTCATTGCTTCGTGTCAAGTGTCTAAAAACAAAATTTGAAACCTTTGAAAATTACGAATTTTCATACAACCGTTAATCCCTTGTTTCACCCTCTTAGGGGTTGAATTTCACCAAACCCCGTCTTAGCGAGCGCCTATGTGCTAAGAGGGACCTCCATGCAAAATTTCAGATTCCTAGCATTTGTAGTTTCTGAGATTCCTTGATGAGTGACCTTTCGCTTTTATATATATAGGTTTAGGCTAGTGAAAGCAATTTAATAGTAAAGCTCACAAACAAAAAAATAGGTTCCATACCGGTTACCCATATTTCAAATCAACAATGCAGTCAAGTGGAGTATCAACATAAAAGTATTCATCAAAATAAGTTCACAAGCAAAAATAAAAGAATTGAGTACCTTTTTATAGTCTGGTAAAAATTTATTAAAGTATTTTAGTACTCAAAATTTGAATACATAAGTTTAAAGCCATTTAGATGATTTATTTACCGTCCACTTTTCATAGAAACTACTTAAGACCAATTGTACAGTGGCGGGTACTCTGCATTGAAACTACATAATATTTGATTTATGGAACTAATGAGGTAAAATTTGAAAAAACTAAACGTTTCGAAATTTGAAAAATAATACGTTTAAAATTTGAAAAATAATACGTTTCTAATTATTTATTACAATAAGTGATAGCACCAATAAATAATAAAATTGGCAATGGCAATTGAAACTGCCGATGGAAGTGAAAACTTATTACTCAGAATTTGATAGCTTACTTTGGAAACTACGCGGGTGTAACCGGAGGGCGTGGCCTGGCCATCATGGCATGGCCATCTAGAAATGCGTCAGCATTTCTCATTGGCTGACCCATTTCTAGATGGCCAATACCCATGGTCCCGAGTTTACCCGAAGATTTCTTATCATAACCGACCGTGACGCTAGAATTCAATTCACGCCCCACGTCACAAAATCTGTCTAGGCGCGCCAAAAGAAGTTTTCACTTCAATAAAATTGTATCGACTATAATTAAGTGCACAAAGTTTGAGACAAAGAGTTTACAAATATGAATTCAAATGTTTGCACTGTGTCTGGGTGTTTCTATGTATAATATGTATTTAAAACTATATAAGTATTATAACAGCTATCTGGCTGCCGTAACACAAGCTTTGCTTAGTTTGGGGTCAGAAAGATGGTGTTGTGTGTAAATTGTCCACCAATATTTATTATTATCGTTATTAATATACTACGTATAGAGTTAGAACAAACGCTTTACACCGAAAGCACGGGTCTGATGGAAGTGGAAGTGTCATACTTTTGTCGCGGCACGTCACTATGTCGCAATAGCTAACATACACCTTACGATCTGCTTACGATTGGTACAAAGGAAAAACTGATATATTTACTTATTCTTTATCTAAGGTGTTAGACTTTAACATTAAAAAAATTGGCAGTCAGAGGAACTGCCGATAGAAGTGAAAACTTATAACTCAGAATTTGATAGCTTACCTTGGAAAATACACGGGTGTAACCGGAGGGCGTTGCCCCGCCATCTTGGCATGGCCATCTAGAAATGCGTTAGCATTTCCCATTGGCTGACGTATTTCTAGATGGCCAATAGCCATGGTCCCGAGTTTACCCGAAGCTTTCTTATCATACCCGAGCGTGACGAATGAATTCAATTCACAGCCCACGAAAAATCTGTCTATGCGCGCCTAAAGAAGTTTTCACTTCAAAAAAAAAATTACATGAGAGGAGTCGACCACAACCTGGCGAAGATTTGATTATTGTGCGACGCGCTAAGGTTTATTTTTGGCCCCAGACATATTTTCACGTTTTGCACATTCTTACCCCTGATTATAACATGCCTGCGTTCGGCTACAGAATGTGGCAAATTATAAGAAGGTTTATTACAAATTCCTTTTCATTTCTCATACGCGGAAAGTAGTGTTGTTTTAATCTGATTATTGGGTGGAAAGTGCTGCTTCCCTCCATAGAGAAGGAGAAACTCATACAAATTATACTTCCCACCTAAGGGGCGGATGAATTTTAAAAATAGAACTACTGTCGGCTGTGAAGAGTTATATGAAAAAAAAACTTTAAAAAAGCTGCTGCGGTCATGTGAGTTTCTTAACAGCCAGTGTGAACTTAGCGCCAACTTCTTGGAGCTGAATAAGCCGCAACAATTACGCGGTGAGTTCCATATTTAAAATTTTAAAAGTTAAAAGTCGTCATAAATTGTTGGGATACTAATCTGTTATGTTGTATCTGTGACGGAATACAAAAAAAAATGTAATAGTCTTTTATGGTAATATTTGAATATTAATAAAATAAATAATTAAAAAAAAACTAAAACCCGACTAAAATTAGCAACAGATAAACACTACAAAGACCGAAACAAGATTGACAAAATGTTGTTTTTTTTTAATTTACTACTTATCTAAGAACACTTGGGTAATTGAGACAAATCTAACGATATCTGAATCGTCAAAATCCATCCAGCCGTTTGGAAGATACGTGGGAATAAAGAAATTTACAAACATACAAGATACGCGCGAAAAACATAACCCTTCTTTCAGTCGGGTAAAAATAAGTTCAAGCGATTCTGAAATGTTGACAACAGTCACAGCAACAGTTTCAATTAAAAAAGAGGCAAATTGTGTTATCGAAAATCTTTTGCCAGAAATCTCAAAAGAAAGATACAATGATTTTATGAAGTGGCGAGCAGAGAAAAATATAAAATCGTTTTCCGAAAGTGTATTTCTTACATATTTTAATGGGCTGTCTAGCAAACTACAGTCTTCTACGCTATGGAGCCGATATTCAATGCTCAAGAGTAGGTACACTTAGTGTAAAACGCAATGTACATTAAAAAAAAACATAATTTAACATCATTTTTGAAAAGACAGTCTCAGGGTTCAAGTATAGGAAATCTATGGTTTTCGCTAACTAGTTTTATTTTCCTCATATTTGAAATGAAAAGTAGAGTTTAACATGGGTAAAATAATAAATTTCTACTCGGACTAAAGCCTAAATACCTCGGGAATAGATTTTTCGTAATGTACTATTTCGACGTCGATTCAACATTTATTCCGGGGTGACGTCAGCACCGGATACTTTACATTTGAATTATCGGACGAGTGCATGTGTTTCTAAGGTTCAATTTGAATGTTATGTAAGCTGGGAGTGAACAACTTTATTTCTGTGGTGAATCGTAGAGCAATGTTTGAGGCCGCTAGCGGTCAACCTATGCTTTTGTATACCTTTTTTTTTTAATAAAAAGTGACGAGACGAGCAGAACATGTGCCTGTTAGTAAGCAACATGCCTGCCACATAACAGCACAGTAGCACGCAGCTATTGGAACATGAAGAGTCCAAATCATTACCTAGCACTACACTGCGATCGTCACCCAGAGATCTAAGACGTTATATCTCTAAGCCCTGTAATTTCTCTGGAAACATTGCCCTTCAAACCGGAACACAGTAATGTTTGCACATTTGTGCGTGGCGGTAGAATAACTGGCAAAGGTGTGGTACTTCCCCAGGCGGACTCTGCCAAGAGTCCTACCACAACAGAGTACCTTATAGACATATTATGTAGTCTTTAATATAAAAATGGATTGTCAATCGGATAGCCAACAGAAGTGTAATATGTTAAATACCATCTTACTCCTATGTACACAGTTAAGCAATAAATAATTCTGATTCTGAGTGAAAACTTATAACCTAGAATTTTAGAATCAAACAATCCTAATGTTGCATAATACGTCACCTGTTTAGCTGCTACATTAGCATGTCGGTCACGTAATCCCATAAGATTTTCTCCCACCAAAAGCGCTCAACGTCACTGAAGAGTTTTCACTTCAAAAGGGTCAGTTGAAGATGGATTTAAAAGGTGTTAATCTGAACATTAAATACACAGATTATAGAAATAAAACAGATGGAACCTTCGTGAACAACACTGTGAGGCCCGTAATTAGTCATGTTGACGTAAAATTGTCAAATCAACGTTCCAAATTACTTGTATAATGTTGTCAGTCTTAAGAAAAAAGTCCCACTATTGTTGTCTTAGCATGGGAAATCTTCACGTATAATAAACACATCAATTGATATTTTAAAATATTAATATTATTACACCGATTATGCAAGGATTTCTTGTTCCTACTATTTCCATTCTATGAAGAACAGAATTTTGATTTTGCATGCAAGTAGAAATTAACTTGAATCGCAAATAATAAAATTAGTGTAATTTACTCGCTTAGATAGGTTAAACAAAAATTCAAACAACCATCTTTACCACCAAACTATTTGTGATAAAATGCATATAGGCTACCGGTATGTTATAGGTCGAAACAACAAACAAAAAAAAACTAACAAAATAATCATTTTAACAGTTCCCTTATTATTCACCTTTTTTTTGACAAAACAAGACTTTAAAATCAAGTAACCGTATAATATTAAAAAACTTTGCAATTTAAAAATATTTCATTTTACAAACAACGTTATACATAATGTTAACTTCAAAAATATCTTCCTTCAACAAATGTTTTATTTTATAAACCATCATTTTATAACCAATTATATTTAGCCACCGTTTCACTTAGATAATATATCGAATGACATTACAATACAATACAATACAAAACACTTTATTGGCACCATAAACAAAGTTGACAAGAAGTAACACACATAATAACAAAACAAAATGGGCACAATAGGCGATCTTGTCGCTAAAAGCGATCTCTTCCATCTAACCTCAAAAGGTTTCAACCTTTTGAAGACCTTTTAAAAAGGAAGAGGAAACAAAATTTGTAATATTCTGGGCAGTGGTGCAACTAACGAAATAAATAAATACACAATCAAATTGTATGATGTATTAATGATTTTGTTTTTTGTAAATTTTTATGTCATACATTCCTCATTTTATAAATTTAACATTTACTAAAATTAAATTTGATATTCAATTAAATTGAATAATACAATGCCTATCAATAATTTGGTCTACGAGTAAAAAATATAATCTATATTTTACCCTAAATTCAGGGAAAATAATTTCCATTTAGTATCGCCACACTAACCTATTTTCGTTGAGGTGTTGTGTTCCATTTATCACTAAAATTAAATCGCCTAAATTATATAAATAACAGTAAAAATATTCAAATTTTCTTATGAATTTATATTCCTCTTTCCTTTTTTTGTTTTTGGGAACATTGTTTGCAATGTTTGAAGACACAAGACGGCATATTTTAAAACAAAACTTAAAATCACACGCGGCTCCCGTACAACACGGAAGTCCGTTTCATACTGACTGGAGTTTGTATTTGCTTCGGCGTTTGTATTTCCTTTGTCTGCTTCAGTAGCTCTGTTCTGCGCGCTCCATCTGGTTTTATTTCTGTAATCTGTGATTAAATACATGTATAACAAGTATATATTTAAATCCATAAATATAAGTAATTATATCAGCTAACTGGCCGTCATAGTACTGGCTATGCTTAGTTTAGGGTCAGATGGTGTCGTGTGAGAATTGCCCACCAATATGTTAAAATAAAGTCAAAAGGTGATATCAGCACAGATAATAATTAATTGGCTGGGTACAGCCAGAGGCCGAACTCCGCGGGTAGGTACACGGCGGCGGCGGTGAGCGGTAATTGTGCGCCTTAATCCGATCCTGGTAATAGCAGCGGTAATTATGATCCATCCTCCATTACATGTGGGCTCGTGTGTGCCCGTGATGTAAGAGAAAGGTGGGTATTGTCAAATTAAAACAACCTTATCACAAAGCAGTAGAGTTCATGTTGTTAAAAGGTCGCGTTTAATTTTTTTTTATTGGCATTCTTGATTTCTAATCGATATTTACATTATTAAAAGTAGACGCTAGATAGAGCAACTTTTGTGGCCCCTAAGTGCATGGCAAAGATAAATAAGTAAATAGCTATTGTGACACAAGGAGCTCCATCAAACGCGTCGGTATTCTTTATTCACGTCTGAAACGCTCTAGACAATATCAAACCAAAAGCCTAAGTTTCAAACCAAAGATAAAGAGAGACGAACTTCTTAGCATTCCATGGATTCACCGTGCGGGTGCCGGGTCCATCGTATGGCAGAGAGAGAAATCTCGAGTAGACCCCAAGACTTGTGACTCGGGCGTAGGTTTAAAAGGGGCCCCTTTGTGACGTACGTCAACAATCACCTTCACTACTCGTATTTCTTTCCCTGCCCAGCCAAATCCCATATGATCCTACTAGTGCAGCTTTAGATACTCGTTCTAGTATAGAACTTACTGCACTTCTGGACAAGCTAAGGTAATAAATTAATATCTAATAATAATAATATCTTAATCATAAAAATATGACCATAAACTACGAAGCAGAATGACCGAATAGAACCAGAACTGATACGTAAATAATAACTACGAATTAAAGTTAGTGCCAACTTCAAATAGATGTAAAATAGCAGTAGGTATACCTAATAGTAATATTCTGATAAGTGTCTGCTACGTTATGGTGTTTATTTAAGTTTTTAAATTTGTAGATTTTTTTTAAACTGTTAATTATGGATAACTCTATCTATGTGCCTACATTAATAATGTTGCCTAGGATGAATATCAATTATTGTCTATGTACATAATATCAAAATGAATGTTTGACTGTATGACCTACTTTATCGAATCGTAAACTATGGATTTGATCATGTGATAATTTATGGCAAAAAGTTTTTGTGCATGAGCCAAAGATGGTTTTTGGGTTGGTACGACCAATTTTCGACTGCTGGCGTAGCAACGCGCGCAGGATATAACTAGTCTTACATAAAAAATGTTGTGCACCAGAATCTACAATTTTTTTGTTCTAACTATGCTTCGCATAGGTGTAAAAATTTGAAAAGACCAGCTGGTTTGACATAAAATTGTTTCAAATCTAGTCAACATTATGTGAAGTTTGTTCCAAAACTTTAAGCACACAAATCTGTTAAACTATAATTGTTTTCATATTAAGTGAAACACAATTCTATACTACACCTATCTATCTACCTTTAGTTTTGTTATCAGCAACTCTTTATATCTCCAATCTCCGGGCGGGGAACGAACGGAGCGTCACCACGCGGCAATATACCTTGATTTTTCCTCCCTAAGTGCACTCTAGGAAGTGAGAAAAAGCTCCTTGGAAAATCAAGTAAAATGCTATAAACAACAATGGGTTCATAATTGACAAAAAACTGATAGCAGAACATAGAACCTTTTCCTTTTTTGAAGTTGGTTAACATTGTTTCTAATCGTGTTGGCTGTCCGTGCTTTGGCTACAATCGTTCAGATAGACAAGTATGCCTTGCAGTTGCTGACTAATATTACTGTTGTGACGAGGAATCCCCTGAATCTCTGGAGTAGAGAATGAACACCACATACGTTCAATGTGAAACATCCCACCAACATTTTTTTCATCACTCTAGGATATTTATCAGTTAATATTGTATTTTATACCTCTTTGTTGCTTTGTAAATATGCGTGATAAGAAAACCTTAATTTGATACAGGCTCCTACACCCGCAACACCAGCCTACGCGTACGAAGTAGCGCGTGCGACTAATAATAAGTAATATGTTTTCTTGGTTAATGCGATTATCTTCTTTTAGCTTGTAATTTTCACGTGTTGGACGTGAAAATGATAAATCAAAACTATTTTTAAACAACAAATTAAACCGACTATAACACCAGAAATAAACACTCAAAAGCGAAAAATAAATTGATATGGGTAATTATTATAACCGCTACACCGCTACTCACTCATGATTTGAATTCAGTGTCAGTCTAGTCTATTCGTGTTGACAGGATCGAATTTCATAGCTTTTGTGAAATCGACAACTACATATTATGTATGTCATGCAGACAAAATTGTAATACGTAAATTTTAGACTTTTGTGCATTTTTCAAAAACCACTAGACCGATTTTGATAAAATTTATATGGGACCATTCGAGAAGCTTGAACTTGAAGCTTGAGCTTGAAGAAGAAGAAGAAACACAAGAAGCGAACAAAAAAGAAGTATTAAAATCACTTCGGTCGTTCTCGAGAAATCAAAAATACATAAATAAAAGCGGGCAAGTGTGAGTCGGACTCGCGCACGAAGGGTTCCGTACCATTAGCAAATAAATGGCGATAACCTCTTTTATTGTATGGGAGCCCTCTTAATTATTTATTTTGTAGCAGGAATTTTTGGCGTGGGATGCAAAATTGCGAAAAAGAGAACAACGTGATAACTGGTTGTACCGACTTTATTACGAAATCCGTTTACATAGATTATCACAGTTTCTACAGATAGGCTTTCATCCATATAGTTTCACTTAGGAATTTACCGGAATGCCACCTGTCGGCAGAAAATGTATCCTTGCCATCATGTATGTCGATAAGCATCATCATGTGTTGGACATCATCATGTTTGGACAAGTGCTTCCAGATGACCTTCGGTCGAATGCGACGCCCAATCGAATTCCAGTATAGGTTAGGCCAAAACGTGATCTCGCGTGTTGCATCGATGAAGGACTTGGGCGTTGCATTTGATCGCGGTCTCACGTTCCATGACCATGTGGCCACTGTGGTGAAGGAGGCTTATCAGAGACTCGGGTTTGTGCTCCGGAACTCTAAAGACTTTCATAATATGGAGATTATCAAGCTTATCTTTAGTACGCTGGTCCGCAGTAAGCTTGAAGCTAGTGCGTGTGTATGGCATCCACATGAGGATAAGTACACTCTAATGTTGGAAAAGGTTCAGAAGGCCTTCCTTAGGTACCTTTACAAGCGTAAGTTTGGGTACTACCCGTACATGTATCCGACGGAGTTCCTTCACGGTGCTTTGGGGTACAACTCTTTAGAAGTGAGGAGAGCACATGTCCAATTGGTAACAATGTGTAAGATTCTGCGGGGGAATGTTGACGCTCCGGATCTTAGTGAGAAGCTTTGTAGTCTTTTTGTTCCCGACAACTACCTTCGGGCCAGGAAACATGAGCTGTTTGCTGGACCGAAGTGTAAAACGGTCGCTCGTCAGATCTCGCCGATACCCCGGTCCCTTGCGGCGATAAATTCCCTCCTTGACGCAGCACCGGACTCTGATGTGTTTGCGGGTCAGTGGCAGGATGTGATGAGGGACTGTCTGTTATTTTGTGAAAAGTCATTGTACAGACGGTCAAGTACATTAAAAACTAATTTACCTATTTGAGACATAAGAATGTGACTTGTAAGCATCTACGTTGACATTCATATTATGGCTTGATTCCTGTACTAATAGGATGATATATAGGATGTATTGTCAATGTTATTTTCAGTTTTTTTTGTCAGTTGTTATTTTGTTTTCCTTTTTAATATTGACATTATCTAAGTAGATATTTATTAATCTTCTTATTATTTTTTGACATTGTTGCTTTGACATGAGAATTTTCTTTTTCTCCATTTATATTAATTTTTTTGATTTTAATAACATTTTTTATTTTTATTTTACTTTTTGATGATTTGGATTTAATATTTTGTAATTGTTCTTGATATATAATGTTTATTTAATTTTTTAATGATGTACTTTGATATATTTGAAATTAGGTTTAGTTTAAATTATCAAATTGTAATTCTCATTAGTGTAATTCGGTAAGCCGGTACTAATTGATCAAAATAAATAAATAAAATGTGTAGCGATAAGGTCGCCGCTTGATCACTAGTTCTAGGCTAAGTCTTTTTGTTATTTAAGTTGTATATTGTGAACAATAAAGAGTTTTTTATCTATCTATCTATATCGTCCAAACGAGGTGGAAGCAACTGTCGTGCAGCTCAGAAGTCCCTACATTATAATACAGACATATCTAGATTATTCTTAATATGATTCTAACGAAGAAGTCGATGGCGCGTTTTATTCAACTAGTGGCGCCATCTAGTTTGCTTGGGACTGTACTGATGGTTAGTAATCAAGTTTGTTGTATGGGAGCCCCTCTTAAAAATGTATTTTTTTATTTTTAGTATTTATTGTCATAGCGGCAATAGAAATACATCATCTGTGAAAATTGCAACTGTCTGGCTATCACCGTTCTCGAGATACAGCCTGGTGACAGACGGACGGACGGACAGCAAAGTCTCAGTAATAGGATCCCGTTTTTACCCTTTAGGTCGGAACCCTAAAAAACATAGTGGTGGAATTGATAATCGAAGTCACCGACTTAAATTTAAAATTAAATTCGTGCATTCCACCAAATCCAAAATGAAGCAATCACTATGTCATCGAGGTAAAGTTTAATTGTTTTTGTTCATATTTCTAAAACCACTACACCGATTTCGATAAAATTTATGTGGGACCACCTCTGAACTATTATCCACCAAACCAAATAAGAACTATCGAAATTGATTCACAGTTGGTGGCGCTATCGCGTAATATACATACAAAAAAACACATATACAACCGAATTGAGAACCTCCGCCTTTTTGAAACCTGTTAAAATATATATTGAGTGTTTAAACATGCTGGAGATGAGAAAACAATGTGCTGTGTTCGTTTCACAGCCATGAATCAATCGTGGGTCACCGGCCCACCGGCCGAGCGTCCGAATGCATTACACGGTTCAATACTGGGCCAATATGGGATTAGCTAATTAAGTGTGGGTCGTTCAGTGCATTTCATCCATTTACATGTGCTTTTAGGAGTTTGGATAGAGCCAGTGAATTTGGGTAAAGTATATATAGATAGAAATAAGCAAATAGATGTAATCTACACAGACTTCAGTAAGGCTTTTGATAAAATTCCGCACTCTGTGCTACTCTACAAGCTTGAAAGTTACGGTTACTCTGGACCTATGCTGAATTGGATTACTTCATATTTACATAACAGATATTTTTTCGTGGTAGCCGCTGGTTTTGTGTCCACTGTTCAACCTATAATCGACTCAGGCGCACCACAGGGAACTCATTTTGCTCCTCTATTTTTCAATTATTTTATTAATGATCTTCCATACTGCTTAACCTATAGTATGCCCTTTATGTTTGCTGATGATGTTAAAATTTTAAAAATTATAGACACCTACATATGAAGATGTGAAAAAATTGCAGGTTCTGAACAATTTCAATACTTGGTGCAAACTAAATGAAATGTCTATAAACTCAGAAAAATGTTTCAATCACTTTTAGTCGAAAAATATACAATTTCAATGTAAATTATAAATTAGGATCAACGGAGTTAAAAAGAGTAAAATGAACAAAAGATCTTGGTGTCACGTTTGGCGAAAAATTTACTTTTGTACCTCACATAGACAATTTTTTTTTATTAAATAACGAGTGACGAGACGAGCAGGACATGTGCCTGATGGTAAGCAACATGCCTGCCACATACCAGCACAGTGACACGCCGCTATTTAAACATGAAGAGCCAAAATCATTACCTAGCACCGAAACATTGCCCTTCAAACCGGAACACAGTAACGTTTGCGCATTACTGCTTGGCGGTAAAATAACTGATAAAGGTGTGGTACTTCCCCAGGCGGACTCTGCAAAGAGTCCTATCACTACAATACAAAATTGTAAAAAAAGCGTCAAAGATAGTTAGGATTCCTAATTAGAAATAATGGTAAAGAGTTTCATAAACCAAAAACAAAATTTTTATTGTATAATTGTTTAGTTAGGAGTGTTTTGGAATATTGTAGTCCAGTGTGGAGGCCTCACTATGCTATACATGGTTTGAGACTAGAGATAATCCAGAAAGGTTTTCGGGGGGACTTGACGTTTGCTGCAAAAAAACTAAAATTCTGCGATCTTATAAGGAAAGGCAAACGTTTTTCAATTTACGATCATTGTCTGATCGCAGAATTTACCTTGATTTAACGTTTCTTCATAAACTATTGCATAGTAGTACAGACTGTCCTGAACTCCTTTCTAAATTCAAACTTAGAGTTCCATATTGATATCCCAGAATGCCAATTACTCCGTTCGCACCTGTATTTAGGAGAACAGTACTTGGTGCAAACTCACCTGTACCTAGGTTAAGTAGACTTGTGAACGAGTCTCAGAATTGTTCGGAAATAGACATATTTGGTGACAATCATCTAGAAATGCTGACGCATTTTTAAATGGCCAATGAGAAAGGTTGAGGCATTTCTAGAAGGCCAATGGCTGTGGTCCCGAGTTTACCTGAAGATTTCTTATCATTCCTGAGTGTGACGCTAGAAATCAATTGACAGCCCACGAAAAATCTGTCTAGGCGCGCCTAAAGAAGTTTTCACTTCAAAAATATTGCTGGATAATTCACACACAACACCATCTTGACCCCAAACTAAGCAAAGTAAGCTGAAATAATACCTACATAGTTGTAAATATATACTTATTATACGAGTACATAGAAACACCCAGACACGGTACCTACAAATATTTGAATTCATCACACAAATATTTTCACTGGGTGGGAATCGAGCCCACGACCCTCGGCTTTGCAGGCAGAGTTACTATCCTGCTACCCACTAAGCCACGAGGTCAGTCTGTCATTCAGTCCGTCGAGTGACCTCTAGATATGTGATATAAACGTCTAGAATGTGTGAGTTTTGATGTTATCAAACCGATATTGAATTGGTTTCTCCTAGACAAGCACGGTCCATCGAAGATCGCATCGTTATTTAACATCAGGCGAAATGGGGGTCAGTGTAAACCTATAATGGTTAAAACAACAAAACATGCGGGTGCTGTATTAAATCAATGAACAGAGCGACGCGACGCCAGTAGCGCAGGATGCAGCCCATTTGTCGCGCTGATGGATGTGACAGCGGGCGCGCTCATACTGCCTCCGTAATATATGGCGCGGGCACCACCGGCACCGGCACCGGCGGAGCCAAATATTATACAACATTTCACTTAGAATATTGGTTTTATTATTTTAATAGTCATGATGACAAAAATAAAATTGTCCCTCAGATATATTATTAAAAAATGTTGTACACGTATTTTTTCTCTTGTTTTACATACAAAAAATAACGAAGACACAGTGCTTAGAAGTTTCGAATACAATCGCACAATGAAGTGACGTCTCACTTCATTGTACGATTTTTATGAAGACGTGATGTCAAAACCTTCCATTCCGTAAGTTATTTGTTTAGTTAAGATCTTTGTCAATTATTAATAATTAATTAGGCGGATGACACATGTCCTCGAATGACGTCCTTCTAGGACACTGATTTCCTCACGATGTTTTCCTTCACCGTTAAAACCAGTGGTAATGTCAAACTCATACATCTGCACTAGATATACAGCATTCGAACCTACGACCTCATGTTTGTGAATTTGGTAACTCTAGCCTTTCACCGAGGCGTTTTGGTCATAGCTGCAAACTCTACCCGACTGTACACTGTGGTTTTTGATGTTTTAAATAATTTCCTTATTTAATGTTCTTACATTAAATACGCGGTAGTCTTCTACCACGGTCGATGTAGGAAACAAATAACAGTAGATACATACTAAAGTATTTACAAAGATATTCTTTGCGGCTTAGCTGTTCTCCTACCTTACAAAATTGCTTATTTAATGGTCTCTAATCAGTTTTGACCACGAAGTGCTATAGCGAGAACAAAAGTAACTTTGTGTGATGGTATACCTCTCTATACCTAGTTTTCAAGAGATTAGCATTACGTCTCGTTTGCTCGCTAAGCTCAGGACGTCTACTCTGTTTCTACGAAAACGAAATTTCGAAAAAAACTCGCATCTTTCCTGCTCTCGTTCTACTTCATTTCGTCCGATACAATATTATTTGACGTTTAAATGTATACTAAGTTAGCCTAGTTAAGCCTACTCTAATTAGAGTATGCTTAGATCATTTAAACGGACAAAACGACGGATCTAACTAGAATCGGAGTAAGAAAATCGCGAGTTTATTTCGAAATTACGTTTTCGTTGAATTAGAGTAGACGTCCAGAACTCAGAACCCCCGTCAAACATAAGCCACGTGCGGTCACGTTAAATGTAGACTATTTTTACGAACTCTCTTATAAGATAAACTGCGGATTACAACGAGCCGTTTATCTGCTATGAATATATTATTATATCTGTCGGCTTAATGCCTTTGATCTCCGCTCATGCCGCATGCGTCGGTGGCAGCCGAGAGAACTGACGGGGATATACGCGATTAGCCACAAAAAAGTGTGTGTAAATTCGCCACAATTCAATTTTTTAGATAAATCCTCGTTTGAGAATTGTAAATTCGTCACAGTGTTTTTTTCTGTATAGACAGCAGAAAAATCAAAGAATAAAAAAACAAAGTATATTAAATAATTATATTTATTTTTCTTAAGCTTAAAGCTAAGAGGCACAAAATTAAAGAAATATAAATAAACAACATAATACGCAACATTTACAGTAATAATCACATTTTGATTTTTATTTTAATAGGTTTACACTTGACTGCCTCGCCTGATGTTAAGCGACGATGCGGTCTTCGATGAAGCTTATTTAGAAGACATTAAGATTATACCGATCTGGACAGTGGCGGCTTTACCCATTGCGAGGCCTCGGGCGGCAAGTCTTTGCGAGGCCCTTTGACCTTCGTGAAATTTATGTATTTGCAAAAATAGGCCTGGTTGTTTGGTTTAGGTGCCTATTTGTCGTATTTGATGAGAAATGTTTAACTTATACTACTTAGTACATAAAAATGATACAGTTTAGTGATTTAGTGGCAATAACTCTCAGGACTACATAGTCCAGGACGTCTACTCTGTTTCTACGAAAACGTAATTTCGCAATAAACTCGCGACTTTCCTTCTCCGATTCTACTTCGATCCGTCGTTTTGTCCATTTAAATGTTCTAAGTCTACTCTAATTAGAGTATGCTTAGAACACTTAAACATCAAACAATGTTGTATCGGACGAAACGAAGTAGAACGAGAGTTGGAAAGTCGCGTGTTTTTTTTCGAAATTACGTTTTCGTTGAAACAGAGTAGACGTCCAGTAGTGAACTACAATTACTACATAATGAGTTTTTCTATTTGGTACGTTTTGAATGAATGAATTAGTTAATAAATTTTATTGTAATTTACCGAATAAATACCAGACCGACCAGACCAGACAGAATAAATACGATTAAAGACCAAAATCCAAAGTTTAAAATAAAAATAGTTAATGTTATGGTTTTTTTGTAGCATAGAGTGACGAGACGAGCAGGTCATGTGCATGATGGTAAGCAACATGCCTGCCTTGTTTGCTTGGGTTTTTGTGCGAGGCCCCTGAAAGAGCGAGGCCCCGGGCGATTGCCCCGTTTGCCACCCTATATTCACAATTACTATTTTATTTCCCAGTGGTTAGAAATAACGTATAGAAATAACTACACGGCTGAAACGTTTGAATAATTAGATGCATAATATAGAATCTAAGACGCATTAGTTTCTTGACACACCAAAAAATAAGCTGAAAATATAGATTTGAAATTTAATCTTGAATTGAAGAATAACATCATACGTCCTAACGTATGAACGGGTAGGGGTGAAATTTGGAACACAGATAGATTATATTGTAGAAGAACACATAAACTTTTTGTCCTAGAAAAATAACAGAAACAACGGCAACGGGAACTACGCGTGTAGAACCACGGGGTGCTGCTAGTTTATCGATACCTGTCACATTTTTGTTGGAGGAGGAACATAACATCAGATATTTTTAAACTACTACGATGATGATTCTGCTATTAGTTATTTGTTGTCATAGTTTACAATCTTTGTTTCATTTCGAATACTTACTTAACACAATAAATATTACTACTCGCGCAAGTTATTCAGTGTAGACAAAAAATATATTAGAAACCTCAACATCATTTTTTAAGAGCTATCGGTAGACACCCCACACGTATAGGTTTGATGAAAAAAAAATTTTTGATCTTCAGTTCTCAGTATGGGGGGCACCCCTAATTTTTGTTTTTTTTTTAAACTTTTGTAAAAATCTTAATGCGGTTTACAGAATACATCTACTTACCAAGTTTCAACATTGTAGTTCTCATAGTTTCGGCAAAAAGTGGCTGTGACATACGGACGGATAGACAGACAGACAGACAGACAGACATGACGAATCTATAAGGGTTCCGTTTTTACGTTTTACGGAACCCTAAAAATGGTCGGATTACGGTACTGCAGAGTCAGTCCCCGGTCAGCCCCGCTTTGTTCCATTAGAACGACAAATATACCGCTAATTATAAAGCGGTTATTAATGAACATAACGGCAGGAAAGGTCGCCGCCGCGCGGGCACCCCGCACCCCGCCTCCCGCCCGCCGCTCGTCAAGACACGTTATTTTGTAATTCATGAGACTAAAAGCTGTCTCTTCGAATATTCAGACGGTTTAATTCGCTGAAAACAGCGCTTATTTATTATACATTCAAAATAATTTAAATGAGCGCCGGCTCGTTTGTCAGCGGCCAAATATTTTGTAAGACGTGTGCCGCCCGCGCCGCCGGCGGCCCGTCGAGCGCCCGCCCGCGCCGCCGACGCCACGCCGAGCTGCCGCCCGCGCCGCCGACGGGACGCCGGGTACACGCGCGCGCCGCTGCAGAGAGCTCGCCGGTTCCACTGATGGGACCATCAGTGAAACCGCTGAGGGACCGTCGAAAACGCTTCACCTCTATACCATTTTAATACGATCTTTTTCAAGGATTCAAGCGCGCGCGTGATCGCAGCTCGTTTAGCACCCTGACCAAGTTGTTATCGTTTCGATTCTTGATCATCGAAAATGTAGCTCAAGTACATACAGTACGAACACAAATATCGCGACAAATCGGAGTGACGACGACACGTCGACACGTCAACACGTCAACTCCGTCAGAGTAGTGAACACACGAGCTGCTAACTACGCGCCTTCATTTGCATGCCACATCTTGTAAACAATATAACACAACACCACGCGGAAGTGGATATACGAGTAAATTAAAGTTATAATACCTAACAAGTCTTATTAGTAGTTGTAACTTTAATCGTTAATCTTAAATTGATACTTTTATAATGACTAAAAAAATGGCAGCCATAGGAACTGCCGATAGAAGTGAAAACTTATAACTCAGAATTTGATAGCTCAACAACAAAGGACAATGCCCACGTCCCATACATTGAAAAACCTGGCCAACTTTTTTTGATACTGAAAGTGTATAGAGATGAATAGTATCTAATTAGGATTGTTAATGCTTCTTTAAACGTCTGCTGTTGGTGTTTTTCATTTCCTAAATACCAAAAATGAGTTACAGTTAAACCAAAAGTAAGGTTATGTTTACTGTCAAAATATTTTTAAATTATGTTTTCTTTTGGATTAGAACAGAAAAAAAAAGAAAGAACTATGGTATTGTCTTTCAAAACATATTTCTTATCAGAATAAATAGGAATAATAGTACTTCTCACTACCAACTGATTACCATAAAATAGTTCTCGGATGGAATTATCATAGGGTAAACAAGCCTTACAACCTTACAACAAGCCTTGCCGCTAACTTAAAACGGTGAAGGAAAACATCGTGAGGAAACCGACATGTACCTAGAATCTTTCGAAGTCATGTGTCATCCGCCAACCCGCACTGGGCCAGCGTGGTGGATTATGGCCTTAACTCTCTCCTTGCGAGAGAAGGCCCTGAGTCCCAGCAGTGGGAACGTTTAGTGGGCTGTTGATGATGATGTGAAACAAGCCTTAAACTAACTGAGTGCAGGGCTAGGTCTGATGATGTAGACTTGTCTTCATGTTTTAATAATTTATGACACAAGACAGTGTGTCTTGTTAAAGGCAAGCATGTTTTCTTGCTTACCATCAGGCACATGTTTCGCTCATCCTATCATGGTTTCCTGAAAAAATACTTAAATCAGTGTAGATAATACTGTTCACCGATATCTTTCTACTGAATCTATATTCAAACCAATCCAAGAGAGGATAAATACAATATATTGTTTGCTATCATATAATTATAATTACATTTAATAATAACTTTATATATTTAATAGCCCAAAACTACTACATAGCCAAAATACTCTGCTCGTGGATTTATGTGGTCCTGGTGTCTGGCCATCCTAGAAATCTCACGAAGAACTCTGCAATGCAAGTACAGCAGTACTGAAAGATGGCCTCTGCTGGTTGTCCCTATCATTTTCAACTAAAATATACATATTATATCTATTTCATTTTCTTCAGCTTGTGTCTGTCTTCTAAAAGCAACTCAGGGTTTTAAAATTGGTAATTGCATAGGTTTTGTAGCAACTTAGCGCTATCCCCGTATTTCCTGTAGAGTCATGAACACTTCATTCGCATAGAAATATTGTCACAGAAAGGAATATCTTAATTGTGATATAAATATTTCATTATTTTGGTATTGGAGACAGTGGTCTTAGAAGGTTCATAACAATCGAGGGTTTCCATCAGAAAACACAAGCAAGCCATCACAACAATATATGGTTTTATGTAATTATTACCACAATTATGTAAGTAATAAGGAGCACTGAATCACATAATTCCCAGTTTTGTTAAAACCAATTTAAACAAGAAGAAAACCATGCATTTTGCTTGTTTACTTTTTTTTGATTTGTCAATTTGACATTGATCTTTGACCAATTTGGATTTGGTGAAAATTGCATGCCACCTTTTTCCTCGTTTACATTACCAAAAAAAGCTTTGATAGTTTCTTTGTCGCCGTATTTATATATATGGTTATTTAAATATGTAAAAGTAGTAAATAAACGACATTGTGAAAGAAATTGATATACATAATTTCAATCTAACGCGGATCACTAAAACGAAACGCAGGTACCGTTTCGTTATTGCAATATTTTACATATTTTACAAGTCAGCTTTGTTGGTAAATGGTAGGTTTAATTTAAACAAATGCAAATTATTTTATTTTGGAATGTTAGAAAGTTATATAACTTCGCACACGAGTACAACAAAAAATCACCGATTTTTTAATATATAACTCATACCTATGTCTACACGACAACTATTTTAGCGGGTCAAAAATGGGCATTGTCCTTTGGAAACTACGCGGGTGAAACCGGAGGGCGCTGCTAGTCTGGAATAAATCCTCAAAGGATAGTCATCTAGATAAGTCTGCTAAGCATGGCCATCTAGATTAGTATTGTAAGCATGGCCATCTAGAAAATGTATTAGCTCCCGAGATCACTCGAACATTTCTTTCATTTACGAGCGTGACGATGAGCTTCATTCAGAGGCCACGAAAAAACTGTGTGTGGTGTGCCAAAAGAAGTTTTCACTTAAAAAATCGCAACTAACTTCAGTAAGCGTGTCCGCCCGTGTTCACTCGTATTCACTCGCACCGCAATGACTGCCCATTATTTTGTTCACGCAGTACCAGCGGGCTTGCGGAAATCTTCATTGTGCATTCTCGGCTGTTAGCGCGCGCTCAACGGAGAATGACATGTTGTGTGGGAGTATACCTAGCTGTGTAGCTGAGCCTCTCGGATGCAGCCGGGTTCACGATGGGACAGGCTATTTTTATTCAATTAAAACTTACTCGTAATAAAAGCCGCCGTGGCCTATTGGCCACCGTGGCGACAACGTGCGATTCACAATCGTAGGTTTGAATCCGATCTGCACCTCTAGATATTTTTCCAAGCTTAGATGTACAAGTTTGTCATCCCCACTTTTTTTTTTTTTTTTTTTTTTTTTTATTTAATTTAAACACTCCACAGACTCCGGGGTCCGTGACTTTTGTCATTACATTAATCTTTTTTTATTTACATAGTTCTTGGATTAGGAGAAGAAGAGGAAAATAAGGGGGGGAGTAGGGGGGTGGTGAACATTTTAAGCGTAATTCTAAAGCTAGTCAGTCCGATTTCGTCTGTTGAGCCGATCACTACCGGTTGGGATTCCGATAGTAATCGACTCGACATCGTCTTTTGCCTAAGCCGCCTCCTCCTGGCCCAGAGCCTCCACTACAGCCGCATTTCTGTCTCTAATGGCCATCTGCAGGTTGAAATCTTGAATGGTCTTTGGTGATGCAGCCAACGCTCGCCGCACGAACCGACCGATGGCGTCGTCGGTGTCGTCAGCGTAGTATGTGAAGGTCCCCGTGTGCCGTGAGATTGCAACAACCGCATGGGACACGCTCTCGTGCAGCTTCATGTTTGCCTTAGTTTTAATTACGATTACCGACTCGTATGTCAATCCCTGCGCTTCATGAATGGTAAGGATGCGTGACCCGGTGCCTGACCCGTAACCCTGGTTTGTCAGGGTCTCCTTTTCCTCTTGAGTATGCACTAAAAAGAGGGTGTTGGGTTGGGTGCCGGGTATTTGCGCTCCTTTATACCTTCTCTGCTCCAGGGACTTTATACGGGGTACTGAGGAGTACATACCTGAGTATATTTCCCTCAGCGCATATGCAACATCCATCGGGTTGCGATGTGTGCAGAGCAACTCCTGGCTGATCTTTGCTACCAGGTTCGGGCGGTGATACCTCATTTCGAAGAGATTTTCCCTGTCGATGTAAGGCAACTGATTGACGTCTCCGATGAGGACAATTTCGCCAACACCAGACAGCCGTGAGACCATCACAATGGCCCCGAAATGGTTCATGAGAGCCTCATCCACCAGAAGGCGGCTGAATTTCTCTTTTCCGAAACCATTTACCAGAGCAGAAGCCATAGTTCGCACCCTGGTTTTGACCAGGTTTCCGATACGGTGCGATAGCTTCTCCCTTAGATCTTTTGCTGCCTCAGTTGTTGTGGTGATGATAGCGTCTTTGTCCACGTCGAAGTGTCTAATCACCCACGTTGTCTTTCCACATCCTGGAACTCCGTTGACCCACTGTATGCTTGGTACCTCCCAGTTTTCCCAACACGCTTTGACGTTTGAGGTCCCTTCAATGGACTTGGCCATCTCGAGGATCCTGTTCTGAACTGAACTGTCATCCCCACTAGATTTAATGGTGAAGAAAAACATCGTGAGGAAACCGATATGTAATGAGCCAGCATGGTGATTAATGGCCTTGACTCTCTCTTCGTGAGAGAAGGTCCTGAGTCTCAGCAGTGAGCTGCTAATACTTTTGTTTATGGTACTCGTAAGGCTGGTTTATGATTGTATATTCACCAAATTAGCAATGTCTTGCACATATACACAGTAGCTTACCCTCAGTACATATTATGAGTAGATGGCATTCGTGTGTAAGAAGAAACTTTTATCATAAAATCGTTCAAACCAAAATTTTTCGTAACATATTTTATCTACCACAGACTAAGTAGGAAAATACTCTACTGACATATTGAAAGACAAAAAAGCAGACACTGTTTTCACACTAAATTACTGTCCATGTGAAAAAGATGAATAACCCATAATACATAAATAATTGTAAATACATACACATAGAATGACTCTTGACATAAAACATCCTTACACAAATAGTTACCGCGGGACGGGAATCGAACTCACGATCCGTAGGACGCGGGTTCGCGGGTGGAGCAGTGAGCAGAGTCCAGCTACGATGTAACTCAAATATATTTCAAGTTAGCTGACCCCGGAAACGATGTTTCAACATTATTTTTTTGGAAATAAAATGTTTAAAGACAGACCACATCTCTCATTAATATATAATTTTAACCATTATTCTAAAACGTACTTTAAAGTTCTCCCATAAGCTCTCTTTTCGTTTACATGTTTTGTTTGTTAAGTGAAAAAGTTGCGAAGATAAAAATTAGTCGCGGATTTATTCATGAGTCGGTGTTAGTTCTTAATTAAACAACCTTTCCGGTGAGCTCGCGGTCCCGAGTCCCGAGTCCCGAGTCCCGGCACTCTCGCTCAGGATATCTGCAGCTCCTGTCTTTTTGCTAGCTACAGACAAACTGAGCGATCCGTGTTGTTGAACTGTTCAATATAACTGTTTTACACAGGTTTACACAAAATGGCTGCTGGTGATGATAAGTGTTTACGTTTTTTGGTGAACGGAAGGATTTTTTTGTCTGTATTATTTACATTCATACTCATAGAACAAGAGCCCGTGAACCCCAGACCTTCGTTATTTTATAAAAGCTGAAAACTTGTCAGCGCATGCTCCTAACACAAGTAAGAACGATGGACCATTATGAAGTTTGGGTCATCCTGGCTTTGGCAAATAAATGGTATTCAGGCCCCAAGTCCCAGCAGTGGGAACTTTTAGTGGGCTGCTTATGATAATTAGGCTGCTAATTGTTACCCAAATATTAGGTTTAAAAATAAGCGCGAATATTATGGTGCAAGTAGAATTACAATTGCATGAACATTAACACAACATGGGTGTCTGGCAAGTGCTTACCACGATGTTAAGTGTCCAGCAATTATTGATGTAATTTTTAATAATATTCTGAAGGTATTACCAAAATAAAAGGAAAGAAAACATCGTGAGGAAACCGACATGTACCTAGAATCTTTCGAAGTCATGTGTCATCCGCCAACCCGAACTGGGCCAGCGTGGTGGATTATGGCCTTAACTCTCTCCTTGCGAGAGAAGGTCCCGAGTCTCAGCAGTGGGAACGTTTAGTGGGCTGTTGATGATGATTACCAAAATATCAGACTTTATAATTTCACAAATTTAGATCGGTACACCTTTAGTACCGTTTATCTGCCAAAGCCAGGATGATCCCAACTTCATCATGGGCCATCGTTCTTAACTGTGTTGGGAGCATACTCTGACAAACGTTCAGCTTTTATAAAATAACGAAGGTCTGGGGTGCATGGGCTCTTGGTCTATCAAGTTACAGATATAGATTACATGTGTTGGTTGTACGACATAGTTTTGTTAATAAGCCTATAGCAAATATTATTTTTGATACTAACATAACCTCAGTAGTGTATTTGGTGTCATATCTACGTAATTATTTAGGTTCTTGAAGTGAAAACTTCTTTAGGCGCGCCTAGACAGATTTTTCGTGGGGTGTAAATTGATTTCTAGCGTCACGCTCGGGTATGATAAGAAATCTTCGGGTAATCTCGGTACCTTGGCGATTGGGCATCTAGAAATGCGTCAGCCAATGGGAAATGCTGAAAGGGCGTGGCCTCGACATCATGACATGGCCATCTAGAAATGCGTGAGCCAATGGGAAATGCTGACGCATTTCTTGATGGCCATACCATGATGGCGAGGCCACGCTCTCCGGTTACACCCGTGTAGTTTCCAAGGTAAGCTATCAAATTCTGAGTTATAAGTTTTCACTTCTATCGGCAGTTCCTATGACTGCCAATTATTTTTTTATTTTTAATATATAATTTTGGTTTGTCTAAGAGGAATGTCGTGATGAGTTCGTATGGTATAGAGCAGTGGGGTGCGTGAGGTGCGGGTTCCATGTGTTGATGGGTTCGTGTTGCTTGTAGGAATAATGATGGAGGCAAATCAGGATTCTCAAATTGACAGGCACCTAGAATATTTCGAGGTTCAGTGTCATCCACCAACCCGCACTAGCCCAGCATGGTGGAGTATGGCCTTGACTCTCTCCTTGTGCGAGAAGGCTCCGAGTCCCAGTAGTAGGAACATTTATGATGCTTATGTATATGTTTTCCGTTTTCAAATTGTCTGAATAGATTCGACTATTATGTCTGTAGAAAAGTTGTTCTGGAATAGCAGTCTATTTCACACTTTTAATAGGTATTCTCTTATAAGACATGTAAGTTGACCTACCCACATAATTAGTTTTTTTTTTATTAAAAAATGTTTAAATGTGTGAGTTTAATTTTGAAATGAAGTCAGTTATTTGGTTAGAGAGAGTGCCTGTTTATTTTATAATGAGCGCAAGCTAGTAGTTTGTGACCAACCATAGTATAGGAAAGAAGTGGTCGCCGTGACGACGCCGACGGCCCCGCAGCCCCGCAAGACCCCTTCACGAAGAAAAACATAATTATTAAAGTTTTATCTGCAGTAAAAGGCACCTCGGGGCATTCCGCGCGCGGCGCGTGTTTATGTGTTCATGTGTTTATGTGTGGCTTTACTGCCGCGGGAATGGGACGCTCGTAAAATCGGGACAAATATGGGACAGATTAATATTTGTCCCGAAAGTCCCGGGACAGGCACGCGACGCCGCGTCGCGGAGGGGCGCGGGGGCGAGGAGCGAGGTCCGGGGTTCAGGTCATTTTTAAATTAGTCGAATTACTCGGTTCTATAATCACGGTCGGAAATCTCAGCTTTTGATTTTTATTTGTTATATTAATAAAATTATCTGTTAGTTTTATCTGAAAAAATAAAATTATTACTAAAATGTATTTTGATTGTTTGGAATTACTTCTCTATTTTTAGACTAGTGTGGCCGGACTTCGTCCGGTTCAAACCGTAATCTAACAAATATCTCGAGAAGTCGAGAGTCACTATCAAACCAACAATAACTTTAACTACTACAATACAATACAAAAACACTTTATTACACCACAAACCATTACAGTAAACAGTGATTAAACTTAAAATCAAAACATTTTGGGTACAAAGGGCGATCTTATCGCTCATAGCGATCTCTTCCAGATAACCTTTAGGTAGCACTAGAACAAGGTGAAAAGTACGGGCAGTGGTACTACTTTGTTTTATTAGCATAAAATTGTACTTGTGTACCTATGTTATGTGGAAGTTACGGCTGGTCTAGTCGGGAGAACGTCGCCTGCCGATCCGGAGACCCCGGGTTCAAACCCTACACACGCACCACTGTCTTTTCTAAGTCATGTGTGTAACTTAAAACGGTGAAAGAAAACATCGTGAGGAAACCGACATGTACCTAGAATCTATCGAAGTCATGTGTCATCCACAAATCCGCACTGGGCCCGCGTGGTGGATTATTGCCTTAACTCACTCCTTGCGAGAGAAGGCCCCGAGTCCCAGCAGTGGGAATATTTAGTGGGCTGTTGATGATGATGATAACCTATGTTTATCCCATGTACTACTACTGTGTACTTTTAAAATAATGTAATATATATTGATATCGATACGTAGGACGTACGATACAAACGTAGTGGGCCCGAAGAAACAAATCAGTTCTCTCTTTATAATTATTGTAATACAGACACTTACATCAGACCTGCGTTATCATATTATACTTTAATTTTGCTTACTCTAAAAGGCTCAAAGATAACGAGTACTACAATCAATTCGATGAGTGTATCGAGTCTTAACAAACAAAACGAACATCTCTATTCTATTTATAAATAATCTAGATACGTATATTTCTTGCCTAGATCATGTTACGTACTAAGGTTGTCGTAGATCACTACGCCGTAGCACTACGTTACATTGCTTACTACAGAGTCGAGACGTAGCAGCTCTACGCCCGGTACTAACGCTACGCAGTGTAGCTACGTCGCATACTACAACAAAACACTTGGAATACTACGCAATAATGTTTGGAATAAAGGTCATAGTCCACTCAGTAATGATGGCCACACAATTAAACATTCGATGAATAAGAACTTGTACTACATAAGTGGTGACAATTCACAAAAATAATATTAAAGCAAAAAGTGAAGTATACTAGGCTCAAAACTGAATGTTAATTTTTTCAGTAATAGCAGTAGTAACAAGTGAGCCACGACCCTGTCTCGGCGCGTTTGTCCACGCTCCACGCGCGCTAGTGGCTAGTGTAGGAGCCCCCGGGCGCCCGCGCCGCCGGAACGGATAGCCCCCAGGGCTTCCCCACTTACCCGATAAGGTTTTTGATGCGATTTTTATGTAGCCCGTGTGTAAATTGCTCCTTAATGGCCGCTGAAAGGGTTCTGTTGATATATACTGTTTTCCCCGTATTCCCAATTTCAATTCTTTATCTCGATTCACTTGTGTGTCGTCAGTGGCTATTTTTATAATAAATTGTTAGAAATTATTCGAATTATTTTCTTTAAATCATCAAAATCGTCATGCAGTCGTAATAATTAGGTGCCTAAGATCTCCGAAGTCGTTCAAAAAATTGCCTTCGTTTTCATGATCCTTTACAAATATTTATTCCGTATTCTTTCAGTAATTAAGACAAGGATCGACTGGAGGTTTGATGTGTATCTTTGATATCAAAGAATAAAAAGTATTTTAACCCCGGAAATTGCAGGGGAGCGGGTAAAAATAGTGCAATTAATAGTATTCGTTGCTCAGATTTTGTTTCAGTAATCTGTGATACACAAAAAACTATAGTATTGTAACAGTAAGTCAAAATTGTTAACGGCACGAACAGAAATCATCAATGTCAGTAGTTACTACTCTTCAAAGTAGTTATCTTCAAAATTCATTGCCTTCGTGATTTATTTTTATTTGGTGTTTACAATTACTAATGTAATTCCGCGTATAGTGGAGAAAATAAAACAGTCCAAGTGTAAATTGGACTCACACTGTATCTGTTAATATGGGACCACCCTCAAATATTTATTTTATTCCGATTTAAAGTATACCTGTGCAAATACCAACCGTCTAACTACAACGGTTCATGACATACAGCCTCGTGGCAGACGGACAGCAGAGTCCTAGAAATAGAACTCAATTTTACCCTTTGGGTATGGATCATTACAACTCAGAAGGATTTTTTTTTAATGTTAATGATCTGCGGAATTCAGATTTTCAAGTATTTTGCTTAACATTATTGTATCGTGCCTTTGTTCGTAGGCTATACGTTTTTTTTTTGTTTAATAGTATTATTAGTGGACAATTCACACACAACATCATTTGACCCCAAACTAAGCAAAGCTTGTACTATGGTGGCCAGATAGCTGATATAATACTTATATAATATTTAAGACTACTTATTATACACTAGCGGCCCGCTCCGGCTTCGCTCGAATAATAACCTAGATATCAACTGCAGCGCCATCTGCCGTAGCCTATGTTACTCGGGAATAATGTAGCTTTCCAAAGGTGAAAGAATTTTTGAAATCGGTCCAGTAGTTTCGGAGCCTATTCATTACAAACAAACAAACAAACAAACAAATCTTTCCTCTTTATAATATTAGTATAGATAGAAACACTCAGATTGATTTCAGAATGTCGCTGTACATGTACGCAGTGTAGCGGGCTCGTGTTTGCCGATAGTGCGGGTGTGTGCGCTAATTTGTTTACTCGCGGATGTTGCGCGTCAAAAGACGTGTCTCGAAATACGCGGGGAGTATGAATGCTAATGAGGCCGCACATCATTACACGGGATCTGTGACGCTAGCGGCGCCCGCCGACACCGCGCGTGCTCGCTCCAAACCCCACTTAACAACCACTTCAATTATACGTACCTATAAATCTTACAAAATCAATCTAAAAACCAATAAACTCACCAACGTGTGAAGACTCTACATATAAAAAGTATTGACTTATCAACTCTATACTTTTCCTGCGGTCATCCAGACAGGCAGATGTTGTTTGTTACGATCAGTTAAGTTAAGTTAAGCTTCTTATGATGTTAATACCTGTTTGAAGAATGTAATTTCCATGTTACGAGTAACGACACATTTGGCGACGTGAGTTTGTTTTGATGCTTTAAAAGGAAATGGAAACAACTCTCGGCTCTCAACGATCTTGACGCACGAAATTAACTTTCTTTAATGTTTTTGCTTATTTACTACACACACATGCACATGCACTTATCACGAATCAAATGGTTTTGCGAATCTTATTCACAATGAGGTGACTTCGTAAGAAAAAAATGGCGGCGTCAGCGAGTTCATTGTAGACCGGAAAAAAGAGCAAAACAAGATCGTCCTCATAACCCAATGCAATTATGGTAATAAATAAACATTAAATTATGTAGTTTGGGGACTATAAAGGATCGATAGGGGGGTGTATTCTGAGCACATATTCCAATTTGAGGGATTCTGGCATGGTCAGCTCAAGGTCATTTCGATGCAAACGCGTTTAATTCGATATCTCGAGAACTGTTAGTGTTAGGCAAAAAATTGCAGAGACCTTTTCTCTTCTAAATTATATTTACTAACTTTTATATTGACAACTTTTCTTTTTTCCATCAATATTTTTCAAGTTATTGCTTCCGAAAGGCAAAAATTTAACTTTTTTTCCTCCCTTTTGCTATTTTCTCCCCAAGCGTTCAATTTTATGAATTTTTACCGATATTTAAAAGTGTAGATATTTTAATAATAAACAACTTTTTCCTTGAACTTTTTTCTGCAATGACAATACCTTCAGAGTTATGTTACTTTACCGAGCGAAATCCGCGCCACTGCGACACCTCCGCGACACTGCGATAAATCCGCGACACCTCCCACCCAAAATTTATTGTTGGATTGTGTCGGTGGGTTTCTTCTACACAGGTTTATGTGGGACAACAACGTTACCTACTTCGACATATGCCAGAAATACGTAACATACATAAAAAACACTACGGTATAGACGTGGTAATTGTATTCGATGGCTATCCCAAAGGTATTTCCAACTTTGGCACCATTTCTGCCAAACGGCTGCGCCGACCCCAGCTGAAGCCATGTGCGGATATCATTTTCATCTACAATATGACCACAACTCAAGATAAGTTTTACCTTTTTTACCTACATAGTTAATTAACTACATACACTAAGCACATCCAAATTATCCATAGACCGATGAAAGTCTAAAAATATACAAGATGATTTAGCCCTCTACCGTAAAGTATATCATATGAATAAATAAACTTCAGTAGACATTTCTTTTGATGAATTTATGGTACGTTGTCGATAAAATAACTCCTCAAAAACAAACAAACACCATATTCAGAACAGAATTTGGACGTATCGAAGATAAAGAAGGTAAGTAATAAAGGAGCGCAAAAACTATTTCAGGATAATGTCGGTGGGTAACAAATTACATCGGGGGGCTTATGCAAACCGGCGGGGCTCAGCCGGCCAGCTACACGCCGCGTCTGACCGCCGCCCGCCGGCCGCCCGCCTGAGATGGGGATTAAAGATACGCGATCATTTCAGATGTAACATTTATTGATCGACTTTACGAAAGGCTTTATATGACAGCACGTTTCCATATTGGTACTAATTCAATGAAGTCATTTTTACAGGTATCAGCACATTTCGTCCCACACACCACACATAGATACGCACACACGAAATTAACCTCGCACCTTCGTTATGTTGTACAAATGTCAAACGAATCGAGTCAAAGTGTAGGTAGAGTGAATAGGGATTCTGATAGAAACACAAACACAATTCTTTTCATTGTCAAGTCGACCTCTTGCGGTTCATACAACTTGAATTTTGTTTCTTTGAGTTCATTTAAAATACAAACAATATATAAACATACATACAATTGAAAAAAAATCAATACCAATTATCAGACTTTATTCATAAATTGTATTTTCATCCCACCAGCTCGGAAAGAGTACTTTTGCTCCTCGATATCAGGGCGCAAAAGTCGTTTTTACCCTCTAGAGGTTAAAGTAAATTTGAATTTAGAACATCGTGTGTACTGAGGTTTTGAATTCAAAACATAATTTAACCTATTTATTTCTACCTCCTTGGTGCCGAATTCATCATACATTTATTTTTAATTTGTTAAAAACTCATACTCGGAACCTCTTTGGTGTACTTTTTTTTAAATGCTTTGCGCGCAATTTTCTTTTCACGTATGGAGGATAGAGGTAAAGAATGTTATTTCAAATGGCAAAACATTTTGAAATGCTATGAATGAATAAATTGTAATCGAATTGAAGTATGCCGAGTTGCCGAGTTAAATAATTAAATATTATTGTACTACTAAAATAGTAACTAATAGATAATTTCAACTACTTGTGTACAGTACAAAATAATGTAGTTAATTTAACATCAAATAAATAATTACTATTTTGAGAAAACATGAAGGTACAATATATTTTGAAGTCAAAACTTCTTTTGGCGCGCCAAAGACAGATTTTTCGTGGGCTGTCAATTTAGCGTCACGCTCGGGAATGATAAGAAATCTTCGGGTAAACTCGTGACCATAGCTAATGGCCATCTAGAAATGCCTCAGCCTTTCCCATTGGCCATTTAAAAATGTGTCAGCATTTCTAGATGGCCATGCTCATAGCCACGCCCTCTGGTTTCACACGCGTAGTTTCCAAAGTAAAATCAAATTCTGAGTTATAAGTTACCACTTCTATCGGCAGTGCCTATGACTGCCAATATTTTTCTTTCATGAATTCTGAATAGTACGTTTATTAATTTCCTTTAAAATGTACCTTGATGCAAATTTAGCGCTACTATAGTTTAATGCATTTGGGCGGACACTTTTTCATGTACACGTGAAACTCCTTACCTCAATCGGTCAACTCTCCATATTTTCACGTCATATTGTTATTGTTAAACCATGGCTAAATAAACTTAAGTTTAAAACTTATAAAATTGAATACAAGTGAAAAACCGAAATACCATAATAGTAAGTAATTCTAGCGACCAAGAAGTTTATTTAAGAGCGCGCCTAAAGCCAGAAAACGCAAAAAAGGTCATTTTCGACGCCACTCACCGTCGTTAAGAAAGATAAAACTATAACAATAAAAATATTGACGTGTGGGTACAACCAAGGAGAAGCACAATGACCGAATAGAATTTTAAAAATAGATCAGATTTTTTTACAATAAAAAAATAAAAATGACACCGAAAAAACCCATTTTAATTCGAGTACTCGAAATTATCAGCGATGACCCCACATTATTTTTCCCTAATAAAATGTCTAATTTTACGCTCTACTTAAGTAACCGAATAGTTTTTTGAATTTATGTTCAATTTTTGCGTAATTAAATAAAACTTGGTCAAAAACTGACTCCCGAATTCAAATTAATTTCCACTATAAACTGTGTCATGCTATTCTCGACTTTATGCGTACCAAGTTAGATATTAAAAGACCTTTGGGTCCTGGTCAGTTGTCGGCTTGTCGGGCAATGCTCGATGTGGAAGGTTGTTTACGGACGCTCTGTCAGGCAAATGCGTGCGTGAATTAAAAAAATGGGATGAAAGGATAATGCGATAAATAAGTTTTCTACGAAAAACGAGAACTAAACGTAAACATTTTGGAATTTTAGTCAGGTACTTAATGTATGTTTTAGTTAGGTAAGTCAAATTTTGTTTTGGAATAGGTTCGTAGTATGTACAATAATAGGTAAAAAAGTAGGTAGGTATCTATTATTGTTAAAAAGATAAGTTTACCAACATTATTTTTAATTAATTTCATAAATTTTAAAAATTCAATTTAATAAAAGAGCAATCTGTGGTAGTATATGCAAAAACCCAAACAAGTCATTGTGTACATAATAAATTTTGTATGATGAATAAATGAATAGTTTGTTAATGATCGTGATTTGTTTCTTGTTTCTTGAATGAAAAGCTTGCTTGACGATGAATTATTTATTTTCTCAAAATATACAATTTGGTAATAGATAGTAGTAGTGTGCGCTCGTCGAGTCCTTAGAGCGGAGTGTCGCTGCGTTCCCGCTGCGCCGCCGCCGTTGCGATCGCCGCACGGTGCCGCGCCGGCCGCGTCGATGGACCGATGTCGTTATTTTGCATTAACATACCCCCGGCCTTGGAAGCTCAAAGCTCCAACCAAAAAAATGTCAAGCTCAACAGATATGAGGCCGCTGGCTTTCATCTGTCACTGGCAACAAGGGGCATGTTTTGAATAAGACCGCTGGATACGCCTTTTGCTGTCTGGATATCCGCAGTGCGCGAGATGTCATCCTGGCTTGGATACGTGTTCTTCTCTTTGACTTTCTCTTCAAAAGTTGACGAATTTGTTCCACTCGACCGTAGTGTATTGGATGTCGAGTTAGTGTAGTCATCAGGTCTGGATGGACTCGAGTAGTGAGCGGTCGGCCAACCAGGAAATGACTAGGAATAAGGGGAAGGAAATCGTTGGGAGGTGAGTTTGGATACAGATGTCAGGATCGGGAGTTAAGGACCGCCTCGATTTATACCAACATGTACTCATTTTTTTACTATTCGATATAAGTGAAATTTACGAGACTTGGTACTGCTTTCTCAGAACCCCCTTTAGAGAAGCGAGTAACAAGTTATCAAATAAAAGAAAATTTAATCGAATTATCTGACGTGCAATCAGTTGCACCTTTTGCTACTTTTATTGTTTATAAAAAATTGAATTTGTATTGAATTTGAATAAAAATTGAATTGAAAATTCCTTTATAGCTCCTACAAAAGCCTTACAGTTATCTGAAAAGATTTCAGATGGTTTACCGCGGCGAATTAACCTTTTGAACACCATTAAGTAAGCTTTGTTGTTAGGCTTGTAACCAATTCTATGTGAACTTATATATTTATGATTTTGTGATATTATTTTATTTCGACAATTTATATTATATTAAATTATATTTAAAGCGTTAAAATAAACTAACTGTATTAATGTTATTCGCAATGATTAAATTAATTTTGTGTATAAAATCTAGTAGGTACCTATTAGCGCACCACGTAACGCTGGTACACTAACTGCGTACCTTTTGCACAAAATTAAATGCATAGTTTGGACCGTGCTGTTATCTACGAGTAGCTAGTAAAGGTATAGGCGCGCGCGCCGTACGCATCTTGCGATGCATCAGTAAATAATATCCAACGCCGTTCGCATGGCATTTTCAACCTTAACGTACCGTGATAAAGGTAGATTTTGCAATGTCTGTAATTTTTGGATAAATGTTTGCCACTTTAATAATAAATATACTGTGAGGTACACAATCGTCCCAATCTATTTTAGACAGCCAAAGTTTTTGAAGAAATCTTTGCAATGATTATAGTGGGTGCTAAAAGACCCAAGGGATCGTAGTATTGTGAAATTATGGAAAGCATAGTACCTACGCTTGGTTACAGTATTGTTTGTATACCTATTTACTTATTGACGAAACTTTGACGTAAGATGTGCATGACTTGCGTCTGGATTTTCGTTTTGTTGAGAGACTAAAATCCGAACGTGACATTTATTTTTGTAGTATAACTAATTTTTTTTTAAGAAAAACAGCCAAACTTTAACATTGTATGAACCCTGTCGTGATTTGATTTGATAAAAACTTAGATTTATTGTAATGTCCGGTGATAAGACCTACAAAAATATCTTCGTCGATAACTTTTTAATGACGTCATCGGTGCATTCGGATGCTAATAAATTGTTGTATGCATACCTATGCAGCGAATGTCGATAACTATTTAATGACGTCATCGGTGCATTCGGATGCTAATTGTTGTATATGCAGCGAATGTCGATAACTTTTTAATGACGTCATCGGTACATTCGGATGTTATATTTAATTGTTGTATGCAACGAATGCTTAGATAAAAGCTATTTTTGTTAAATATAAAAAAAATATAATTGTAATTTTAGCCCCATATATTTATTGTTATTTAAACATTCTCTTAAATTTGATTTAATGTTGTTTTAATGATTTAATGTAACGAAAACGTGCCACTATGTTTTTATATTTAAATGACACGGTAAAAATAATAATAAGGCGGTGAATATTCGAAGACACGCTCCATATTATGGTCCAATTTCAAATAGGTAATAATAATAATTATTAATAAATTTGCAATACATTTCGTTAAAATAATTCAAATGATTAGTTCGTGATAACTTATTGCGCTCGAGTGATCGAAACCGGTTTTTGTCCAGAGCGAGTGTTTCGTCCAATGCATCGGCCGGTGCGCACGCAAAAACGACCCTTTTCATCGCGTACTGTCGTATCTTCGAATATTTTTTCGCACGCACGTTCATCCTTCGTTAATATACGTTTATTAGATAGTGTGACTTCTTCGATTTCCCCGAACGATTTTAATTTCGCATCTAATGTTTGCGTGTAGTTGCACTGAACCCGTTTAATGGGTGATGTTTTAGTGTTTATAGATCCCGATACTAACCAACCTAATTTAGTATTTTGCAAATAAGGCCCATTATTTAAACGAATTAAGCCATTATTTAATAAATCCCAAAACTGGTCCGCGCCTATTAATATATCTATATTTTTAGCTGAGTAGAAATTCGGATCGGCAAGCTGCACGTTATCCGGAATATTAAAGTTATTATCCTCCCGATCAAGAGAGGGTAGTTCTGCAGTAATGCGCGTCAGAACTAAACAATTAAAACGGGTAATAAATGAACTCGTTTTTGATCGCATTTGAATTTCGCATGATTCTGTAGACTGCGTAATTGCACTGCCTACACCTATGACGTGAACAGTGGACTGTAAAACTGGTAAATTAAGTTGTTTGCATAATGACTCCGATATAAATGAGTGTTGACTTCCATTATCAAGCAACGCTCTCGCTGTGTGATATTTATTGGAGTCGTCTGCGATCTCCTCGAGTGCAGTGGATAACAGTACTTTTGATAGGTTAAAGCTGCTATCGCTGCCTCCATGGAGCGTGTGAGTTGTGGTTGTGTGATTTGTTTGCGTGATTGACGAATGTGAGCTAGTGCTATGTTCGCCCTGCGGCGATGCTTGCGAGGAGGTGCCGGCAACTGAAGATATTAATGCACCAGTTCCGACACTCTCGCGATGTAGTAATGTATTGTGTTTTTTATCACAAAGTTTACACGATCCATACCAGCAATCGATTATTGCATGGCCGGAACGCAAACAATTATGACAGAGATTTTTCTCATTAACGTATTTAAACCTATCAGCGTTCGACAGGTTCAGAAACGAATCGCATGAAAAAAGCGGGTGGTTTGCGTTACACATAATGCAGGTGTAACGTTTCGTATTAGATGAATTTGTGTTTTTATTATTATTAGTTGTTGTGATTTTATAATTGTGTGTTTTTACCGGACTCGACGAATCTTTTTTAATGTTGTAGTTTATTTCTTGTGTTTGTTTATTTAATGGCACTTTGATAGTTTCTAGGACATCCGCCCGATCCTTAAGGAATCTAATTAGATCTGATAGTGTTAGGTTTTGATTTTGATTTTGAAAATTAAATAAATTGCTTTTATGAAACTCCCACTCTCGCTGCGTTGATGGATCTAATTTAGTTGTGATTATATATATTATTAAACTATCCCAATAGTCGGTGGCTTCTCCTAGGGTTTTTAATGCTCTAATATTTCTGAGAATCGAATCTACTAATTTGCGAATTTGGCAACCTGATTCTTTCGTAATTGAATAGGTGGTAAATAATGCTTTTATGTGATTATGTATCAATAAACGATGATTATTATACCTATTTTCTAAAAGGTCCCAAGCTACGTTGTAGTTATCCGATGAGAATTCTAATGATTTAATAACCTGAAGGGCGGTACCCACTAATGCTGCTCTTAAATAATGAAACTTCTGAATATTATCTATGTCGTGGTTATTATGGATAAGTGACGTATAAGTATCGCGGAACTCAAGCCACTGGTCATAACTACCATCAAACGAAGGTAGGGAAATAGTAGGTAATTTAACAAAACTTTTGTTTCCATGACATAAGGAATGGTCAAATGCAGTAACCGGTTCTTTTAATAAACATTTGTATTTAGCCATAATTTCATAGAATTGGTTTTCAAAAGCTTCCCTTTCTGACAATTCTCGTGTCAGTTGGGATTCAGATACATTTAATTCGATCTCGTCTTGAATATCAGAAAACTTATCAAACAACAATTCAGACTTTTGTAGGCGTTTGTACTTAATTCTTCTTAATTCTTCTTCTTACTTAATTCTTCCTTTTGCAGTTCTGATAAGTTCGCCTTATCGATTGTTTGCACGTATTTTGTAAAAAGAGTAAACTTTCCTTTAATTATACCCCTTTTTTTGACTAAGTCACGAACGACTTCGTCTATTTCATGTTTAGACATCGCGAAATAAACAATTGAGCAAGATGTTGGTAAAGAAAAAAAGAAAACAGAAACTTGGTAAGAATGATTGAAGGTAGGAATGGGAAATGAAAATTGTGGTTGGCCTCACCTTCCGTGTGCTGGTCTGCTGGTTCCACTTGTATGCGGCGAAGAAGGTCCAAATGTTAATGATCGTGATTTGTTTCTTGTTTCTTGAATGAAAAGCTTGCTTGACGATGAATTATTTATTTTCTCAAAATATACAATTTGGTAATAGATAGTAGTAGTGTGCGCTCGTCGAGTCCTTAAAGCGGAGTGTCGCTGCGTTCCCGCTGCGCCGCCGCCGTTGCGATCGCCGCACGGTGCCGCGCCGGCCGCGTCGATGGACCGATGTCGTTATTTTGCATTAACATAGTTTTAAGTTTTAGTGACAATTGAAACAAACGATCAGAAAATATTTATGAATTGAGGTCTGCGGAAAATAATGTTTTAAGTATTTTTTTAACATAAACTTTTCAGATTAAAGAAATGCAAACTTGATGAATATGTTTATCAGCAGACGATCCATCGTGGCACGTCTGCTGAGCATTAGATCTATTAAAATAGGGAGAAAGGAGAATGTGTATTTCATGGTAAACTTTCCAGCATGTGTCTTGATATATATGTTTTTGGTTAACCCTGCACGCGTTTGAAGAAAACTCGTGGAACGGTCCGTACGTGCCGGCTAGATCATTATCACATATTCTTAGTATATATTCACAGTGTTTATTAAATATTATATTATATTATTATATATTTGTTTTATTATTATTTATTTGTATTATTATATATCTATATGTATATATCACCAGAAAGCCTTTGAAATATAGTTTACTATTATATGGACTGGCCTCGTGGCTTAGTTGGTAGTAGCTCTGCCTGCGAAGCCGAGGGTCGTGGGTTCGATTCCCACCCAGTGCAAATATTTGTGTGATGAATTCAAATGTTTGCACTGTGTCTGGGTGTTTCTATGTATAATAAGTATGTATTTAAAACTATACAAGTATGGGGTGGTGCGACGGCACACTGTTGTGTGGTGGTTATTAAAATCCAAATTGTTTTAAACAATGTAGTGTAATTCACAAATCACAATGTAAATTATTAAAACTTTAGAAATAAAAATTTCTAAAATAAAATAAAAAACTATAGAAATTTCGTGCAAGAGGCCAGAACGGCGCGTGAGCAAGTTAGTCCACAATATTCAACAGCTGACTGAAGAGATACGCGGGCGGCGCGGCGCGGGTCTGGAGCGGTGCGCGTGCATAGAAAATATGTAGCTAGCTATAATACGTAGCATCATTGTAGTGCACCGGCGGCCGATCCTTCGCCGCAGCGCGCGGTCATGCTATAAGAGGTAGCGTTTTGATCGCGTATTGTTAACCATGTAAATAATTACTTTTATTACCGGATTATATTTATACAGTAAATATATAAATATGATGTGTATAAATATATGTATTGTATTTGTGTAATATAATAATATTTAAATATAAAATATACGTGTAGTTGATAGGGATATACTTATGTAAATAACATTATGTACGATTATTTATGTGTATAAATAATGAAATATTGGAGGGACGCCCACATCACTCCCCCCCAGAGGCCGTCACTACGGACGATAACAAACTGGAAAACGTATTTGCCGACCAGAACGAGTGATCCTCATAGGTGGGCTAGATGTTGTACGTTCCTCGGATACTCCCGGTACTGGGACAGTGTCTATGACTTTAGGTGTTGGTGAGTCGACAAGTAGATAGGCTGGTTTTATGCGGTCTATTGATACTGTGACTGGTTTGCCTTTTATGAGTAATTTGAACACCTTGTCACTTCGTTCTAAAACCTGAAAAGGGCCAGAGTAGACAGGTTGGAGTGGCCTTCTAACCGCATCTTCTCTAAGAAAGACATGGCTAGAAGACGCCAGATCATTATAAACAAAGATTTTATTTTTGTTATGACGTGATGCTGGGATTGGCTGCAATTTCTCTGCGAAATTGCGCAATCGAGCAGTGAACTCTGTAACGTCCGTAGTACCACTTTGAACGGTTTGAAAGAATTGTCCGGGTAGTCTTAAAGGCTCGCCATAAAGTAGTTCAGCAGAAGAGGCATTAATATCATCTTTAAATGCTGACCGGATGCCGAGTAAGACTAGAGGTAACGACTCGATCCAATTGGAGTCGGCGTGACACATGATGGCGGCTTTTAATTGACGATGAAATCGTTCGACAAGGCCATTACATGCGGGATGGTATGCCGTGGTACGCTTGTGTCTGAATCCAATTATTTTTGATAAATACTGAAATAGAGAGGATTCAAACTGACGTCCACGATCCGTGATAATGTCGGCAGGTGAGCCAAATCTGGAAATCCAACCAGATATTAGGGCTTGACCGGTCGTTTCTGCCGTGATGTTTGTTATTGGAATCACTTCAGGCCACCGTGTGAAACGGTCTACAGCCGTCAAGCAATAACGGTAACCTTGGGAAAGGGGTAGAGGACCTATGAGGTCAATATGAACTTGGGTAAACCTAGCGGTAGGTAAATTGAACGTGCCCAAAGGGGCAGACACGTGACGATTTACCTTCGCTCTCTGACATGTCAAGCACGATCGTGTCCATTGCCGGCAATCCTTTCGGACACCAGGCCAGACGAACCTTTGAGCTACGAGTTTAGCTGTTGCATTAGCGCCAGGGTGGCTCAAAGAATGCAAGGTGTCGAAAATTTGCTTTCTTAGTGGTTTACTTACAAAAGGCCTAGGTACTGACATACTGACATCACAGTACAGTGGTGTAGAATTTCCATTTAGAGCCATCTTCTTAAATTGAAGTGACGACTCTTCGCCAAGAAGTTGAGTCAGTTCAGGGTCTGTTATTTGACTTTTAGCCAGCACCTCGTAATCGACTGGTTTCTGAAGTTCATCGACACGACTCAAGGTATCGGCGACAACATTATCTTTGCCGGATATATGCTGAATATCTGTCGTGAACTGAGAAATTAGGTCTAGATGCCTATACTGTCGTGGTGAGCAGTTGTTTTTACGCTCGTGGAACGCAAAACACAACGGCTTATGGTCAGTATAAACAGTAAAGTGCCTGGCTTCAAGCATGTGGCGGAAGTACTTAATACCTTCGTAGATGGCTAGCAGCTCACGATCGTAAGGTGAGTACTTCTGCTGAGTTGGACTGAGTTTTCTGGAGAAAAATGCAAGAGGTTGCCATGCCTTGTTCTTGTACTGCTGTAAAACTGCACCTAGGGCTAGGTCAGAAGCATCAGAAACAAGAGCAAGCTTAGCGTCGCAATCTGGGTGAGCTAAAAGTGCTGCCTGGCTAAGACTAGCTTTGCATTGTTCAAAAGCCAAAAGGGCATCTCCAGTGAGGTCGACAGGGTGCGAAGCTTTGACAGAACCAGTCAGGAGAGCATTAAGAGGGGCTTGGGTTTGGGCGGCATTGGGCAAGAAACGCCGGTAGAAATTCAGCATACCCAAGAATCTTCTAAGCTGCCTGGCAGTTTTCGGAGCTGGATAGTCGCTGATGGCCTGAACCTTGGCGTCTGTTGGTTTGGTTCCAGCTTCTGAAATATGGTAACCTAAAAAGATTACCTCTGATACACCAAAAACGCATTTTGAGGTGTTCACCAAGATGCCGTACTGTCTCATCCTCTCAAACAGCTCTTGAAGATGAGTCTCATGTTCTGTGGGAGAGTGTGAGAACACCAAAAAATCGTCAAGATATGGGAAGACGAAGTCCAGTCCTCGTGTCATCTCATCTACAAACCTTTGGAATGTTTGCCCTGCGTTTCTCAAACCAAATGTCATATAGGGGAACTCGAACAAACCAAATGGTGTTGTGATGGCTGTCTTCTCAACATCTTGCTCATAAACGGGAATCTGGTTGTAGGCCTTCACTAAATCGATCGTGGAGAACACCTTACAACCAGATATGCTGTGGGCAAAGTCGTGAATGTGCCTAATAGGGTACCTGTCTGGTATAGTCCTTGCATTCAATCTGCGGTAGTCACCGCAGGGACGCCAGCCGTTGTCTTTTTTCGGGGCTAAATGAAGTGCAGAAGACCATGGGCTCTCCGAAGGACGCGCAGTACCCACATTGAGCATTTGCTGGAACTCTTCGCGGGCTATCTTCATTTTGTCCGGAGCTAATCTACGAGGAGCGGAATTGACTGGGGGGCCAGGTGTGGTACGTATATAGTGTTTAGTAACTCGTGTGGTGCCAGCTGGTCGTGTGATTTCGGGATAGTTATTTAAAATAGCATGATAGCGTGTGTCTCCAGTTGCAATTTTAACAGATAAAATAGAATTAACATTTTTATCAATGATAGCTGCTGTAGAAAGTGAAGTGGTGCTATCTAATACTCATACTCATACTCATACTCATTTATTGCATACTCTCTGTACATGTCAATACGTTATAGTAGGTAATAATACATTTCAAAAATAATATTTAACATTAAGTTATACAACCTTAATAATATAACTAACAAAAAAAAAATACAACAAGATACAACATGTCGATATAAATTACAACATGTCAATTCATTCATATAAATTCTGATTATTTAGAGATTATAGATTTTATTTTGTCATTTTAATATAAATATATAATATAGCTGTGTGCTATCAAGTTATTTCTTTTAGCGTCATGAATTCATTATCAATATCATAAAATGCTTGTTGGATAAGCCAGCGTTTTAGTTTGCATTTAAAGATTTCAGTATTAGGTGCCTCGACAACATCAATAGGAAGTCGGTTGTACACCGCCGTTCCCATGACATGAGTCAACTTCGTGGACTTCTCAAGCGATCGCGGAATGCATTTTAGCCTATGTTTATATCGAGTGGACCGCTGCCGTGTTCTGTGAAGGGTTTCCCCCAATTTTTCATACGACTTAAGGTTCATATGCATATAGAGAGCGACTTGCATTATTACAATAGATGGCAGAGTAAGGACCCCGAGCGATACAAAATATGGTTTGGCCGACTGACCCTCCGGTATGCGTGCTATCGCGCGGATAGCTCTTTTTTGGCATACGAATGCCCGTCTCCACTCTGCCCCCCTGCCCCACAGCTCCGCACCGTACTGAACCACCGCGTGCACCGATGCGAAATAACAGGCACGGACCGCTTCCGTCGGCAGGAACCTAGCTAGGCGGCGCAGAGCGAAACATGCGCCGCTGAGTTTCCCACACACCCTATCGATGTGTGCCTCCCACGTGAGTCCGTCATCGAGCTCGACACCGAGGAAGGTGGTCTTTTTCACTTGCTGGATTCTCGTGTTATCAGCGTACACCACGAGGGATGGCCGCAGATGTCCCGACAGGTCAAATCGCAGGTAGTGAGTTTTCGTGGAGTTCAGCACCAGACCGTTATTCCTGAACCACCGGTAGAATTGTGCCGCGACAATGTTCAACCTCCCCTCCAGCTCCCTGTCAGACCGAGCCGTCACCACTGCCGCAACATCGTCTGCGTACATCAGTACCTCAGCTTCAGCAATGGCTGCGGGTAGGTCATTCAGCAGGAGCGAGAAGAGAATATTGGACACTGCCGAGCCCTGCGCCACGCCCATTGTGGTGGTTAGGGGGTCCGATCTCAGCTGTCCACCATCACCAACCACGACCTGCGACCTGTCACGGAGAAGGTCAGTCATTAGAGCGAGTATTTTGCCTCGAACACCATAATGGGCCAGCTTCAGGCTTAGTATTTCGTGGTCTGCGACATCAAATGCTTTGGAGAGGTCGCAGCACAGCACCGCTACCTGTAGCTTCCCCTCCCGCGCCCCCACCACGCGACGTACCACTTCTCTCGTCAGCGACGTGGTCGACCTCCCCTCTCGGTAGGCGTACTGTCTGTCGGACATCGCCTGGATTTCCGACAAGTGTTCCAATAATCGTGCGCTCAGACCATTCTCTAGCACCTTCGCGATCGCTGGAATAATAGATACGGGGCGGTAGCTATCTATGCTTTGACGTTTACCTTTCCCCTTAAAAATTGGCGTAATTTTACTCAATTTTAATATTTTCGGATACGTTCCTTCTCGGATGCATACGTTAAATAAATCGGCTAACACGGGTGCGATGGATTCAGCCGTCATATCCAACAATTCCATCGACATTCCGTACGCATCCTTCGATGGTTTTGCCGGTATCCGTTTGGTGATGATGTTGCGCACCTCGTCTGCTGTGAAGCTACGTAGCCGCAGCGAGCGGTCGGCGGGCGCGCCGGCCGCGCGCAGGGCAGCCCCCGCCAGTCGAGGGTCGGCGCGCGGCGCACCGCACGCCGCGGCGGCTCCCGTGAACCGGGCGCACATCGCATTCACCAACTCTGTTTTACTAGGAAATGTATCACCCACGGAATCCCTGACGACGTCTGTGAAGTCCAGATTACACAAGTTTTGTTTACCTGTGTGCTCGTTTACTATTTTCCACATCGTTTTTGTCGGATTTTTACAGTTTAATATTTTACTCGAAAAATAGTTGCATTTAGTGGTTTTTAACATATGATCGTACAAGACTTTTAGTTCGTTCGCAAATCGTTTGAGTAGAATGTCATTATTAGGGCATTTATCGCATAATTCGACTATGTCAAGTAATAGAAATCTTAAATATTTTATGTCATTAGTCACCCAAGAGGATCGTCTAGTTACATTATGTATGCGTTTTAATGGAAAACAGGCTTCCAACTTATTCATAAATATATTAATCACAGACTTCGTCAGGGAGTCAGCGGGTGTATCCCGTTCAAGTAATTTTCTCCACTCCACGCTATTAATAGCGCATGTAAAATTACTTCGGTTTATTTCGGAATAGTTCCTCTTATAAATAGGTTTCAATTCTACGGAATCCGAAATTGGCTGTACCATCTCAAATCGGACAGCTAAATGATCGCTCAGGAGCGTGTTGACCGACGTGACTGTCACCATATTCGATGAGAGATTGCTATAGGCATTGTCAATGCTCGTGGCGCTCTGCGGCGTCACTCGGGTTGGGAAGTCCACGAAGTTCACCAGGCCGTGAGACGACAATAAATCACCGAGTTGTTTGTTTTCCGAGTTACTATCTCCTAAAATATCTATATTGAAGTCACCCACAATAATACATCTCAAATCCAGTTCGCTGATCTTATCAAACAAGCACTCCAAGTATGACATACACAAGGCGGCACTTACGAGACCCGTCCTATATACGCATATCACCGATATACCAAAATCGATCAGGTCAACCGCTGAGATTTCACAATATAAATTAGCGCTTAAACTTACAAGTTCTACATTTTCGACAACTTTAATACCGTCCTTAACATACATACAAGATCCGCCGTGCTGATTCTCGTTCCTACAGTAGCTCGACCCTAGCTTATATCCGTCTATTCTGACTTGTTTCAGCTTACTCTCGCTTAACCAATGCTCGGTTACAGCCAACAGATCGCATGCCAACGAACTCTCTAACAGCACTTGAAGTTTAGACGTTTTTTGGTCGATGAATCGTACATTTTGTAGGCAAACCACGAGTCTATCGGCCGCCGGCGCGGGTCGCCGATCGTCGCTAGACTGCGGCGGCGGCCGGCGCGCGCGCTGACTCATCGCTCCTACCTGTTGCGCTGCCCCGGTCGATGCGGGGCCTACTGCGAAACCACTCGGATATCATAACTCGCGGTGGCCAAGCGGATGGATTATAGATATGACTATGAATGTTTTCAGGACAACCGATCAGAAAAGCCGCGTGTCTCGTAGATTTTATGTCTCGTTTTTCGACAATGTATTCATCGAACTTTTTAATTTTATTTATGTAGTTACGTACATTTTCCACGGTTGTCTCCGGGCGTAAAGACCATGCCGTCATCCACTTTAAACGTTCCACAGTTTGGAGCTCAGCATCATCTATACCGGCACCGGCAACAGCGACAATTTTGCGTCTAGGTGTCTTTTTACGGCTGACCGTTTGCCATTCGTCATTTTTTACGGCTCCATTCTCACTGAAACTAGTTCCGGGAATTTTATGTACGCAAAATTCACTTTGTTTAGACGTTTGCTTCGGCTGGTTCACGACAGCGTCGTTGCTTGATTTTTTCGCAGTAGCGCCCTTACCACCCGGGGTCGTACTTGTCAGTAGCTCGGATTCGTTTCGGCTCACGTCGGCAGCAATCGGCTTCACGTTGACAGGTGTTGCAGTCCGCGCAGTGTTACTGGTCTTCTTAGTGGCCGGCGGCGCACCATTCGTCGTTGCAGCGGCCGCAGCAGCCGCTTGCGCGGCGAGTCGCACTTGCCGGATTGGTCGCTGCAATATTGTCGCTGACGTCACCGCATCGCTTGTAGTCATTGGTTGTGTCGCACTGATCAGCTGGCCGCTATTCTCAACGGCTGTTTTTAAACTTAAAATCATCTGACCTTGTTTAGTGATACTTGTATTTTGTTCTTCGATTATTCGCCGTTGACCCGTGATCTCGGACTTCAAATCTTCGATTTTCTCACTTAACGCCTTGTACAGCTCGCGAAACATGCCTTCTATAGGCGTTTGGTCCATGTTTTATAATTTAAAACAACAATATAACCGGGAGTAACTGTGTTCGTGTGACAGTGTTGCCATAGGCGTTGTAACGGTGTTCCATTCCACCGTTCCCTTAAAGTAATCAAAAATAGACTTGCCGTCTTAGGAAACCTTTAAATCGTAAAACGGCCGTAGATGGTAAAACGGAACGGTGTCGCGGACCAATCGGGACGCGACAATTCAAATCACCCAATGGCGAGAGACGACGCCAAGGGGCTCACAATTATAAAAGAGAAGCTGACTGAAGGCAGAAGCCATTTTACAAATAATTTTTCTAATAACTATAAAAAGTGAAATAAAACTAAATGCTGTCCGAAAGCTTAAAAGTTATAAGTGCAACGAAAACCCCGTAGGGTAAGTGTTCCAATTTGCATTATGTATCGCTGTTGCATCACTGTTCATATTGCGTGTACAATTGTGTAAAACATATGGTGTATGAATTGTGCTACTTTTACTGCTCATCGAATTTGTCTGCCGATGATTTACGGGAGACCCCGCGACAGAACGATGTTCGTTTGGATTCAGCAAATTACATTATGACAATCGAACACGGGGTCAACGGCCGGCGAGTTCGATAAGTCGGAATCAAGGGTCATTGACCTACCTGTGTCTAGAAAAGTGAATGACGGTTGATTTTCTTTCGACCGTTATAAACTTTCCTGCTATTTCTCATACTTATGCTTCTTTATGTAAGTGTGATTTACTCAGTGTACAACCAAAATGTAAAGATAACTGCCTCATCATGATTATCAATCACGAGCGGACCACTTTGGGTCCTGTTCTGCTTCGACGAAGCAAGCCGCGGATGTCGCAGTTATCTTCGTATTGGGGGACGGCATTCTAATGGTCACCTTCGACCAATTCCAGGGTTCCAGCACCGGGTTGAGTCCCTAACGGCCAACTCTTATGGCCGGCTGATATACCAAGGGAACTACAAATCTTGAGGTAGCAGCCCTCCACTCCCTTCGGGTGAAACAGAAGAGCTACCCCGTGTAGGACACAAAGAGCACCATCGCCATGTCCAGCTGCCACCACTGAACCCCCAGAAGGACTGCGACCCGACTCTCCGCGGCTTACACAGGCCAGTGTGCCCCACCTAGATAACCATATAATTCACGCGATTAGCAAACGACCCCTTACTACTTGTGGATCTATATCCAGACTAAATTTGGCCATCCAGCCATGGGAACCGAGGTTTCATTGGCGCCCAACTACTAAGTTTGCAATCGAGTCGGTTTTATATTGGTTTTTAAGGTGTGCTATTGATAATTTATGGTGTTGGCTATAATCTTCTAGATCTAAGGCAATTTTTGTGTGTAAAATTACCTTGTGTGTGGATAATTTCAACTACTTACCTATATTCTTTACTATACCCACAACTATTTTTATAAAATTTTTTTTCATAGATTCTTCTGGAAGTTAGTAGTTAATGACCACACATCGGGTACTTCTTATTATAGGGTACTTATATTTTTTCTAGGGTGACCTACCTCACCACTGCTATTGCTGTTAAACCAATAGTACTTCTGCATTGTGATATTGCATATTAATAGCCTAATACTTTCTAGGTACTAGTGAATGTGTGATATATCCTTTTAATTTTTTTAAATTTTTTACAGTTTTTTTTAAGTTGTAAGAACACTTTGGTTCTTTTACAAAACTTTTTTAACTACCTGAAGGGTGACTTCCCTATCGGATATTCCCACATTAACTTTTATTTATATTGAATTGCTTCTGCAATCAATCTTGAGTCATTACTGTGACAACCTTGGATAATTATTGTTGAGCTTAAATTGGAAACACTTACCTGAGCATAATGGGTTACGAAATTAAGTTCTTTCACTTCAAAAGGCGGAATTAGAATATGAGGTTGAGCTTCGCGGTGGTACCGGAGACTCGGTACAGGACCTTCGTAAACAAATCGTTAAATTGTCTCAAATGTTGCCATCCGAAGACATACTCGAATCACATTTGGAACCTACAGATGATCTAAAGGCCGTTAAAGAATCCTTGTTAAAATCTCAAGGCAACATAACAGCGCTTAAAGCGAAGTTCGATAAGAATCTTGTATCAAGAGCGGAGAACCTATTAAACCACATTTATCATAGATTAAACAGAATCAGTGTTACTTCCGATATTGCCGAGGTACATAAAGTTTGCATATCAAATCTAAATTTCCAATACAAAGAACTCAATATTCTTAGACCTCAACAATCTCAAATACAAACCAAAGCTAGCACAACCACGAACCCTGATACCATACCGGATGGAATCAGTATCGCCGTGACATGTGACCGCGAGCTTACTACTAGCACTTCTAAATTAAAATTTAATGGCAAGTCATGCGTGCGCTCTTTCATTCAAAAGGTGGATGAATTCGTTTCAACAAAAAAAATATCATATGAAAAAATTCTATCGTTGGGTTATGAAATCTTTACTGACGATGCCTTGCATTGGTTTCGGGATAATAAAGACAATGCTCAAACTTGGCAAGAGCTGTGCACGCTACTCAAACAAGATTTTTCAAAAAAAAACTACGACTACCTACTAGCTACTGAAATTCGAGCGCGAACTCAAGGTGACGGAGAAAATATTGCTACCTACATTGCTTTAATGCAGGGAATGTTCTCGCATCTTGACAAACCTCTAACAGAGGAAGAGAAATTAGAAATTCTTCTTCATAATATACTTCCTTATTACACGGCCGCATTATCCACATGTTCAACGATCCAAAACGTTAAAGAACTTAAATCAGTGTGTCTCAATTACGAAAATTTAAATTCTCGTTCTTCTCATTACCGCGAACCGCCTAGAATATCTGGTTCGACCTTGCTTCCGGACTTCGCATACAAACGTACAACCAACCTGTCAGTACCGACGCCGAATCGCTTTCAATCGTACATATATGACAACAAGGCGAAAAATACTAACTCAAATTTTAACTTTAAACCTAAACCGAATGTAAACACGGTGCACAAAAATGAACCTTCAAATTCCAATGATACGAGCGAAGTCAATGCCCTAACAACTGGATTTCCAAACCAAATGGAATCCAGTTATTGCGGTCGATGCAGAGTATCGGGCCATTCACTTAAAAACTGTAAACAAGAGCGCTTTCTGATATGTTTTAAGTGCGGAAGAAAAGGTGTACGCGTACGGGAATGCCCTAACTGCAATAGAGCTCCCAATCCAAAAAACTAATCATCGAGGATTGCGACTACCGAAGAAGAAGTCCGAACGCATCATCAAGTATTAAAACTAGTCCTACCGAATGGGCGGAGTGGCTCAGCTTCGTAAAAAAATTTTCGGTATTTAATACTGTGTCGTCAATCCGTGATACAAATCCTGAAATAAACAAATCTAGACTGTTCGTCACAATTGATGTCAAAGACCAACGTCTAACTGGTCTCCTTGACACTGGCTCTTCCTCCACTATACTGGGCAACGGGAGTCACGAAGACATAATGAAATTGGGATTCCACATGGAACCCGGTAACTCTACTCAATTTGTCGCCGCGGGATGAGAAAAACTGGATTCGATTGGTATAGTTAATCTCCCTATAACCTTCCAAAATCAAACGCATACCCTGCAAGCTTATGCAGTACCGAACGTTAAACACGATCTTATTTTAGGAATAGATTTTTGGCAATTATTCGGACTATTACCCAAAAATCTAGACCGTATCGTATTCTATAATAAGTCAGAATGTGGCGTTACCGAAGTAGATGACGGAAAACCCAACAGCATTTATCAGCATTTATCAGACGAACAAAGAACAACCGCAGATGAGATAATCGCGCAATACCATAACATATCTTATGAAAAGAGAGGCCTAGGTCGTACATCTTTAACTACACATTCTATCGACACTGGCGACGCCGCTCCTGTTCGGCAACGATATTACAGAATGTCACCTGAAAAGCAGCGAATCTTAGTTGAGCAACTGGACGAGATGCTCAAAGAGGACGTTGTTGAACCATGTGAGAGTCCGTGGTCATCACCGGTCCTCCTGACCCCGAAAAAAAACGGTGAGCTGAGATTTTGCCTCGACAGTCGAAAACTCAACGCCGTGACAAAAAAAGATGCTTACAGCTTGCCTTATATCTCTGAGATCTTAGACAACCTTAGGGATGCTAAGTATCTATCAAGTGTTGACCTCTCAAAAAGCTTCTGGCAAATTTTGATTCGAGACGAGGATAGACAAAAGACCGCTTTTTACATTCCAGGTCGCGGAACGTTCCAGTTCAAATCTATGCCTTTCGGTTTGACAAACGCTCCCGCTACTCAACAGAGACTCGTGGATAGTCTGTTCTACGGTCCAGAATTCGAACATCGAGTGTTTGTATTCGTAGATGACGTCATCATAGTGGCGCAAAATTTTTGCCAGCATATTACGCTCCTAAAACGCGTTCTTAATAAACTAAAAATGGCTAATTTAACCATAAATCTAGAGAAGAGTCAATTTTTTAGATCTCAACTAAAATATCTGGGCTACATCGTAGATCAAAATGGCTTACACGCCGACCCCGATAAAGTGGCGTCTATAGCGAGATATCCCACCCCAAGAAACCGAAAAGAAGTTAGACGATTTTTGGGAACCGCATCCTGGTATAGAAGATTCATACACAATTTCAGTAGTCTGTCTGCCCCATTAAACAAATTAACATCACAAGGCAAGAATGCGCCACCCTTCTCATGGTCTTCAGAAGCGGATCAGGCATTTCTTGCATTAAAAAAGTGCCTTGTATCCGCTCCAATACTGTCCTGTCCCGACTACACTATGCCATTCGAAGTTCAAACTGACGCTAGTGATTTCGGTATCGGCGCAGTTCTTTCTCAAAGACACGATGGTCAAGAGAAAGTCATAGCATATATGAGTAAGTCTCTGTCCCAAGCTGAACGGCACTACAGCGCCACCGAACGAGAAGCACTTGCTGTACTCACCGCTGTCGAGCACTGGCGCTGTTATCTCGAAAACGGTCTCAAGTTCACGGTTTACACCGACCACTCGTCCTTGAAGTGGTTTCTAAATTTAAATAACCCCACAGGAAGATTGGCTAGATGGGGCGTAAGATTATCGGCTTATAACTTCGAAATAAAACACCGGAAAGGTACTGAAAACATAGTACCCGATAGCTTGAGCCGTTCGGTTCCTATACTCACGATAAACGACTCGCCAAGCTTAACTATACAACAATCAAATGACCCTTGGTACCTGAACATATTCAAAGGTTGTATGAACTCGCCCTCTACCTACCCAAACTATCGCGTCTTAAACGGTAAGTTGTTCCGATTCATAAAATCTTTAAATCCTTTGACCAGAGAATTCGAATGGAAAGAAGTTATTCCAGCAGAACACCGTTCCGACGTGATAACTCAAAATCATTCCAATCCTACATCGGGACACCTAGGAATCTTTAAAACTTACAAAAGACTGACCCTGAAATACTTCTGGCCAAATCTCCATAAAAACGTGGTAGAGTTCGTGTCCAAGTGTGATACTTGTCTCTCCTTTAAACATCCTAATCACACGACTCTAGGCACCATGGGTAGGCCTAAAGACTGCTGTCGCCCCTTTCAAATGCTGAGCTTAGACTTGGTTGGTCCCTTACCTGCCTCTCGTAAACAAAACACCTTCCTATTGGTAGTGACATGCTGTTTCTCGAAATATTGCTTAATTTTTCCTATAAGAAAAGCTACTGCCGACATAATAGGCAAACTATTAGAAGAAAGAATATTCTTGGTCCACGGTATTCCCAGCACTATATTGATGGATAACGGAAAGCAATTCACTGGTAACATCATGCGTAACCTTTTCGCTTCTTACAATATCCCTAACGTATACTACACCCCGTTTTATACACCTCAAGTAAACACAGTCGAACGTTACAATAAGACAATAATCACGGCGGTATCAACATGCATAGAAAAAGACCACCGATCATGGGATACTAACTTACCAAAAATTCAATTCGCCCTAAACAGCGCAGTAAGTGAAGCGACAGGATATACCCCGGCATTCCTGGTTTTTGGTCGTGAGCTACCCAGTGATGGCAATCATTACATAGACCCCGATATAGGTGACTCTATAATCTTTACACCGCGCGATAGTTATGCGGAAAATCTAGGCGTACTTCAAAAGATATTCGATAAAGTTCAACTCGCACTTATAAAAGCTCACTCTAGAAATGCTACCACGTACAACCTCCGTCGGAAAAACTTCGAATTTAATGTGGGCGACACTATATGGAAACGAACTTTTTACCATAGCGACAAAGGTGTCAAGTTTACAAAAAAACTAGCTCCAAAATTCATTAAATGCCGCATAGCTGCAAAACTATCAAAATTGGTATATGAACTCACCGATATGGCTGGTCGTAAATTAGGTGCGTGGCACATAAAGGATTTCAAGCTCACAAATTAATAAATAATCCTACTTAATACTAAATAAAATAAAGTCTAAACAAATTAATACTGTCTATTACTAATTAATACTATCTAAACTTGCTAATGTAGTCTAAACTAAATAATACGGCTTCAATAATCATTAAATACTGTTTAAGCTAATTGATGCTGTACCATCAACCTCTCTAATAATAATTCTAAATCTAATACTAAATAATCTAAACATAAATAACTTTTTATACGTTCCGTCTAAGTTGGGGACAAAACATTATGCTGGAGTGTACTCGTAGTTACAGGTTCACTGACACTATTAGGTGTAAGTGAATACCGCTCACTAACGGCGGATTCACATACTAACAACATTCAGTTACAGTCTACATCTGTAACGTGTTGAATGCCCGATGTTAGACCTAGATAGTGTCACCTTCTCTAAAAATCCTATGCTAGTGCTCGGAAAATCGGCGAGTGTGGTGTCGGTCACAGCATGGATTTGCATTTGCCCTGGCAAATGAACTTGTTATGTGCCCGGAAAGTCGGTAAGGGGAGCACCGATCACATTAACAAACTCTTAAAGTGAATACGCTCACTAACGGCGTAATTCACAAACTTTCAACATCCAAGGTCACTCAAACCTCTAAAAGTGTTTGATACCCGATGTTAAACCTAGATAGCATGACTATCTCTAAAATCCTGAGTCTACAACTACAGCTGACCCTAAAGGTCGAAGCCCAGCTAATGATTGTCCTTACAACACTCTACAGATACCAGGAACACAGAAGGTTATACTCTCTAGACAGCCGAAAAGTTCAAGAAACTTTTCTCCGGATTTTCCTTAGGAAAAATCCTGACCTAAAAAGGGGGGTATGTAACGGTGTTCCATTCCACCGTTCCCTTAAAGTAATCAAAAATAGACTTGCCGTCTTAGGAAACCTTTAAATCGTAAAACGGCCGTAGATGGTAAAACGGAACGGTGTCGCGGACCAATCGGGACGCGACAATTCAAATCACCCAATGGCGAGAGACGACGCCAAGGGGCTCACAATTATAAAAGAGAAGCTGACTGAAGGCAGAAGCCATTTTACAAATAATTTTTCTAATAACTATAAAAAGTGAAATAAAACTAAATGCTGTCCGAAAGCTTAAAAGTTATAAGTGCAACGAAAACCCCGTAGGGTAAGTGTTCCAATTTGCATTATGTATCGCTGTTGCATCACTGTTCATATTGCGTGTACAATTGTGTAAAACATATGGTGTATGAATTGTGCTACTTTTACTGCTCATCGAATTTGTCTGCCGATGATTTACGGGAGACCCCGCGACAGAACGATGTTCGTTTGGATTCAGCAAATTACATTATGACAATCGAACACGGGGTCAACGGCCGGCGAGTTCGATAAGTCGGAATCAAGGGTCATTGACCTACCTGTGTCTAGAAAAGTGAATGACGGTTGATTTTCTTTCGACCGTTATAAACTTTCCTGCTATTTCTCATACTTATGCTTCTTTATGTAAGTATGATTTACTCAGTGTACAACCAAAATGTAAAGATAACTGCCTCATCATGATTATCAATCACGAGCGGACCACTTTGGGTCCTGTTCTGCTTCGACGAAGCAAGCCGCGGATGTCGCAGTTATCTTCGTATTGGGGGACGGCATTCTAATGGTCACCTTCGACCAATTCCAGGGTTCCAGCACCGGGTTGAGTCCCTAACGGCCAACTCTTATGGCCGGCTGATATACCAAGGGAACTACAAATCTTGAGGTAGCAGCCCTCCACTCCCTTCGGGTGAAACAGAAGAGCTACCCCGTGTAGGACACAAAGAGCACCATCGCCATGTCCAGCTGCCACCACTGAACCCCCAGAAGGACTGCGACCCAACTCTCCGCGGCTTACACAGGCCAGTGTGTCCCACCAGAATTGCACTATAATCCCCTCGATTTGCAGACGACCCCGACCCTCTCTTTAATTTCAACTTATACTACCCCCAGAACTACCACTACATTTAGACCACCCATCCAGTGGTAACTGTAAACTTATACGATAATAAAATCTAATTAGTTAAACTTGCGGTTTTTATTAACAACTCTTATAATTACTTCTACTCATGTTCACCGGAGCTAGCTTGGATACTCTCTCTATCTTTTAACTCAACCAACTAGCGAGGTTTCAGCGTAATAAGCGACGGCCGCGAATATCGACAACTAAATATATTATAATGACTTAGGAAGTCGGCGCCAATAATAGCTTTGGTTACGTCTGCAACCACGAATTTCCAAGGAAAATTTCGCCTTAGGCCAATATTTAGGTTGAGCTGGACATAACCGAAGGTATTAATGGCGCTACCGTTAGCCGCTGTAAGCTGGTAATTTGTTTTCTCCCGACGTTCACGAAGCGCAGCTCGAGGGAAAACGCAGAGATCGCTTCCGGTATCCACAAGAAATTGGATTTTCGAACTGCGGTCAGTAACAAATAGGCGACCAGAAGAATGTAGACAATCCGTCGTCGCCACTAGAGATTGCCCCTGGAGTTTCCCGATTTGCCAAAGTCACAGGGAGTCTGACATCTGTTCGCCTTCTTTCCGTACTTCGCATGGTACCAACAAAGAGGAAACTTTCGGTAACTTGAGTTAGAACGGGATCGATTTTGTCTATTCCCAGAGTTTGATCGACTATGAGATCTTGCTTGCCTGTCCAACTGCATCGATAAATTCTTCACAGCGCGTTTCAGTTCGTGTATTTCATTTGCCATCGAGTCTAGCAAAGATCCGGGTGGCGCTGATGATGATGATGTTTCAGAAACGACGCGTGATGGAGTGACGATATCTTGGACACGATCGGCTAAGTCTGCTAAAACTTCCAGAGGGCTTTGAGGTTGCGAAGCCAAAAGCGTTTGCACATTGCTAGGTAGCCGGCTGCTCCATATTGTGCGCATAAAATCTTCTGGTATGCCGGTTCCAGCTAGGCCCTGCAAATGTCGCAAAAATTGCGAGGGCTTTCGGTCTCCTAGTTCCTCGTGCATTAAAAGTTGATGCACCTTTTTCTCCTTAGAAGCTGTCAGTCGCTTTATGAGTTCGGTCTTCAGCTTTTCGTATCGGTCGGTGGGAGGGGGTGTAATGATGATGTCTTTCACCTCCTTTGAATATTGATGATCCAGTTGACCAATAACATAATTGAATTTGGTGAAATCGGAAGTAATGTTAGACACCGTAAATTGGCCCTCCACTTGAGCAAACCATATTTCGGGTTCTTCAGGCCAAAATGGTGGTACACGTATTCCAACCCGAAACAATTCTGAAGATGATGATGATGTTGATCGCTCGTCACTTTTGTTTGCCATCGCCGTTTTTGTTTGTAATTAAGTATCAATTCGCTGCAGTAATTAAATCGCTTGACGCTTATAGCTTGGACCACACAAAATTTCTACATACCGTCTTTTCTCCAGTTATCTACTGTAAATTAGTTGTCCCTCGTAAAATAATTCGACATTCTTAGCATATACGAGATATGTGGCAATTTACATAGACTTCAATTTTGACTCACGGTTTTTAGATGTAGTTCTTGTAGGGGGTCACCAGTTTATGGGGGTGGTGTGACGGTACACTGTTGTGTGGTCGTTATTAAAATCCAAATTGTTTTAAACAATGTAGTGTAATTCACAAATCACAATGTAAATTATTAAAACTTTAGAAATAACAATTTCGTGCAAGAGGCCAGAACGGCGCGTGAGCAAGTTAGTCCACAATATTCAACAGCTGACTGAAGAGATACGCGGGCGGCGCGGCGCGGGTCTGGAGCGGTGCGCGTGCATAGAAAATATGTAGCTAGCTATAATACGTAGCATCATTGTAGTGCACCGGCGCGGCGGCCGATCCTTCGCCGCAGCGCGCGGTCATGCTATAAGAGGTAGCGTTTTGATCGCGTATTGTTAACCATGGAAATAATTACTTTTATTACCGGATTATATTTATACAGTAAATATATAAATATGATGTGTATAAATATATGTATTGTATTTGTGTAATATAATAATATTTAAATATAAAATATACGTGTAGTTGATAGGGATATACTTATGTAAATAACATTATGTACGATTATTTATGTGTATAAATAATGAAATATTGGAGGGACGCCCACACAAGTATATCAGCTATCTGGCCGCCATCATACAAGCTTTGCTTAGTTTGGGGTCAGATGGTGTTGTGTGTGAAATGTCCACCAATATTTATATTTATTTATATAATATTTATATATATTAACTTCTAGGTACTTACTACATTAAATAATCCTATCACGAAATGCAAAGTTTACATATTACGCCCGTTGTAAAAAAGTTTTGGATTTCACAGCACTAATAAAAGAACACAAGACACAATAGTACATTATGATATAAGTGCGCTAAGTTGATAATTACAGCCGAGGCGATATTGCTAGCTCGAGCCGTAGGCGTGAGCTATAATTAGCAGAGGCTAGGCCTTTTCAGCATTTCCCATTGGCTGGCATATTTCTTGTTCACCGATTAACAATGCGCGCGCATCAGCGCTTTTTTTTAAAGCAAGGGCACTGATCCAGCTAGTATGACATTAAGACATTAGTAATAAAGTAATTGAATATTTTTGTGTTTTGTTATAAATAAATTGTTGTGAGTTATGGTCAAAATTAATTAAATTGATAAATTAAATATTTCATTTCTGTATTATTATTTTATTTCTCATACTTAGTTAGTTTTATACGTAATGGTTCTTTTTTTCTGAGTCACTTAGAGGGTACCTCGCCTGACAATTCACGCCACTCTCGGGTGACTCGTCCCGCGGAGCAGTATTTAACCGATTTCGCGCCGAGGGCGCACGTCACTTCTTTTCGCGCATTCTTAAAAGTAACTTATACTCCAGCTGTTTATAAAGTTCGCCTCGCACCAGTTAAAGTTACCGATTCGTACCGCACCGCACCACAAGATTATTTCGCAACACACAATTCAAAGGCAGCTGCTGAAGGAAATATAATTGAGGAAGAAGAACTGCCGCTCAATCGCCCGGAGGACGCTGGATTCTTAAGGTAGGACCTTTCTTTTGTGTTTCTGGAGAAAAGGCCAAACCCCAGGGTCTTCCACCCCCTTATTGTTTTTGTTCCTTTAATTTAAATTCCACCCGCTCCGCCGTCACGAAATCTCATAGATTTCCAAGAGTACCAGCGCACCGCTGGTGACGAGAATTGTTATAATAAATAATTAATTTTCTTCGCCATTTAATGGTCCTTCGTCACTCGGATGCCTTGTTTATCCTGAGATTTCGTGGCTATTTACCCCATTCCTATTAATTTATTTATCTACCGCCTATTTTGTGTGTCTCTCGTTGGAAGTCAAGTTCGTTTTGTAGTGGTAGGGCTCTTGCCAAGCCCGCCTGGGGAAGTACCACAGCTTTGCCTATTATTCTGCCGTCAAGCAGTTACCTACTGTGTTACGGTTTGAAGGGCAAAGTTTCCAGATATACGACTGGGCTAAGAGATATAACACCTAAAATCTCAAAGTGACGAGCAGTGCAGTGTCAAACAGTGATTTAGACTCTTCATGTTCAATCAACTTCGTGACGTTTGACTTTTATGAACAGATTTGTCGTTACCCGTCTCGTCACTCTAAATAAATAATATTTGCTTATTTAAATTATTTAACATTCAAAAGTCAAACATTGCCTTTGGTTACCGCATCGCCTAATAAACTCGAATTTCGCATTTACACCGCAATTTTTATAAACCGTTTTCAATTCTGTTAATGACTACCTACATAAATCACTTATAATTACCAACGCATTATATTATCTCGTTCGCCGTTGGAAATTATTTATTTACCTACCTCGCATTTTTGTTATTTTGTACGATCACTTTAACATTTGAGTTTGGATCATACCTATTGTCTGGATTTGATCACGATGACGTCGTCTAATGATCAAAAATTAAAATTATTGGAATGTCAAAGACAAGTATATTTCGAGCGTCTTCAACAAATATACGATAAATCGCGTGCTAATTTGAATGACCCAGAATTATTGGAAGAATTTCTGTGCTCGGTTGAGACTTTACAAGAAATCAGGTGTAACTTTCAGATTTGCGTGAAAGATATCGAATCTTTATTATTGAAAATTGATAAGGATTCAGTTCCGGATTTCAATCAATGGCTCGCATTTGAAGATCTTTATTGTCGTGTTAAACGTAAACATTCTCAGTTTATTACAACCACAGCGCTCACACCAACGGTTAAACCAGATAAAACATTTCAAAATATTAAGCTAGCTCGTATAGAAATACCGGAATTTGACGGAAATGCAAACGACTGGCCTTTATTTTATGCTACTTTCCAAAGGGCTGTACATTTAAATTCATCGCTTTCCGTAACGGAAAAAATATTTTATCTCACTAGTAAATTGAAAGGTCGAGCGAAACAAGTATACATTGGATTCGTACCCTGTGAAGAAAACTATGAAACAATATATAACGCGCTCGTTTCTAAATACGAAGATAAGAGAAATCTCGCTAGTACTTATTTAAACCAAATTTTCTCATTGAAGCCCATTGTTTCCCCCACCGCTAATAACTTAGAATATTTAATCGACCAATTTTCAAATTCGCATCTCGCATTAATTAACTTAAACATACCCGACTTGTACGATTTTGTCATGTCATACCTTTTATTACAACGGCTGGACAGAGATTCGGCACGTTTATTCGAAATGGATAACCGCGATTCGGAAATACCTGCGTTTGATAAAATTACTAAATTTGTTCGCGACCGTATTAAGGTTTTGAATAGGACGAGTGAAAACTCAAGTACTTGTGTGAGAGCCAAGCTGTCAGAAAACTACATTCCGAAAAATAATTCACGCGCATTCTTAGTAAGCGATAACATTTGTACATTATGCAATGACAAACACGACCACTTGTATTCCTGTAAAAAGTACAGGACTTTAACCGCTCGAGAACGTTACGAACATGTAAAACAATTACGCGCTTGCATTAACTGTTTGAGTTCGCAACATAATTCAAACGCATGCCGGTCTAAGGGAACTTGTGCAAATTGTAAAAAAAAAGCACCACACTTCACTCTGTTTTCAAGCTGATAACAGTAGAACCGGTCCGTCGAGTGATAACAGTCGTAGTCCAGTAGTGGCTGCTCAGAATAATAACGCTACTTCAAATTTATTTTTGAATGAACCGACGAATAATGACGCTTCATTTTGTAGTATGAACGCAAATTCAAAATCTTTGCGAAAAACTCAAAATGTTTTGTTGGGTACCGTTCTTGCTGATGTTCGCAAAAGAGACGGTTCCGTGATTCAAGTTCGTGTCCTCGTGGACAATGGATCGCAAAATCATTTTATTTCCCGCTTCGCTTGCAGGAAATTAGGTATTAACATCTTTCACGATGATACTGACCGTTTCGTAAACGGAATTGGTGGCAGCTACCAGTCTATATTAGGCTATACAGACGTAACGTTGGTATCTAAATATGACAGAAACGTTAACTTGCGGATTAAACCTCTCGTTCTTAAAACCATTTCAAGTTGTTTGCCCAGCTGTGAATTTGACATCTCACCGCTGTCTTATATAGGTAAACTCCAGCTGGCAGACCCGCATTTTAATAAACCCGCCGAGATCGATATTTTGTTGGGGGCTGAAGCCTTTTTACAGATATTACGACCCGGAAAATTGCTGGGTCCACCAGGGCGTCCCGATCTTTTGGAAACTGCTTTTGGATACGTAATATTAGGATCAATAGCTACGTTACAGGCTCATAATGGATCAGACAATAATGAAAACAATCACTCATTTTTCTCGTCGAGTGAGGGTAATTCAATTGAAAGTTTAGTTTCCAAGTTCTGGGATCTCGAATCGGTACCCACTAAAACTTATTTGTCTGAAAGGGATCAAGAATGTGAAAACTTCTACGCGTCAAACACGCATCGCAATAAAGTTACTGGACAGTATGTTACGGCTTTACCATTTATAAAATCAACCGTGACGTTGGGTGATTCATTAACCGTAGCCTCTCGCTGTTTTTCATCCCTTGAACGAAAATTCCAAACAAATACCGCCTTAAAAATGGAATATGACACTGTTTTGAAAAATTATATTAGTGAGGGTATATTATCACCTGCACCACCGCTAAATAATAAAAATTATTACGTTATTCCGCACCATGGCGTCTGCCGGGAGGGCAAAGCGCTACGTATTGTATTGAACGCGAGCGCAAAATGTGTTGACACGAACGCTTCACTCAATGACTGTCTACATTCCGGCCCTAATTTACAAGCTAATCTAACCGCGATTATTTTAAAATTTAGATTGTTTCCAATCGCACTGACCGCTGACATCAGACAAATGTTTTTAGCAATAGGAATCCGCGAGGAAGACCGTCGTTTTTTGAATATTCTATATAAATTTGACGGCGATTCTACCACCAAACTATATCACTTTAATCGGGTTTGCTTTGGCTTGCGATGCTCGCCGTACCTCGCTATGAAAACAGTCAAACAACTCGCTCAAGATGAAACTGATCTTCCAAACGCATCGGAAACCGCTGTTAATAATTTATACATGGACGACTTGGGAGCTTCGGTAGCTACCGCTGAGGAAGGTGCTCAGCTGGCACAAGATTTGATCGAGTTATTTAAGCGTGGTGGGTTTGACTTGGTTAAATTTGTGAGCAACTCACCTAAAGTGTTAAAAGCGATTCCACTGGAAAATCGTTTATCTTCGAAAATCGAATTCGACAAAGAGGATAATATGAAGCTTTTAGGCCTAATTTGGTCTCCAGTCGAAGACGAGTTTTCTATTGCCGTAAAATTTAACCCGCAGTCAAAATGCACAAAACGCCTTATGCTTTCGACGGTCGCGAAATTATGGGACATTAACGGGTTTTGCGGTCCTGTTATATTACACGCAAAGTTATTAATAAAAGCTGTTTGGACGGCACGCGTCGACTGGGATTCTACCCCACCGCTGGACATTTGTTTAGCGTGGAAACGCTTCTTAACGGAGCTCCCTACGTTACATAATTTTAAAATACCCCGTTTTGTAGGTATTAGGCCTAACTCTCGCGTCATACTCTTAGGGTTCGCGGATGCTTCAGAAAAGGCGATGGGTGCCTCCGTGTACCTTGCCACTCAACATACCTCGGGTAATAACCAGGTCCATTTGATAGGCTCAAAGAGCAAGGTCGCCCCGCTCAAAATTGTCTCTTTAGCTCGTTTAGAGCTGTGCGCGTTATTATTATTATCCAAATTGCTTCGATTTATGATAGAAACTATTTCTTGCCGCTGTCAAATAGATGAAATTTTCGCGTTTACTGATTCGACAGTAGCCCTTCATTGGGTTCATTCGTCTCCGCATCGATTCGACACTTTTGTTGCCAACCGTATCTCTCAAATACAGGACAATCTTCACGCAAACCATTTTTTTCACTGTGAAAGCGCACTGAATCCTAGTGATTGTTTAAGTCGCGGCCTTACACCTGGTCAATTTTTAAACCATAAATTGTGGCTACATGGCCCCCCGTGGGCTTTAAATGAAGTACACACATGGCCGATTAATAGATTTATTTTTAATCCCGCACAAGATGAAAAACTGTTAGAGCTTAAAAGGCAGGCAAACATTTTTCTTGTCACCGATGATCCAGAACCTTTTCTATGTTCTCTAGCTAAGCGCGTTTCTTCTTGGTCTAAGCTTCTCCGCATCGTCGTTTATATATATATATTTATTAGGAAACTTCCCCGCACTGATAGAATGCAACTTACACATTTACACTTTGCTGAGACTGCGATTATAAAAGCCCTTCAACGACAATATTTTCAAAATGACATGAAAACTATTTCAAAAGGTCAACCAGCCTCTAAGAAACTTCTCCCGCTTTCTCCGTTTTTGAAAAATGACATCCTCCGCGTCGGTGGACGATTACATAATTCATCTCTCGAATTCGATAGTAAGCATCCAATTCTTCTCCCGAAAAAGGATCATATAGTCAATCTTATCATCGACTATTATCATCGCAAATACCTACACGCAGGGCCACAGTTATTATTGTCGTTACTGAGACAGAAATTCTGGATTATATCCGGACGCAGTACTGTCAAACAACGCTTTCATTTTTGTAACAGCTGCTTCAAAGCTAAACCACGCACAGAGACGCCGTTTATGGCTTCTCTTCCCGCTGTTCGCGTAAACGAAGCATCAAAGCCCTTTCTTTGGACGGGCGTAGATTATGCGGGTCCACAAGATATTCTCATTAGCCGCTATCGTGGTGCACGAAGGGAGCGTTGTTATTTTTCGCTATTTACCTGTTTGATAACCCGCGCAGTACACATAGAGATTTCCGTCGACTTATCAACAGCTTCCTTTCTTCGCGCCTTTCGTAGATTCATAGCACGTCGAGGAAAAGTCCTTTCGCTATACTCCGACAACGGAACAAATTTTATAGGCGCGAAAACAAAACTCAATGAACTTAATAAATTTCTTAAATCCAAAACATTCGGTGATTCCTTTACACAAGAAACCCTTTATCAAGGTATAAATTGGGTTCTAAACCCACCATCCGCTAGCCATATGGGCGGACCTTGGGAAAGTATGATCCGGGTTCTAAAGGTCCACCTGCGCCGTACTATAGGAAACGCTCTCCTCACGTACGAAGAAATGCTAACAGTAATAACGCAAGTCGAGGCTATCCTTAACTCAAGACCTATAACCACGTTAAGCTCTGACCCCTCGGAACCTGAAGCTTTAACCCCTTCGCACTTTCTAACACAAGGTCCATTAGATTCTTTTCATTCCGATCCGCGCATAGATTCCGTAGACTTGATCCGCAACAAACGTCTAGTTGACAGCATAGTTCAGAGATACTGGAACCGTTGGAGACGGGAATACCTCAACACGCTCCAAACTCGTGTCAAGTGGAATACTAAAACTAACCCGGTAACTAAAGGCACTGTAGTTTTACTTAAAACAGAAAATTCACCGCCACTACAGTGGCCATTAGGTATAATTGAAGATATTAAATCCTCTTCGGACGGCATCGCTCGTATTGTGGAGATACGCACAAAAAATGGCACTTACATTCGACCAGTGGTAAAACTGTGTGTTTTACCCTCCCAATAATTCGCACCTTTTGTTTTTCTCTTACGCATGTCTACTTAGCATGTGTAAATCTAATTCACACTCTTATTTTTTTTCATTCTCTTTTACATGCGTATTTAATATTTATTTATTCCAGACATCCGTGATTAGTCACTGGATGCATTATTACCCGCACCCTTGCTCCAACCCGCACCCTTGTTTTTTACCCGCACCATTTTTATCCAACCCGCACCATTGATTTTACCCGCATCATTCACCCAACCCGCAAGTTAAACAATTTATCCGTTTAACCTATATCCTATCCACACTATATGTATTTGTATATTTTCCGCATCTAATACTTATTTGTATTGTTTCCTATTCCTATTTCCCTTTAGTTCAGGAGCCTACAACTCCTGAAGGCCGGGGGGATGGTTCTTTTTTTCTGAGTCACTTAGAGGGTACCTCGCCTGACAATTCACGCCACTCTCGGGTGACTCGTCCCGCGGAGCAGTATTTAACCGATTTCGCGCCGAGGGCGCACGTCACTTCTTTTCGCGCATTCTTAAAAGTAACTTATACTCCAGCTGTTTATAAAGTTCGCCTCGCACCAGTTAAAGTTACCGATTCGTACCGCACCGCACCACAAGATTATTTCGCAACACACAATTCAAAGGCAGCTGCTGAAGGAAATATAATTGAGGAAGAAGAACTGCCGCTCAATCGCCCGGAGGACGCTGGATTCTTAAGGTAGGACCTTTCTTTTGTGTTTCTGGAGAAAAGGCCAAACCCCAGGGTCTTCCACCCCCTTATTGTTTTTGTTCCTTTAATTTAAATTCCACCCGCTCCGCCGTCACGAAATCTCATAGATTTCCAAGAGTACCAGCGCACCGCTGGTGACGAGAATTGTTATAATAAATAATTAATTTTCTTCGCCACGTAAAATGTTTACAACTTTTCTGACATAAAAACTCTTTACTAAGATTTAAAAAGGTACCGTTCGTTTTAGACGGAGCATTTTGAAACTTGCGTTTTACATTACATTACCGCACAAGTACGTAATAAGATACATTACGATACAGAAATTGGTGCAATAAGAGACCCTTTACGAGCAAATATGTGATAAATAATATTAACTATACCACGTTTGCCTATTATTTGCATTGCATAGTTTTTTTAGTAGATTACAATAAAATACAAACAGTATTCCCATTTTTCGGTTTAAAAAAAATGTTCTTTGTCCTGGGGCAAAATGGCGTCGGACGATCGCGACACAGAAATGGCGGAGTACCATTCGTATATTTTATTTTTTCAGGCCAAATGAAAAGGGACGGCCCATTTTCCATGGGCATTTGCCCCACAGCAAAAGTGCAGGAGACTCGACCAAAATTGGATCATTGTATAGGATTTTAAAATTATATTGAGGAACTGTTAATGTTTTTATTCTGCATAGCGGGGTTTAAAAGATATCAACTAAAACGTTGAAAAAAAAACGCGATGTGTGAGTTTCGAACGAATCGAGCATATTTTACATTCTTGTTGGAGTCGAGTTTCGAACGAACCGGATGTTGTGTAAATTTTGTTCACTTTTTTTTTTTGGCGTCGCACGCTTTTTGTGTTTTCACATATTACATATTTCAATATTTTCAAGTTTTACTAAAAACCGTCAAAGAAGTACGTTCACGAACATGAAATAGTAATTTGTAATAACCCACCTAATAATTATATTGCACATTGCCACTCGAAAATACACAAGTTAAAGAAAATAATACAATGAGGCGACATGTTTTTTTCACGTTGGCGCCAAAACTAGAATGTCGCAATCCGGGTAAAATGACACAAGCACGTTAACTTTACGTAAACGTCAACAGAAGAAAAAAAGAGAAAAAACATGGCTGGCTTTAGGTACAGTCATTAAAGTACTTTTAATCACACCAATTTGCAATCCCCGCTTGGCACGTTAGTTTTGAATGTACAGTTTACATTATTTAATTAAATGTTAATTTACTTAAATAACTTTTTTAGGTCTCCGGGGCTAATTAAGTACCTAAACTTGAAACGACGTGGGGCAAAAATGAGCCGTCTCCTTTATTTCTATTGTAATAGTGGTAAATTTCGCGTAATTGAAATTCCGAACAGGCTAGTACCAACATTATAACGTGTTAAAACGTACCTATACATGTCACAATCCGTCTTCCAATAGAGAGCTTTGCTTACGCAACTATGCTTTGCGTAAAGCACGTGAAGGGCTAATGGTGCTACGGTAATTAAGAATAACGTAGTAATATAATGAAGAAAGAAATAAGTCCAGTAGTTTTGAAGGTTACTCCTTACAAACAATGTGATCTTTCTTGTTTATAAAATTGTTGGTTTAAAATTATAAATAATACAATTTTTATAAGCAACCAAATTAAACAGTCGGATAACATGATAAAAACAGCCTGGAATATAATAAACAAAGAAACGGGAAAATGCAAAATTCGTGAAAAATTTAATAAACTGACAATAGATAATAAAATTGTTACAAATAGATCTGATATTGCCAGTGCATTTGAAGAATACTTTAAAAACGTACCTAATAAAATAACAAAACACTTGGCATCTGCGGATTCACGGGCTGAGTTATTACTAAGCGAAAATGTAAACAAGCCGTTGTCTTCCTTCACATTTCATGAGGTATCTGCACTAACAATTACTAAAACTTTTAAAGAGATTAAAGTAAAGACAACTGAAGATTTATGGGGAATGTCAGTTAAAGTTTTGGAAGGCATTTTGAAAAGCATCGCACCTTACCTAGCAGCCTTATTCAATTCATGCATCAAAAATGGGACATTCCCGGATCTCATGAAACATAGCAAAGTGCTACCACTATTTAAATCGGGTACAAAAGAGGATCCTGGTAACTATAGACCAGTTTCCATTCTGCCGTGCGTCAGTAAGATTTTTGAAAAACTTATTTTAGGTCAGCTGTTGACTTATTTTAATTCAAATAACCTACTACATAAACAGCAGTTCGGTTTTACAAGGGGAAGATCAACGACTGACGCAGCCATAAGTCTCACGAAGTTTATACTGAGTGCGTGGGAAGACTGTCACGATGTGGTTGGTGTTTTTTGTGACCTTTCTAAGGCATTCGACTGTGTCAATCACAAGATATTGCTAAACAAGTTGGCTTTTTACGGTATTTCGGAAAATGCTTTGACCCTTATTACATCTTACTTAAGAGATCGAATTCAACTTGTTGATATAGATGGGGTAAGATCACAAGGATCGTCTCTTAAAATGGGAATTCCTCAGGGATCAATACTAGGGCCGTTCCTGTTCTTAGTATATGTAAATGATCTTCCCTTCATGACACAAAAATTTATTTATTCCGAAATTATTATGTTTGCTGACGATACGTCGCTATTATGTAAAATCAAAAGAGGTGGCTCGGAGTTGTCAGCAGTTAATGATATGCTGGCTAGAGTATGTGACTGGTTTGATGCAAACAGTTTAGTTCTGAACCCTGTAAAAACAAAATTCATACGATTTTCCCTTTCAAATGTGCGAACTGTAGAATTCAGAATTGAACTGAAAGATCAACTTATACAACTAACCGATACAGCAGTCTTCTTGGGCATCACGGTGGACTCAAAGTTACAGTGGGGTACACATATTAATAAACTAAATGACAGGCTGAGCTCGGCGGCACATGCTGTCCGACAAATAAGAAAAATAGCTGATATCTCCACAGCTAGAATGGTGTATTTTGGATATTTCCATAGTGTGATGGCGTATGGTGTGCTACTATGGGGCTCAGCCGCTGACATAGATTCAGTATTCATTTTGCAAAAAAGAGCAATTCGAAATTTATATAATGTACCTGCAAGAGGTTCACTCAGAGAAATTTTTAAAACTATAAATATTCTTACCTTACCATCACTGTACATATACGAATGCATTATGTATGCGAGAAGACACCAATCCATTCTCAGGAAAATGTCGGATGATAATCCTAGAACACGGCATATCAACAAATTTGTTTTTCCAAAGTGTAGACTTCAGAAGACAAATGTTTCCTTTGTTGGCAATTGTGTGCGTTTTTATAATATTATTCCTAATCAGTTGGTAGGTCTCAAAGAAAAAAAGTTTAAGACTGCTATAAAAAAGTATTTAATAAGAAAAGCCTTCTACACAACCAAAGAATTTATTCAAAGCAGAAAAGAGTGGTCGAAGGAGATAAGTATTACATTCTAATTTTAACTAGACATTGGCATAACATCATGAATTCATTACATTTTGTATTATATAACATCACAGTATTTATAATATTCTTTATTGACATTTTTTATTTTATTCTTTATCACAAACATGTTCTCTGACAAAGCCCCTTTACAGCTGCATTATTTATATGACAAGGCCTTTTTACAGCCGCTTAAGATATTAAATTAATTATTTCTTTAAAATTGTATAATGTGACGTTACCAAGTGATGTTAATTTCCAATGGTTCGAATAAATGAAATTGAAAATTGAAATAGGCAAGCTGTTGCCTGTGAATTTGTTCACTTTCTGATTGGTTTTATTTTCTCTTAGACATATTTGTATTTTTCGATATCAACAATGGGTAGTTAAGTTATACGTAACATTAGCTATCTGGAAATTAAAATCATGTTAAGAATCCTTTCCTAAATCGAGATTGTTTGAAAAGTGTTTTCTGACACGTGACGTTTATACTTTTACAGATGTTTTCTATTTACATGTATAATGTTATCACTATAGTGGGCGGGTGGGCTTCAAGTTTTACTTATTTTTGATGACATGGGGTTCGGTGTGTCTAGATGGTAATTACTTCAGCAATACTTTTTTAGGGTTCCGTAAAACGTAAAAACGGAACCCTTATAGATTCGTCATGTCTGTCTGTCTGTCCATCCGTATGTCACAGCCACTTTTTGCCGAAACTATGAGAACTACACTGTTGAAACTTGGTAAGTAGATGTATTCTGTAAACCGCATTAAGATTTGAACAAAAAAATTAAAAAAAAGAAAAATTAGGGTTGCCCCTCCATACTGAGAATTGAAACTCAACAAATTTTTTTTCATCAGACCTACACGTGTATCGATAGGTCTTCAAAAATGATGTTGAGGTTTTAAAAATCATTTTCGTCTACACTGAATAATTTGCGCGAGATACACTTCCAAAGTGGTAAAATGTGTGTGTCCCCCCCTCTAACTTCTAAAGAGAATGAAAAATCTAAAAAAAATATATGATGTAAATTACCATGTAAACTACCACCGAAAATTAGTTTGAACTCGATCTGATGAGTAGTTTTTTTTAGTACGTCATAAATACACTATTATTGAAATTACGATCAAAGTTACAACGAACTACAAGAACTATATGTACTATGTATATTATGTTACTTGCTGCAACGGAACCCTTCGTGGACGAGTCCAACTCGCACTTGGCCACTTTATTTTATTTTTTACACAGATGGAAACCGACACAACCACACATTGTCTATACTTGAAAACGAAACGTATTTTCGGGTAAATAGATTGGTAAATAATCTACATGTTTGTGCTTTTAAAAAACTACAAAATATTATGTACAATGATTACAAATGCTAATACATACCTAGTTTAAATATATTTAAACCAATAACAACAACATTAAGTGAAACAACCATTAGGTAATTTAATTTCTGGTATTTTGAACTGAGGTGTTTGTTTGTTTGGCGGTTGTTAAATAGAAAAATATTACTTACATATTTATGTAAATTTCATTATTATTAAATATTTCTCTACCTAATAATTATTAGTTCTAGCATCCACATACAATGTTACCTGAATTATCCAAAAATAAATGCAGAGTACAGGTTAATCAGAAACCTAGTATACATATTTATTTAAACTCATCAATATCAGTCCACCCGTTCTTTCTTTCAACATCTTTCGTTCTTTGTTCTCAATTTAGATACTATGTAAAAATAGAAACTTAATAATTTTACCCACACGCGCATTCATTAGTAACTATTACAGTATCTGTGATTTATCGTAATGTTACGTGTACTTACTGTACTTAGTTATATTAAGACCTAAGGTGAGCTTAGCTCGTATCTTTCTATTAGCGCTAACGCGGCGGAAGAAGAATGACGTGGGGATGAAATCTATTCCTTTTTTTCGGAATGAAAACTACTTTTGGTGGTGCGCCAGGTTTTTTTCGGGAGCTGTAAGTGAAGCTGATCTGTTGCGATCCAAGATGAAAGGCTCCATCGGGTGAACTAGGGACCGCCAAGGGTACCGGAATGAAAAAGATACAGCTGCTCTTCACTGCAGTGTCGCTGTGCTATTTTGATTTATATTTAATTTTAAAAATACAAAGTTTGATTTATGTCTTTTTTCTATTTATCCTACTAACATGGTCATGCTATTTAGTATTACAAAATATATCAAAGTTGCGGTTACATATTATATTATTACAGAATAAATAAATAAAACTCCTAATAAAGTGTTCACTTCTACTGTGCGGTCTAAAGTGCACACATTTTTTTAAAGCAATAGACTGATGCCCTTTTTATATATGATATCGTAAAACACGCATTTATTTAATTATAAAACACGACTACATATTAAATAAATACATGACTAAATCTTGTGATTCAGTCATATTTAGTTTTCATTTCTTTCATTCGACTGTTTTTCAATAAATGGTTTATTGTGTGTATATAGACAATAAAAAACAAATTGATATATTTTTTTAAAAACATGTATGATTAATCTGAATGTTTTCATATACTGGATTTCGGGGAACGATGACCTTGAGTGATCGTAGCTTCTATCTTACTCGCAGCGACGCGGCGTATTGGAGAGGGGAAGGGCGACGCGCGGGTGAAATTTGATTTTTTCCTGGCACTAGGCCCGCTCTTAACGCCAACAGAATCGACTGAAACTGAAAATGCGCAAAGCGTTTAGTAATTTCCTCGCTAGGGGGGGGATGAAAAATTACGTGTTACACTCGAGTGCAAAGATTTTTCACCTTGTAGCTCGCGTAACTGTTTCCCTTATCAATAAATCGGTATTTACTTGACCGCCATTTCGCTCGATGTGAGCGACGATGCAACACGCTTAGCTAATAGAAACTGATTCACTTCAACAATACCGAACCTTGAGTATCTACATGCGAAATTAAACCAACAACTAAACTAGCAAAAGATATACCAAAACGTTTTTCAAAGTTTGCCTGAAATAAATCGCTCTTATTGATAAGGTCGTCTATTGTTACATTATTCTAAGGTTTTCTTTTTTTTTACTTTTATAGGTTTACACTTGACCGCCATCTCGCCTGATGTAAAGCGACGATGCGGTCTACGATGGAGCGTATTTACCTAAAAGAAACCGATTCACTCTCGATTTGAAGACACCAAGATTATAACTATCAGGATAAACCCACTTAGGCAAGTCAGTCACAGCCTAGACGTTAAGTAGAGTCAAATCTCTTTGTTCGTGTCTTTGGAACATCAACCATGAACCGGTGCCGCCTCTTCGAGCTACGAGAAGTCCGATAGAAAAAAAGGCAAGGTGGAATTAGATCATGCAGATCAGTAGGTACACTCTCCGAAGTGTATCCGATAAAAACCCGATAAGCTAGTAATTTTCCGGCGATGTTCAAGACTTTGAAGTCTTTTCCGCACTAGAGTGTTTTTGGCTATGAGCAGGGTTGGCATGATTAAAACAAGTTGTTTTAAACACATGTTTAAATCAGTGTTTAAAACAGTTTGAATTTAAACAGTGTTTTAATCACATGTTTAAAAACAAAGATTAAAACAAGTATTAAACAGTGTTTAAAACATAAAGAAAAAAACGCATGTTTAAAACTACTTTTTGAAGGAAAATAAATTAATATTTAGGGATATAATAATAGATTGACATAAAACCAGTTGAGCCTATGCTATTTATTTTATTTTTTGGTACCTACTCACAAAAGGAATTATGAGTTTTTGAAAAGAAACATTACAAAGAAAGACACTTCAATGTATACCTCTAGAATTAATAGGTAATTATTCCCCGTCGGTCCTGTTAGGAAAGTCCCCAATGTCGACCATCGAAAGAAAGTAATTAAATGGACTAGTAGGGTATTTCCCGTATTAAAATAGAAATATTGTAGTTTCCCCATTGAACTCTTAAAAACGGCATCTATAACAATGGGTTTCCCCTGTTAAAAATGAACATTAGTTGGAAGACACAGGTGAATCTAAACCGTTTAGTACAGATTAGATATAGGTACGCACGCAACACAAAACAACTGTGTAACCAATAACCATTTTGCAAATTTGAAAGTACCTAGCCTATAAATCATTAAATATGGAGTCTATTTGAAATGAAATGAATGGACAAAACTAAAATGAATAAAAAAACATAAAAAACAAAAAAAAATACTTGTTTAAAACATTTTGAACTGTTTGTTTTATAAAATAAAAAAAACTGTTTTTTTTTTCCAACCCTGGCTATGAGCCTTTCGATCGATTTCAGAGCCTCAAACTGATACTTAGCCGACCCATCCCAAAGGTGCGAACAGAGCGAACTCCATACAAGAGCGAATCTGTGCTTTGTATAAATAACAAAAGTAATTGTTCAGATTTGAAAAACTTTCGCACCTTTGAGAGGACAACTAGTTTTTTGGCAGTTAATTTAGCCTTGGACTCGATCTACGAGCCAAAGTTGAGCGTGGATGTCAGAGTAACGCCCAAAAGCTCAAGATGATCAGTAACTGGCACGGATACACCTCGAAAAGTAGGAGTCTGTTGAAATTGACTCCTTTTTCGGAGAACAGACACGCCTGCGTTTTCCCTCGTTAAACTTGGCCAAATTGGTTTCGCCCCATTTAGAGACTGCCTCAAGGGTCAAGTTCAAACGGTCGATCATACTCTCTCTCAATATCTCAGTTTGCTGTCCACTGGCTCTCGCGCTAGATGTGTAACTCTCGACAACGGTGCTATCATCCGGGTACCCAAAGATACCGGGCTTCAACCGATCCTTTATGTATAGCAGAAAAAGCATCGCAGAGAGTACCGACCACAGAAATCTAAATAAAAATATTTAGATTTCTGTGGTACCGACCCTTGAGGGACACCGGCGTTGATAGCCATTTGATCCGACGAGCAGCCATCAATGACAACTCGTATTGATCGATCCCTCAAAAAGTCCGATATCCACGCAATAAACCCTAAAGACAAACCATAACTAGAAAGCTTGCTGGTAGGACTGGTAGGACTTTGGTAGGAGTCTTAGCAGAGTCCGCCTGGGGAAGTACCACACCTTTGTCAATTATTCTACCGCCAAACAGTAATGTGCAAACATTGCTGTGTTCCGGTTTGAAGGGCAATGTTTCCAGAGAAATTACAGGGCTTCGAGATATAACAACTTAGATCTCTGGGTGACGAGCGCAGTGCGGTGCGGTGCTAGATACCTAATGATTTTGGCTCTTCATGTTCCAATAGCTGCGTGTCACTGTGCTGTTATGTGGCAGGCATGTTGGTTACCATCAGGCACATGTCCTGCTCGTCTCGTCAATCTTTATTTAAATAAAAAATAAATTATAAGGCCATCATGCCAAACCCTGTCGAATGCCTTCGAGATATCCAGGGAGACTGCAAGTGCTTCCCCGTGTTTCTCGATAGCTTCACTCCAGATGTATGTGACATACGCTAGAATATCCCCAGTGGACCGTTTCGGCGAAACCCGTATTGCCGTGTAATTTTCTATACTATTTTTGTAATTTAAGTGCAATAAAGTGTTTATCTCTCTATCTAAATACAGAATGTACTGCTCACTCGTTGTACACGTAGAAAGAAATAGTCGCTAAGTCTTCAAGTCACCATCGCATCCCTTTACTGCCTAATATACCTAGGAAAATAGTATACCTATAATAATGCAATAATAATGGAGTTTTCGATTTTTATTTTCGGTGTGATTTATTACCAGTAGATCCCACATTACGAATACAATAGGTATAATCCGGGTCAACCAATAAGAAAGTCGGTCAAAAAGCATCCCCGGGCTTACGGCGGCTTTGGAATTGAATTGTTATTGGCAAGTATTTGCTAATTTATTTATTCTATCTATTGTTATATACTTTATAATTATCTATTGTTTTATTACGTACATAACTTATTTATATACAGCCGATACGTAAAAGAGCGACGTCACTTGTCACATGATGAAAGTTTATAATTAAAATAAAATACATCTAAGATTTCCATTATCAAAGAGAAAATCAGTTTCATATTTGTGTATATTCATATAGATAATATTTTTCTGTTTCTTTCTGCTATCTTTGGTGTCTATGGAGTTACGAAAGTTACGGGGAAACAAAGTGCAGTTGTGTAGTAGGTACATATGTGTAGGTAAAAAATCTAAAGCAATACCCTGAAAAAAAATAACTCCCACAGACACAGCGAATCATAGTGTGGGAGCTAGGAACACACCTGGCCCTCCTGACCTTACCTCCTGACCTGTACAACTATCAGCCGAGTAACCTTCCAAGTCATTCCAGTCCCCCCAACGAACTTCTACACGTTACCCTCGAGGGAGCGAAGTTCGTGTAAACAACTCGTCCTCGACAGCGGGGATTAGCCATCAGACAACGAAAACCAATCAATGATTGGTAAGTAATCATCTGATGGCCAGGGTGCACCACGTGGAGGTTCCTGAGCTTCGCACCCCAATTTTCCTGGGCTCATCTAAGTAGGTCACAACTCGTTTTCCTCAACCCACTTCCTCCGTGTCTTTGGAATATCAACCATGAAACGGTGCCCCCCCCCTTCTTTGAGTTACGAGAAGCGCGACAGAAAAAGAGGAAAGTGGTATTAGATCATGCAGAGCAGTTGCACACTCTCCGAAGAATCGTGCAACATAATCGCGGCGTGCCACCCGCGTCACTTGCGCGTGTCTCCCGCCGCAGTCGTCGCCGCGGCGGCTGCGACATCCGTCACCCGTCGCGCGCCGCCGCCAGCCAATCAATCAATCAATCGCACACCGTTATTCGCAAATCATCCACTACGTACACAAATTGTCCCGCCAACTCCCGCCGTGGCCTGATTTGTTCCGTTTTCCCCCGGTACATTCCGCCGCCTACCTTCCCCCGGTCACCTGCTACTTTTCATTCGATTCGCAGTTTTCAATCAATCCGGTTTAATTGTTGATTTACGGGCTCTCGTCACGTGTTGCGTCTCGCTGCCGGGGAATATTATTCTGAACAATGTCACAAGTACTCGAAGTACTAAAATATTTTACTTTATTCTGTGTTCCAGAGCCCGCAACCAGGTTACTATCGATCTTTCTTATTATTCAGCATATATATATAATGTAAGACATAAACGGTTTAAGCGTTGAAATATTCGCGTGACTAGATACGTACAATTTTATCTAAAAGGAATATCAATTGTGAAGAAGTTTCAAGAAAAATCTTTAAAGTTAAATTTCGGAAAATGCAAGCTTTGAATTTTATAAAACCCTTTCGTTTCTAGAGCCGATGCCGTGATACGTGTAGCAAATGAAGTGCAGATTCGAAGAAACAGCCGGCTCGGCTAGGGCTGCCACCCGCGCGGTTTGTTGGAGCGTGGGAGGCGGCCGCCAGAGGCTTTACACGTTATGTAACCCGTCAAATTTTAGCCAGATAACATATACAAATGTGTTTTTCACTATTATACACTTGACCGCTATCATGCCTATGCCTGATGTTAAACGACGATGCGGTCAACGATGGAACGTTACCTATAAAAAACAGATATGCGATGTGAAAACGTGTCTTTTTGGAGTGAAAACTTCTTTTGGCGCGCCTAGACAGGTTTTTGGTGGGCTGTGAATTGCATTCTAGCGTCACGCTCGGGTATGATACAAAATCTTCGGGTAAACTCGGGATCATAGTCATTGGCTATCTAGAAATGCGTCAGCCAATGGGAATTGCCAAAAGGACGTGGCCTGCCCATTATGGCATGGCCATCTAGAAATGCGTCAGCCAATGGGAAATGCTGACCAATTTCTAGATGGTCATGCCATGATGCCCAGGCCACACCCTCCGGTTACACTCGTGTAGTTACCAAAGTAAGCTGTCAAATCCTGAGTTATAAGTTTTCACTTCTTTCGGCAGTTCCTATGACTGCCAATTTTTTTTGTCTATTGTGTTGTAATTAACGTGTGCGAGGTTACAAGTAACATTGTAGTCTCTTTGAGCTAATCTATGACATTGGGAACTATAGGTATGTCAAGATAGTTACATGATGGCAGCCCTAGACCCGAGCGCGCGCACTCGGGCGGCGCGCGCCACTCGACGCTCGCAGACTCCTCGAGACGGCGCGCTCCAGCGCTCGCGGGACAGCAGCTACTGATACCTAATCTATATATATACGAGTATGTTATGAATCGATCCGATACAGGAAACTGACATACAATTAAGATAATTAATTTTATATACCTTCTATTACTATTCTATTTCTATTTGAGATTATTTTTTATAATAAATATAATTACTATTTTGTCTGGAATCTTATAATAACCATGTAACTGATCGATGTAATTAATATATTTCATAATTATGACATGTACAGAAAGTATGAGTATGATGATAAATGAGTATGATTACGATTTATTCGGGTTTATCGCGTAGTACAGTCCTCTGTCCTAACCTTAGAAGTCAAACTGAAAAAGTAACAGCACTCAAGTTTAAAAAAATATCTAGGTGTTTCACAAGCCTCAACTCTTAATATTGATTCTCGTTTGCACTTCCGTCTATTTTCCAAGTGCAGACGTTCAAGTTTGTCGTCACCAAGGGCTTTAACAGTGAAGGAAAATAACATAAGGAACGAGAAAAGGCCTGTTCCATGCAAAAATTACTGTGTTTCTGTGTATAATAAGTATGTATTTAGGACTATTTAAATATTACATCAACTATCTGGCCGCCATAGTACAAGCTTTGCTTAGTTTGGGGTCAGATGGTGTTGTGTGTGAATTGTCCAGCAATATTTATTTAATAATTTAAGCGAAATGTTTTGAAAAATATATTTGTCAGTCAAATGAATTTTTTTAGACAACCCATTTGCAACGTATTTGTTGACATATTAAATTGAATCTATATCTATACTAATATTATAAAGAAGTAAAGTTTGTGTGTTTGTTAAATTATAAGGGGCAATCTCGGGATCTACTGAACCGATTTTAAAAATCTTCTTCTTTCACCAATAGAAAGCCACATTATTGCTGAGTGTCATAGGCTCCGAGCAAAGCCGGAACGGGCCGCTAGTATAAAATACTTTTCATCCAATAATCAACTCGGTGAAGGTCGTAGCATAGCGAGATCTCAGACCATATGAACTGCCGATAAAAGTGAAAACTTATTACTATTTTTTTATATCAAACAGTACTAACATTGCACAATACGTTACCTGTTTAGTTAGATACTAATACTGCTATTACTCATGTAATACACACAAACTCCCTAGATTTCATCCATCCTAAAAGCGTAGGTACCTATAACGCGCACGTCCCGTTCTACTGCTCCACCCTTGCTCCGACGTAACACCGCCACGTCGCTACATTAGCATGTCGTTGAAGCTAGCCAGCTAGCTAGCTAGTTGAAGAGCATAACGATTTCCCTCTACCAACAAGTACTCAATACGGGTAAAGAAATGTTCACTTTCTCACAATTTCTGTTGCTATAATAGCACGGTCGAGGCAGACATTGAAATAGAAAAAATTCCGGGGAGCGATTTTTTTTTATGAAACGTCGGGGAGGGTTGTTGGAAGTATAAATCTCGATTTTCTAACTAATCTCGGTAGAGGGTTCGCCGCCATCTTGTTTTAAAGTTTTTGTGAAATAACTCGTTCATTTTCAACTTTAGAGCAAAAATGATGATCACCAAAATTGTTGGAAATTTAATTTCTCACAAGTTTGCTTCATATAGGTTTTACGCTAGGATCAATATTTGCAGAGTTATACTATCAAGTTTATCAAAAAAATCGTAATGTGTGGAATTTTATTTTCTTCAACTTCGGTTCTCGCACTTTTTAGGCTTCCGTACCCAAAGGGTAAAAACGGAACCCTATTACTGAGACTTGGCTGTCCATCCGTTCGTCCGTCCGTCCGTCTGTCACCAGACTGTATCTCAAGAACGGTGATAGCTAGACAGTTGAAATTTTCACAGATGATGGATTTCTATTGCCGCTGTAACAACAAATACTAAAAATAAAATAAGTAAAAAATGTGCGAGAACCAAAGTTGAAGAAAATAAAATTGCACCCATTACGATTTTTTTGATAAACTTGATAGTATAACTCTGCAAATATTGATCCTAGCGTAAAAACTATATGAAGCAAACTTGTCAGAAATTAAATTTACAACAACTTTGGTGACCATCATTTTTGCTCTAAAGTTGAAAATGAACGAGTTATTTCACAAAAACTTTAAAACAAGATGGTGGCGAACCCTCTACCGGGATAAGTTAGAAAATCGAGATTTATACTTCCAACAACCCTCCCCGACGTTTCATAAAAAAAAATCGCTCCCCGGAATTTTTTCTATTTCAGGCTAGTTTTATGTCTACCTCGACTGTACTATAACAAACCCATGATATCGCCAAACAGAATAATGTTATTCGTCTAATCTCGTAATATCGTATTTCCCTGTCATTCAATGGTATTTAGGTGAAATACACGTGGTAGGAAGTAAGACGTCGGCATGCGAGTGACAGCGTGACACACTGGACAGAGTGTATGTTTTTGATCGTCGGCGGAACACGACGCGTCCGGTCGCGGCTAACAGCCCACCTACCCACTATATACCTACTTACCCACCCAGCTGACGCCGCCATTCAATACTTGTTGCTGCACACCTCCACAGCCTCCACACACAGCAGTATACTTCACCGTCCTCATCCCGGATTTCACTGGACTCGTGATTTCAATAGAACCCAAATCTGATTTCTCTAAAAATATCAGTCCAATTGAAATGTTTACGATCAATTGAAGTATATGGACCTTTAACATAGAAAAATTCCCGGAAGATTATATTTGGAGGTCTTCAAATCGAACGGGTGTTTCTTCTGAATAAAGGCGATCTATCACAGACTTAGGTACTTAGAGTATTTAATTTGTCTGAGATCACAGATCTCGTCATCGCTTATCGAGGTAAAATTTTCTGTGAAATACCTCGTGAGTAGCTCGAAACAACAACATCCTTTCATGGTTGACGTCTCACTTACTTGAACTTGGTTTGACTCCACTTTCGTAATAATTCTTAGGTTAGTTAGGCTGTGGGATTTGTTGCCTGATTAGGATTTTCCCGCCGATGACAATCTTGTGGTGGCTGCGAGTGGAGAATAAGTCGATTTCTTCTAGGTACCTAAGCACGGTCCATCGTACACCGCAACGTCGGTGACGTCAAGTGCAAATCTAAAATTGTTCAAAAAATATTTAGCACTTAGATGCTTACGTTACATTTATCTGCTTCTAGCAGTAGGTAATTAAAATCCCAATGGTAAAATAATCAAAGCAAGGTAGGTAAATACGTACCTGAATTCTTTATTTGTTAAAAAATACTGCTACTCTGCCAATTATACCTACTTACAATCTAGTTTAAATGATAAAAACATTATAGGATTTAAGATTTTATTTTTTTTGTTTAAATCTTTGATTACCATCTCGCTTTATGTTAAAGAACGAGGCAACGCGGATAAATACCTAAGCTCACGCTAAATTTGAACATTTGAACATATATGTATTCAGTTAATATCCATCACGGAATATCCACTCTACCAACTAATTCCACAGTTTAGATATTCATATCATGAAAGCGAAATCTGCATCACTTTTACGAGCTACGATAGAAAAACATTTAGGGTGTTGATGGTGTTAGATCGTGCAGATCAGCTCCACACTCTGAAATGTATCCCATTAATAAATAATTGATACATTAATTTTGCGGCGATTTCGAATCAATACTCAATACTCAATCATTTATTGCTGATATTATGGTACATTAGTTGGTCTTATTTATAAGTACATGTCATAGGTGTCATAAGTAGTTACCATAATTACCCTGAATGGGTGTGGCAATATAATTTGTATCGTGCGGAGCGGATCGATTCATTCTATAATAGTTATTGATTTGTCGGTAAGATATTCGTCTATTGTATAGTATGATTTCTCGAGTAATAAATTTTTTAAGGTTTTGACAAACTTTTCGTCAGAATTTATTTGTTTTAGTTTGTAAGGCAATTTGTTATATATTTTTACTGACATTATATTTGGACCCGAGCTATGCAATGTTAGTTTTGAATGCGGTAGGTTCAGATTGAGTTTGTGGTTGGATCTAGTAGGGTAATTTCGCCCGTCAGTCAATCTTGTGAAGAATCAAACTAGAAATCATACAAAAGTGTTAGATATCCATAAGCTTAAGCATAAGCTTATCTAATACCTACTTGTTTCATATTCAAGTAGCGATTAATGAGCAATGGACATATGGACCATGCGGCAAAACGGACTAAAAACATTAATCCTACAATCTATCGAGATACGCCAGGTCTTGAACGTAGATTTGTATACATCTAGGTACTTACTTATATATGTTTAGGTTTCATCATAAAAACTACAGTCAAAAGCTATTTAGTTATCGTGAAATCCTTAGTAGATATCTTTAACGGCGCGCGGCGGCAGAGCAGGAGCCCCCGGTAAGAAAGTAGCGAAATAGCATTAGAGCTCGGGTCCCGCCCGAGCCGCGTCCGCTGAATCCGGCGGCCCTTCGAACTTCAGCGGACAAGGGACTCCTATCGATTTTCACAATTCTACTAATCCTACAAAATATACCTACGACCCAAATCCTATAACTGGATGGTACTTCGGCGGATATTTTATTTGGTGCCTAGGTACTTATAAAATAGGTAACGTTTCCAAAATTGAAATCTCAGAGCATTGCTCTAGTACCGATATAAGAATTTGATTATTATGAGGTTTGGTCTCATTTAACCACTTTTACTGTTTAAGGCTTAGGTTATACATACCTACATTATAGTCCAGGAACTTTGTCACCTGAAAGTATGGAGTAGTATGCGTCAAATCCGGTAGTTCTGATTTTTTGGCGACTTGTTTATGATGTTGGCTTAATGAATAATCCAAGTTTATGACCTCAAGCGCCGAACGCAACTTTATAAAAAATCGAAAAAACCGCCGAACCAACGTTTATTTTTCAAATTTTGGCGATTATAACCCTAAACGACTAGTATTTGAAAAAACTTTATAAACGTCCGTAAATAATTACAATTAAATAACCGCTTGTCCGATCGAAAGTTCGTTTAAGTTTTCGGTTTTTAGTAGGTACATTGATACTCGTAGATAAGCCACGTTTATTTCCAAAGAACACGTTTGCAGTCAAAATTTTCACTCTAATTAGCATAATTCCATTCCTTTAATTAGTTTTAACATTCCCCCAACTTTCAAACATAATTCTCTGAACTTAATAATTTAAATAAACAGAACTAGCAGAAGACAAATAGTTGAAGAGCTTAATTAGCTAAACTATATCTAGTTAGGTTCTAAGATCACACGAGGTTCTAAGATCACGAGGGTCTACTCAGTGCGCATAATACACTTCCCAGTATTTTGGAAGATACCGATTTTTAAAATTTTTAAACTTTAAACGTAAAAATCTGAATATTTCTTAAATTATCAATTTTGACAAATTTTGTGAGGTAAGTACTTGTAGTAAATCATGGAACTAATGGCAACAAGGTATTGCCAGAAGGACAGATTTGAGTGAAGTGATAAATGTGTGAATAATTATATCGAATTATTGATAGTAGTATGCTTTTTCAAACTTATCTAACAAAATTAAATGTTAACACCACTATCTGTGTGATTGAGAACAATTTAACGAGTTTTATGCATTGTGGGAACCAGTGCCGGCTTTAGGGTGGGGCGACGGGGTCGGTCGCCCGGGGCGCCGGATACTACAATAAGGGCGCTGGAAAATTTAATAACCTAGGGTGTATTTCAACGTAGTGTATTGTTGTCATTTGTCCTTTAGGGCGCCTGAGGCATGGCTCGCCCGGGCGCTAGATGATACTACAAGGGCGCTGGAAAATATTAATAACCTAGGAGGGGGGGGTGTATTTCAACGTCCCCAAAGTGTAGGGCGCCTGAGGCATGGCTCGCCCGGGGCACCTAGATGGCTGAGGCCGGCCCTGGTGAGAACAAAGACAAAGCAAGTAAATGACAACTCTGAGAACGCACCGCGCTCATCATCCGGGGATACCTAGGAACTAGGAACCTAGATAGATGTGTAGCCACTAACTGATAAAAGTTAGTAATGTCACCTCACGCTCCCTGCACTAAGTTTCCACGGTAAAGTTTCTAGGCGTCAGTATCGGCACTTGTTCGAGAACTTAAATATTAAATATAGTTAAAATATAGAGCAGTTAGTTGCGGTGACCGCGGCGGCGAGCGTCGCGTCGGTCGCCGGCGGCATTACCGCGACACCCGTGCATTATAGAAGCGGCCTCCGGGCGCGGCGCGCGGCTCTCACTAAAATAACTTTTATACAAGTACACAAATCTAGTTCTTCTGCAATTGCACTCTAGAAGATATCGACGGCGATATTTTAAAAGAAACGACCCGAGGCCTAAATAAAAATGGGTGAAAATTATGATTCGCTATCAACTTTATCATGGCGTGCAATCAAGCGTCTTATGTTATAAATGCACATAATCTTACTAATAATATAAATTCGAAAGTGCCCAACTTTAATTGCTCACGTTGGAACGGCTGAACGGGTAGCAATAAAATTTAGAACACAGTAGATAAGAATGTAGTCGGAGTAGCACACCGAATAGATAGGTACATTTTTTCGCGGGAGAATTACGGGAACGAGAAATACACGATTAAAACCGCGAAGCGCTGCTAGTTACAGAATTATCAAGAGCCGACTTCGATTTAAAACATTTCATTAACGTATGACAAGTATTCGCAGTTCTCAACAGAGACACAACTTCAGCTGGAATAGCTTGGTCTGATTTAGAACCCTCTAAATCTAAACTGCTATGCTAACCCCGCAATGAACGAGCACTATTTTGCATCGATTTAGAAATCTAATTTCTGAGGGTGATGAAAGAAACTCCTGGAAATTAACTCCTCTTTTTTTAAGTGCCTTTTTTATGATTATTTAATTATTTTCTTATAGGTATGTGCCTTAGTTTAATATTTAAGTGGATAGTCGATGTTTTTTGTTTATATTTAATACAAGTTGTGTCCCGCGCTTCTTCCAGACAATAATCTATCTATGTACCAAACTTCAGTTCGATCCGTTCAGTAGTTTTTACGTAAAAGAGTAACAAACATCCATTCATACATCCATACTTACAAACTTTCACGTTTATAATATTTTGTAGGATGTCTAAAATGAGACAGCGAGGTTTCTCAGTGAATGATTTTTTACCCGACTGCGCGACGCAAAGGAGTGGTAATGTGTTTTTTCATGTTTAATTTCTTGTTGATTTAGAAACTGTATACTTACTCCAATCGTATACATACCTACCTACTTATTAAAACAAAAAAAAACAAATCTTTTCCTCCGGGTGTCTTCTCGTAATCAACGAACTTAAGTAATATGTGCATATTACCTACTTATATCGGGTAATATCGGGTATATAAGTACTTACTTAAAACAAGATTCCGACAACCTCCTCCTTTGTAGAACCCTCGAGAACAGCCCCGACACGGCGCGACTCCCGGCTCCCGGCCTCCACAATCTGTAGGTACAGGCTCCAGCCGCGTCTTTTTTTTTTTTTTTTTGAATTGACATTACAGTAGCTGGCCACGAGACGCCTATACTACTTGTCGGACTTTTCGGGTTAGCGCCGTGGGGACGCAGGACCCAAGATGAACCTAACTACGTAAAAACCTATTGTATGCTATATACCCGATAGCATGGACTGATACCTTGACCGCGTTATGGCTGCTAACACGAGGGCGCCTCAGACGGCTCGACCTCGGCTCGTGCTAGCACCGGTAGACAGTGTGTTTGGCACATCTGCGTCGAGAACATTTTCGTGCTATGATTTTTTACGATTTCAAATGTGGCTTAAAACCTGACGAGTCATTTTATCGACTTCGAATTGCTTTATGGATGAAGGACCTTCAAAAGCAACCATCTATCGCTGGTATAGCGAGTTCAAACGCGGTCGTTTTACTTTGGGGGATGAACAAAAGAGTGGTCGTCCTACGACGGCTGTCACCGAATAAAGTGTGCTGGCAGTAAAAAAAATAATTCAAGAAACAGACGCATTACGTAGGTACGAAGAGATTCAGCATACTCTGCATATTGGTTCAGGAAGTGTTCACAAGATTTTGTACGAGCACCTTCGCGTAAGGAGGATAGTTTCCCGCTGGGTGCCGCACAACCTCACCTAAGCTCAGAAGCAGGACCGTGTGGATTGTTGCCGTAATATGATACAAAAATTTGATGCAGGCTCGTCACGGTGCGTTTACGACATTGTGACAGGTGACGAATCCTAGATTTATCAATAAGAAACAAAGCAGTCGACAGTTTGGCTGTTTCAAAATGAACCAACACCTACGAAAGTGAAGCGATCGAGGAGCGCAAGGACAATTTTGATCGCGACTTCCTGGACTCCACACCGGTCAGAGTCTTGGGGCACCCTCTTTACAGTCCTAATTTGGCTCCGTGTGATTTTTTTTTATTCCCTAAAATTAAAAATCAGCTCAAAGGGATACAGTTTTCATCGCCGGTAGACGCGCTAACAGCGTTTGAGAAGGCCGTGGAAGAGGTGTCTGCGGAGGACTGGAAAAAATGTTTTGAAAATTGGTTCAGACGCTTGAAACTTTGTATAGAGAGTGGTGGAGAGTTCTTTGAAAAGATTTAGTAATTTTTTTTCATACAAGTTAGTTTTTTAGTTTCTCAAAACTTTCTGAGTGTCCCATGTACATTAGATTAAAAATCTAAAAAAAATCAAAATGTCTAGTAGTACATAATCTATTTTTAAACGCGGGAAAACAACTGGAGTGTCAACTACGCGGGTAAAATCGTGGGACGCTACTAGTAAAGTCTTTTTTACTCGATTTATTTTATTTCTACTCGTGCCCAAAAATATGAGGCTGCGTACTGGTGACCCCCTCCAAAATTCGAGGTTGGGACCGCGCCTGAATTGAAGAATAGGAGCGCGTGCGAGTGAAGCGAGGCGGAGCGGACGCCTCAACGACGAACCTTTCCGATTCGAAAACTCCGCGCGGAGAAAGGTTATTTCTTTCAGTTCACAGCTCCTCGGGGCGCGATGTTTGTATGTAGGTACTTATGTGCTCAAACTGGATATTATAAAGAAGTAGGTACCTACATAATATTCAAGTTGACCTAAGCACATACATCCAGTTGTAGCGATGTAGCGATAGGTCTCAGTGTAGAGTCTGCCTGGGGAAGTATTACATCATTGCCGGTTACTCTACCGCCAAGCAGTAACATGCAAACATCAAACATTGTTTCAGTCGTTTGGAAATTATGCGCATACATACATTTCAACGATTTATTAAGCGACTTCAAAAAAGGAGGAGGTTTACAATTCGGTTAAGTATTTTGTTTTTACTAGCTCCGCCAATTATTGTGAATCAATTTTGATGAGTGGTGAGTGGGGGCTTCTTATGAAAGGTGTGTCTGTACCTCTGTACTGAATTTGATTTTAAATTGAAGGCTGTTTTTGTTTTTGCGCTGAAAATCAATTATTTTTATTTACAAATCTGTATAGTTTAAAAATGCAGATACGAAAACCTACGCTTCTACCGGTCGTCTTTTCCTTTGCCAAAAGTAATCTAGTGCCTCAAAAGTGAAAGGTAGCCATGGAACCTCACAGACAGATATGAAGCGAGCGGCCGGCGGCGGCGGCTGAAAGAGCCGCATTAGTTCAATATCGAGGATGTGTTCCGCTTTGAGCCGCCTTTCACTAAAGCATTATTAAACTCCCGGCGACCGGCCGGCCCTATATCTCAGGATTATCTAGTAGTTATTACAGGTACCTACCTACTATAAATGATACAGTACACGACCCAAATAGCGACTTTTGGCTAAACCTACAAATAAACAAAATTTGAGTTGTTGGTAATATCAAATTAGGTACCTACATAACAGCGCTTCACTAAGTTCAAATGATAGTAAGTAGGTACCTACGTACCTACCTACATACGACACCTAAATTAGAAAAATTAAAAATATTTCAACAATTTATACATAGGTACAATTTTAAGTTCTTTTGTCTAGGTATAGATACGAGTAGATAGGTAGATAATAATTTATTGACACATTAACACATACACTAGTCCTAGCTGCAAAATTATTTACAACCAAAACTTAATATAGATCATATACTTAATATGTCTCGTCAATTTCAATACAATAGTTCAATTACCGTTATTTAAATTTGCTGTATAGGGGCAAACTGATCAAAAATAATAAATTCAGAGTCTAATGCACATAATTCTCAAGATATGTAAAATAAATAATGCTTTAGATCATAATAACTACAATTTATTTGTATAAATAATATGTAATAACCATTTTTAGGGTTCCGTAAAACGTAAAAACGGAACCCTTATAGATTCGTCATGTCTGTCTGTCTGTCTGTCTGTCTGTCCGTCCGTATGTCACAGCCACTTTTTGCCGAAACTATGAGAACTACACTGTTGAAACTTGGTAAGTAGATGTATTCTGTGAACCGCATTAAGATTTTTACAAAAGTTTTTAAAAAAAACAAAAATTAGGGGTGCCCCCCATACTGAGAAGTGAAGCTCAAAAATTTTTTTTTCATCAAACCTACACGTGTGGGGTGTCTATCGATAGGTCTTAAAAATGACTTTGAGGTTTCTAATATATTTTTTGTCTACACTGAATAACTTGCGCGAGAGACGCTTCCAAAGTGGTAAAATGTGTGTCCCCCCCCCCCCCCCCTCTAACTTCTAAAGTAAGAGAATGAAAAAACTAAAAAAAAATATATGATGTACATTACCATAAAAACTACCAACGAAAATTAGTTTGAACTCGATCTGATGAGTAGTTTTTTTAGTACGTCATAAATACACTATTATTAAAACTTCGATCAAAGTTACAACGAACTACAAGAACTATGTGTACTATGTATATTATGTTACTTGCTGGACCGGAACCCTTCATGGGCGAGTCCAACTCGCACTTGGCTACTTTATTTTTTTTACCACCACATGCATGTACTGTACATATGACGCAATAAACATTTGAGTATTAATTAATCAAGTTCTGTGTTATGTTCACAATATGAGGTCAAATGGCTAAAGTTCTAAAACTACATTCAAAATTAGTCTTACGGTTTGCAACATCGGCAAAGGATCAAAATATTAATAGTAATTCTTAAATATAATATAGTTCTGGGGTAACAGGGAAGCGTATTACAGATTGATTATGCTTAATGTCCGTTGATAGAGTCATAGTCATAAGTTAAATACTCATTGACGGTGTACAAGGTGCGCTATAAAAGAAGTTGTCTCACTTTATTTAAACACATTGTCTCACTCGGTAGAGTCTTTTAATATTCTAGCAACTTTTTGTAAAGGACTCTACCCATGTTAGTTGGAAGCCCTTTCGCCATTGATAGTCTGGAATGCATTGGCATGCATAAATGTCTGTCTGTGTGTTTCTTCCGGCTAACCTCGAAAACGACTGAACCGATTATGACGGGGCATGGACATAGCTGATGTTTTAATACATAACTTAGGCTACTCTTAGTTCAGGACAATCAACAGCATTCCGCGATATACACAAAAACTCTTAAAACGCGCGTGAAACCACGGACACAGCTGGTTGATAATAAATTTGCGTTTAACCATCTTAAAAGCGACAGTCTGATAGAGCGCTTCAGCAAAACGAAATCTAGAAAAGTTTAAGATCATCGAGATATTGCGTGACAAGACAGGACGTAGGTACGCGTTTATATAAAGGTTCCCATTACACAGGTATCGTTTCAGAGGACCTCTACTGTCTACTGTGGGCTTATGGGCTAGCTAGCGCAGGGCCTTAATAACCGATACTTACAAACTACATACAGAACGTCTACTCTATTTCTACGAAAACATAATTTCGAAAAAAAACTCGTGACTTTTCTACACTCGTTTCGTCCGATCCAACATTGTTTGACGTTTAAATGTTCTAAGCTTACTCTAATTACAGTAGGCGTAGAACATCTATAAACGGACAAAACGACGGATCGAAGTTGAATCGGAGTTGGAAAGTCGCGAGTTTATTTTGAAATTACGTTTCCGCAGAAAGAGAGTGGACGTCCAGGTACTACGCATATTCGTAGAGTCGTAGAGCATAGCATCTTAGTGCAGCGCACTAAATGTTCCCACAGCTGAGACTCGGGCACAGATCAGAAAACAGTTACTTCGTAACAGATGCATCACTGCCATACAAAAGTGCCTACACGATAATAACCTAAACTGTCGTATACTACTTACCTACTATTACTTGCAAGCAAAAATACACCTTAACACACCCACGTAGAGTTGTAAATACCGTGACTTGTCGTCTGCTTACGTCACTGACCAAACGTACTAGGGTTGTAAGAAATGGTGGAAGGTGGTAGTAGTGGTAGGACTCTTGGCAGAGTCCGCCTGGGGAAGGACCACACCTTTGCCAGTTATTTTACCGCGAAGCAGTAATGTGCAAACATTACTGTGTTTTTTTTTAAACAAAGAGTGACGAGACGAGCAGTACATGTGCCTGATGGTAAGCATCATGCCTGCCATATAACAGCACAGTGACACGCAGCTATTGGAACATGAAGAGTCCAAATCATTACCTAGCATTGCACTGTGCTCGTCACCCAGAGGTCTAAGATGTTATATCTCTAAGCCCTGTAATTTCACTAGAAACATTGCTCTTCAAATCGGAACACATTAATGTTTGCACATTACTGCTTGGCGGTAGAAGAACTGACAAAGGTGTGACACTTCCCCAGGCGGACTCTGCTAAGAGTTCTACCACTACAGTATTCCATTAGACAAGCCCATTCATTTGATATAGAGGTAGGTTGTGAAGAAATATTTTGTCCTCCGTTTTGTGGAGGGGGCCATTTTGAATCTATATTAACCAAACATAGCTACCACCGCACAAAAATAAACCTTTTTTAAAAAATCGACGTCAAACTTATAACACCCTTTTTTGGTCGGGGGTTAAAAAATGATTCACAATTAGCTGAGCTATCACGAAATAAACTTACATCCAATAAAAATTAAGGCCAGAACCGCCTCCTTCTTTGAATCCGGTTAAAAATTCTGTCGGTTTTTTTAGGTATGTATGTTTTATAGTCAATTAATACTGGAGTATATTTTAGTTCTACAATGTAGGTAGTTGTAAGTTGTTTTCATACCGTCGAATAAATGAACAAATTAGTATCATTCAGTATGTACATGAATATTCAAAAAAGTATGTCGTCATAAATTATATTAAACTTAATGAGACATAATAAAGATGAGATAAAAAGGTATTTTAGACAAAATAATTTGTATGCATAATCTTTACTGTATCTATTCTAAACAGATATTATATCGGCATGTGACGATGCACAGCATCTATAGTGAGATTGCGCTGTTCTTCTATCTGGCAACACACAGGAAATACGTCACACTTCTGGTAACTTTAGTCTATGGAAATGGCATGATGCTACCTAATTTCCGGTTTTGGTCACCTGAGCTTGAGCTAAGGCGATGTACCCTCATAGCGTCGTATTCTTTCGTTAAAGCAACAACTCAAGCCGAAACTTTCACTGATTTTGAGAAAATTTCGGTAATTCGAATAGTTTAATCTGATTATGGTCATTTATTTGTCTAGTGTGTCGCGCGAGTGCTATACTAAAGTGAAAATAACTGATCAAGCGTTAAGTGCAATTAGTGATTCCAATTGTAGTGATTGAAACACCCGTTTCAATCACCTAGCGGTACCGGTAAGAAATAGATTGTCTTCGCCCGCCTTGGAAGTGGGCCTCGAGGATGAGCGAGTGTCGCACACTCCCTAATGGCAGGCTTCGTCCGAGGACAAGTCTGGGCCGGAGTAAGCGGCAGGGCTTATCGTACGATGAACCACCGCCGCGTGGTCACAAGCGGCTGGCCTCATCAAACTACTATGAAAGAGCAGAGGTAATGAAGAGAAGCAGGTAAGTGAGATGCACAGCGGTTTTTTGTAAATTTATTGATGAAGTAAGAGCGATTACGGAGTTTCCGTGGATTAGTGAACGGATGGTGCCCGCTATCTTTTCTGAACAGTAACTTTTTCTACCACAAAGTCCGAGATCGTTTGTGCTATGGAACAGACCAGACAACAATCGAGACATTCTTTCGAAACTCGATGTGGTTTTACTGGACTGAACCGCCTACAAAATCTGAATTAATTTGAGATAATCATCCGATAAAGATGTCGGGTACACCTATGGCCAAAGTCAACTTTTGCTACCCCCAGTGTTATCAACATCAAATTTGACGACCGACTTTGTCAACTTTTAAAGGCTAGAGATTGCCTGGATACTAAGAAAAAGGCGTTAGTAAGACTGTATAATGCCTATCTAACACGTAATAATATGTTCAACACTGTTTACCGATTAATCCTTACTTCAAAGCTTCACAAAACTAGTGAGGAGGTTGTACTGGTCGTTTGCGGAAAACGAGCCGATTGCAATTAAATTCGTCAAGAGCGAATCCTGATGGAAATCACCATTAAAACTCTTCAGGAAGGTTTGCATAAAAACTCGGCATCCTTTCATTTTAGAATTTTTGCAATATTTTACAACAGTGTCACACAATGTATGTGTATTTAGACTGTGTTCACAACTGTTAAGCTTCACATCAAAGTATGTATTTCAAAATTTGTGAGGAAGTCGTACAGACTATTTGCGGAAAACTGTCGGAGCATATCATGATAGAAATTACCAACAACATTCTTTGAGGAAATCTGCGTAAAATTCCCCCGAGTACTAAGCATCTCGTCAATGACAGACTTAATTGAAAAACACAGGTAGTGTACAGTAGATGAGCGGATTTCGCTGTGGTTTAGCCGAAAACAAGGACGTAAGAAGTTCCGGTCAAGGCCCAAGACCTAAATTTACTGCTTTTTCTTGACAAAAACAGTTCTTCACTTCAAAACCCTGACACAGCGCGCCGTTAGCGTGACTTATAACTTCCTTGTCAAGAACGCTGCAAAGGACGGAGAATCCGTCAGGAAAGAAAGGGCATGACCGCAAGGCATGAATAGCACATCCTCACACGGAATTTTGAAGGAGGCTGTCTCCCGAGCGTATCGGAGACAGTGGCAGACGCCTCGGGCTCCGTAGGCCCTACTACAGGCGTCTACCATTTACCTCCAAGCCTGTGCTTGTATAACCCCACACACAATTTTCAAGGAGGCTGTCCTCTCGATCCTATCAGAGGCAGTGGCTCCGGGCTCCGTAGGCCCCTCAGCAAGCGTTACACGCTATTATATCCAAGCCCGTGCTTGTATAACCCCACACACAACTTTCAAGGAGGCTGTCCTCTCGATCTTATCAGAGGCAGTGGCTCCGGGCTCCGTAGGCCCCTCAGCAAGCGTTAAATGCTATTATCTCCAAGCCTGTGCTTGTTCAACTAATTATGCCACTGGATCACTCATGGCAGAGGCACACCGGAAGTTTCTTCGGCTGATACACAAGCACGAGGTTCTGCAAATGACCAGCTTTCCATTCGGACTGTCATGTGCGCCAAAAGCACTTCGCCGCTCTCTCAAATCGGACGGCGCCGTTTCTTCGGAACAGAGGTATGTGGGTACTGTGTGTGTAGTGGGTTTATAAACTATGAGAAATCGGTCCTGCGACCATCTCGATTCCTGAAATTTGAATACCTCGATCTGGTTTACGACACGTGTCAAAATACCAAACCGGTCCCTGTACAAACTATCGTACAAAGGTGAAATTATGTGCTGCAATGGGACAAATCATCTCTGAAAGAAGGCTAGATTCTGCAGAGATTTTGAAACTTCACAGCTTTCGAAACACCCCGAGGTCGGTTGCACTGTCTTCACATGCAACAACTGGGGAGGAGGCGCTTAGGAGATCCTAAGCACAAATCTACCCTGCAGCAGATGCAGATTCCACCAGCAGTAAGAACGGATCTAAAATGGAACGAATCAATGTAGCCGAACAATCGCTTACAACAGATTTTGTATCAATCTTGGCCGCCGATGCAGCAGACAACGGTTAAAAGCTCTCTGATATATGGCAGGTGAGACCAGTCTCAACTCCATTGGTGTTGCATAATATCCCACTTCATACACAAATTGAATGTAAGGTAAGGTAAGAATGTCATGTAATTCTATAGACAGACAAGCGAACGATTGCGGCGTAGGGATGGGAGGAAGCCCGTTGCTCTACAAGACCTAACCTACCAACTGATGCACCTTCTTGAGTGTACTCTTAACCACCTGGAGAGTAACCTACCAGGCAGACTAAACTTAGTTGCCGACGGGTTGTCCCGAGGGAAATATATATATCAGAATGGCAATTACTATGGCCAGCTCTAGTTTCAGCATCTCTGAAGTGCAATGTACATCAACCAAAATTATGAGGGATTATGTCACCAAAAATCACTCGGACAAAACAGCAATGTTTCATAATGCGCGTGTATTTCCTCCACCGTATTGGAATCTTCACGTCAGAGAACATCACTTGAAGTCTGCGAAAAAATACGCGCCAAGCGCAGGTGCAGCCTTATAATTCAGGGGCAGCAATAATAGGACAAGATGTGGAGTACAAAAGATTTTATTGGTGGCGCCACACGATTTTGCCTGTGGGTTTGCCGTTCCAGTTAAGTTAAACGTTTATAAGGTGGTCATGTCCTCGGACCGTGCCAGCACGCACCGCCGCCGAGTTCTCACAGTACAATCTGGCCGAACCCTTATTGGTCTGACCCGCCTATTTTAAGTCCTAGTAGACGTGGATTGTAGAAGTGGACTCCTCCACATATACTTATAGAATTACGGAATTGAACTAACTTACTAGAGTCTAGGTCCGAAGTAGAATGAAACCTACTTAAGAGCGAGATGGCGAGATTCAACTCCTAAAACTTATGTACCAGTTTATGGCCTTTGCATAGAGTAGTGAGCAGTTATTAATTTCAACTATAATTATAAACTCGCGGATCTAAACTCGTTGGGAAGGTATCTAGCACAATTGCATAACCAGTAACAACACTCTGATCTGGGTGCTCATTTGCTAAACAAACATGTTTTATAAGGAAAAGTTTTGAAATTTATTTTCTTAATAGATAAAAGGAAAAACTCTTAGCTAGCCTAGACAGCTTGACAAAAGCCTTTTGCGACACAACTTAAGTTGGAAGCCAAATGACATGTTCACATATTTATACAATGATCTATCGTGTATCATTACTCCGTTTGAAGTATCACATGCATAGTTGTATAATTTTTCAGCATCAGGCACCAGGTCATGCACACGTCTGTGACTCTATTAAATATGTTTAATGCATGACCTTACTCTTTTTAGAATATCTTCAAAACATATTTTAGGCGATGGTAAGGCCGTAATATCATGACCAGCTTTTTGGTTCAAAGACTGACACCGATACATGTATATTCAATCAGGTTGGGAAACTTTTGGAACATACTAATTCTGTCAAAGATGTCTGTCCTATTTTGGAATAAGAAAATTTGAATTGAGAAAGATAGACACACAACTGATGGTAATAATTCCCTTTTCGTGTCAATTTGCCGGTAACTGGGTAATGATAATTTATTCAGATGCCAATATGATGGCTTCTCGTGGAAGTTTTAATTCAACGGTAATGCCTCCTAACTATTTCATCCGAGTGAATACCGAATCATTTGATTCGAGAAATTCTTGGTTAGAAACCAGGAATTACATACATGATATAAACATGATTTTCAATTATTAATAGCTATAATGCAAAGTTAATATTTTATTGTTTGTAAAATGCATTATCTGCCTAACTTATTTTTTACTCTTTTCTACACATAGCGTCGCCGGGGTCACCAGGAGCTAATAAACACATTTCTCACTATAGATGCTGTGCATCGTCACATGCCGATATAATAGTCAAGTTTTACATTAAATAAAACTTATATTATTGAGCAGAGACGATGCACAGCATCCCTTTCAGGCCTCCTGTTGAGTGAGAGACTTCTATGAGGGTACATCGCCTTAGCTCAAGCTCAGGTGACCAAAACCGGAAATTAGGTAGCATCATGCCATTTCCATAGACTAAAGTTACCAGAAGTGTGACGTATTTCCTGTGTGTTGCCAGAAAGAAGAACAGCGCAATCTCACTATAGATGCTGTGCATCGTCTCTGCTCAATAATATAAGTTTTATTTAATGTAAAACTTGACTATTATACAATAATATACATATTACACACTACTGTTTCTATATTCTGTGCGATTGAAAAGTACCAAAATTTGGCTCAAAAATAAATATTAACAATAAAAACACTTCCCTTGCTTCCTGTTTCGGCAATTTGAAATAAGATAAATTACTACTACATTTTAGTGTCTTGCTATTGCAGCCATTCACAATATTACAATAATGCCGCGACATTATTTATGCGCGCACTCGGTGTTCGTTCGCACGTCAACTCGGGCAACCGGCCGGCGGCCTTGTGATTTTAGTACACCCGGGAGGACCCGAACGAGTAGGTATTTAGCTCGCGCCGTTTAGCCAGTGATGAGGGTGTAACTCGGGGCTTTCTCTCGGAAGGAGAGAGTTAAGGTCATAATCCACCTCGCTGGCCCGGTGCAGGTTGGTGGTTGACACATGACTTCAAAAGATTCTAGGTAGGTAGGTACATGTCGGCTTCCTCACGATGTTTTCCTTCGCCGTATTAAGTTAGCGGCATTACGCACGAGATTTCGAAGACAGTGGTGCAAGGGCGGGCTCCGGATCGGCAGGCGCCGTTCTCCCGACTAGTTTAGCCGTAACTTAACCCGTATTTTACCGATCAATGAGTATGCTCATGTGAGCAGATTTACGACGGAAATACGTCATTGTATTATTTTTAATTTTTCGTCCGCAAACGATGACGTCATCGAGAATTGACTTATATTTTCCTCAGTCACATAAGGACGTATCAAGGTATTGACAGAGAGGGGCAGTTACCCCTTTACAGTTCTTTTGGCATCAAATACTCTAAAAATACCTCCTCCCAAAGAGTTTACATATACTACACATATACACATACTATAGAGTTAGAACAAACGCCTAACACCGAAAGCACAGGTCTGATCACCCTTGTCTTGTCGCTCTTGTGGAAGTGTCATACTTTTGTCGCGGCACATCTCTATGTCGACATAGCTAACATACACCTCATCTGCTTACGATTGGTACAAAGGAACCGTGCAGCAAAACCTGACCTATTTACTTATTCTTTGTCTAAGCCTCCTCCATTTTCTCAAATCTTTTCTCTCCTTTGCTTTCTCTATCCAGTTTGCAGCTAGCTTTACTCTTATTATTTCATCTGCCCACCTTTGTTTTAGCCTGCCTCTGGTTTGTTGCTTAGTGGTCCTATCAAAATTGCTATTTTTTAATCCACACGTCATTTTACATGCAAGCAATGTTCTGACCAGATCATTACAAAGTCAAAGTTATTTATTTATTGATAATGATAAATGTACAATTTACACGTCAATTAATAAAAAAATTAAACAAAAGAAAGGGCATACAAATTCTATACATTTTCAAAGTTTGAAATATCATTTCACTGTATTATAATAACAATTATTAATTATCGTACAGAAAACTGTCAAGCATTATACGAGTATAACAAATATGTTTCAAATACAATTGTACTAATAAATGTCAATTTTTTCACATTTTTATAGGAACTTTACCATCACTCTCTAAAAATTCGCTGTAACTATAAAAAGTTTGATCGATAAGCCAGCACTTTAATTTGTTTTTGAAGGTGCCGAAACTTAGGGCCGATATAACTATTTTGGGAAGAGTGTAATAAACTTCCGGTCCCTTAATGTGAGTTAACTTCCGTGACCTCGTGAGAGAGTGTGGGATAACATCCAGCTTGTCCCCGCTGCGTATGTTACTGAATGTCTTTCTCCTCGCGTATTGTATGATTCTAGAATATTTCTAGAGATTTCAGTACCGGCTCAATTCTATACTACGGCCGTTCAGAGAATGCGTTCCTGACACGTCGCGATTGAACTGTATAGGGATGAAATTGGGATTGAAATGGGGGTGAAAGTATGCTTGGAAACTTCCAATAGTTCAAGATAAAACCATGAAACTCTGTATATCTAGGCACTTGACACGAAGCAAATAAATGTTTGTTCTTGCCATTTTGTAATTTCGAACTGTACGGGGATGAAATTAGAGTTGAAATGCGGAACGAATGTCTCTTACACTTTTACACCTAAACAACTGAACTGCCTGCTGCCTGAGTTACTTACCTTAGTATTTATTTCACGCGGACGAAGTCGCGGGTACCAGCTAGATAGATTAGATAGACTGTTTCTGCTTTTCAAACTGACATCGGCGCTAAATCGGACTTTGGTTGTGTTTTGAATTACGTTCTTTTTACTTTTGGTGCATAATAATGCCTACACGTGGACAAACATTAAAAAGTGGAGCCCGTGAGTTAATCATCAAGCTGCAAGATTACTTTGAGCGGGAGCGGCAAAATTGTGGACCCCTGGTACCTGTGGAACAAGTACAAGAACGCGTCTCTCAGGCGCTTGGAGTTAGCGCAAACGAACGAAAACAAATGTTAGTAAAGAAAAGTTCGGCGCTACTGGCACGGAAGATAATATTTTACGTACTCCGAAGAAGAAACGAAGAACTAAACCCGTGACAGATACTGACACCTTTGACGCCGATGCAATCAGAAATCATAATATAATTATGGTTACTATTCCAGAAATGAATATCTCAACAGGAAGAAGCTTTTGGCATCGAAGGGGGCGCCTAAAGCCAGTAAACGAAAAAAGGACATTTTCGACGCCGCTCACTGAAGTTAAGAAACTAAAAACTATGACAAAAAAAATATTCACGTGTGGGTACAATCAAGAAAAAGCACAATAACCGAATAGAATTTTAAAAATAGATCAGGTTTTTTTAAAATAAAAAAATGAAAATGACACCGAAAAAACCCGTTTTAATTCGAGTACTCGAAATTATCAGTGATGACCCCACATTATTTTTTGGTAATAAAATTCCTATTTGTACGTTCTAGTAAAGTACCGAACACTTTTTTAAATTTATATTTAGTTATTGAGTAATTAAATAAAACTTGGTCAAAAATGGACGCCTGATTAAATATTGATTTTTCCTCCAAACTGTGTCATGCTATTCTCGACTTTATGTACATCACATTAAGAAACGCGGCGCGCGGGTGAAATCTGATTTTTTCCTGGCTTTAGGCGCACTCTTAAGAGAAGCTAGACTGTTTAGCGGGGGTAAAACTGCTTTAACCAAAATGTTAAGAGGTATTGGTTATTCGTATAAAAAAACAGACAAAAGAAAAATTTTAATAGAACGATACGACATCATTTTAAAACGGATAATTTTTTTGAGAGAAGCATAAAAAAATTATAACTGGGATAATGTCGTGTTCATTGACGAGACATGGCTAAACGCCAATCACACGGTATCCCGTTCTTGGACGGATGATACACAAGCGTCGACGACGAAAGTACCAATGGACAAGGATACTGTCTGATAATATGCCACGCAGGTTCTGCAAAATAGGGCTTTGTGGAGAACGCGTTAGTGGAATTTCAATCAAAAACCACAAATGACTACCACGAGGAAATGAATGCCACTACATTTAAAGAGTGGTTCCAGAACGTGATTTTGCCCAGAGCCTTCTGTAATATTCATGGATAATGCCTCCTATCACTCGGTTTAAAATACAGAAACCACCTACCCAAGCTAATAAAAAAGAAGAAATGGTGGCTTGGTTACAAGCAATTTAAAACGAAAATAATTTTAAAAATAATGCGGCGGTTCATTTTGGAGGAACGGTAACGAACTCAGTGTTATGTTGTGCCCATCACTAGTCGTGACTAACTGATAGGTTGCAGGAACGCATTCTCTGAATGGCCGAACTTTAACACCGCTTAGCAAGATTATTAACGGTTTTGTATGGTGGCCTGACAGACAAAAGTGAATGAAATGCGTATTTTTCGAATTTAACATAAAACCACGAGTTTAAGCCGTCAGTCAATAACAATATTTAATTTCTCGAAGAAGACGAGACTCCACCTCTAAAACAAAGACCTCGGGATCCATAACCCACGACATCGTATCACAGCGCTGTTAAAGTATCTAAGAATAAAATGAAGCGAGGAAGAATAATAAGAGACTTTTAATACTTAATTTGATAACACAACATTTTCTATAAAACATAGAAGGCAATGAATTTTTCAATGAAACATAGAAAAACACATTCCTATAAGTACCTAAATAATAATTATATTATTACATATTTCTATTAATTATTGCTTGCTTGCTGCTTCTATTAATTATTAATAATTATAGTAAATAATAATTATGTTATATAATTATTTTCTAAAATCATACAAAACCGTTACAGAAAACCATTTGAAAATAAGACCAGACTGAAACTAGGTACGAGTACTTTACAGAAACACTGACCTTATTACATTCTATCACGTTATTATATGTCTCACGGCTGGCCTAGGTATTACGCAGAAGTAATTATTTAAATCAATGGCACCATTCGAATTCAAATCCATAATTAACTGTTAGTTAATTTTAAATTTTCATACGTCTTGTCAAGCTCAAACATTATTTTTGTAAAAAATAAACTTATTTTACTGACACAAGTCAGTTATTGTAGGCTATTATTTAGTTTAATTTGTTCAAAATTAAGTATGGTAATTTGGAGTAAACCTTACATTCGTATAAATAATTAGTTTATTTCTGCCTGCCCCCCTTGAATAAAATCCTGGCTCCGTCCACTATGAGCACGTTTTGAATGTCACTTTTAAACTTTACTGTTATAATTGTCTATGATTATTTTGGTACGTCAAACATGTCTTCTGATGTCTTCTGTGTGTCATAACAAACACAGAAATATTTAATTTTAATTTGATATATATTCGATGGTAAAGAGCATGTAACGATAATGGAAAAACGTAACTCATTTTTAAATTCACACCTTCATTTTATTTCAGATACCTCTAGGTAATTATGTGATAGAAATGGAGCAAAAACATTTTGATGCCTTGTGTAATAAAACATATAGGTACCTAAATATCTTACAAAAAGTAATAAGCCATTAATTTAAAAAGATGAGATTAGATAAAAAATTATTCAATCGACATAAACTTGCTTATGAATGTATTCAGTGGAAAAACTAACGGTCACCGTGCAGAAAAATTGAAGCTGAAACTCTCCACGGCCTATATTTTGAGCATAATGTATATGTGTCAATAACAGCTTACTTGTAAAGATAGTCACAACCACTATCTATTTGAAGATAACTTAACAACATGATGAACGAGTTTTTAAACCTGCAAGTATCCCTTTCTATAAAATGAATAAAAAACTAGCAGCGTCCCACACTTATTCACGAAATGAGAGCCATGCTGGTGGCTGGTGTGGAGCGTTCAAAATTACTTACCCACTTAAAAGTGTAAAATAGGCTCATTGCTTATCATATACCAATCTAGATAAATATAGTTTGGATTATATGGAAGAGAAATCATGAACTACATTGGAATTGCTAGCGCCTTCGGTTATTGTAACATACTTTCATGTGTAAAAAGTGTTCATCAAAACATATAAAAAGTTAGGAATCTGATATACTTAATTGAAAATAAAATAACGATAAGACCATGATCATTTTTTTTATTTCTTGCTGTGTGATATATATATTCATACAGATATTATCTTTGGAATAAATTATAGTTAACAAATCTAGAACAAACCACGTTTTTATTGATAGTATCAATTTCATGATTTGTTGCCTTTGTAATTTTTAGGGTCATTACGCACACTATTTCGAAAATACGAAGTAAATATAATAAGTTAGGCCACATGGTGCGTGGAATTTCTACCAGGGGCAGGAGAACGGTCACTAGCGATTCGAAGCTAGTGACCGTTCTCCCAGACTAGAAACCAGCCGGAACTTATTACCAATTTCACATTTTTTTTATGTTGAATCACAGATTACAGAAATAAAACATTGAATATTTGTGTAAAATTTCAATATAACTTGGCAAGTGTGTGACGGGTCGCAATATAGAGTTCCGTAGTTGCTTGTCATATTTTACTGTTATTAAGACTTGTTTGCATTATGATTAGTGCGAGTGTGAGTGATTAGTGCAGGTGTTTAGTGATTAGTAGCAAACACGCGTGGACACCGATTGATTAGTGCGAGTGTTTAGTAACTTGCATAGTGAAGTGATTAAAAGCGTGTTCTATTTCTCACTCGCACTCGCACTAGCAGTAATGAAAATGTTAACAGGCCTTTACGTAAACAATAATTCTACATTACTAATAATAATCTATGGTTACATTAGTTTCTCTAAGCAAAAAATAAGTCCCAAGTTTTAGTAATCTGTCATTATCTATCATCAGTAAATTACAGGGCAAATAATATGATATTAATATCACACAGCACATGAGCACAGAGCACAGTGTTATTTGACATTTAGTCAAAATGTATGTCATTGTGTCAATATCAAAATATAGCGCTGAATGTATTTTTTTTAAATCAATTACTTTATTCTGTTTTTACCATCATGTTTCATGAACTCATTGATGCTACATTTAATTAAATCTTCTATACTAATATTATCAAGCTGAAGAGTTTGTTTGTTTTAGTAGTGGCCTACTCTTGGCAGAGTTGCCCTGGGGAAGTACCACACCTTTGCCTGTTATTCTACCGCCAAGCAGTAATGTGCAAACATTACTGTGTTCCGGTTTGAAGGGCAATGTTTCCAGAGAAATTACAGGGTTAGAGATATAATATCTTAGATCTCTGGGTGACGAGCGCAGTGCAGTGTTAGGTAATGAATTTGGACTCTTCGTGTTCTAATAGCTGCGTGTTACTGGGCTGTTATCAGGCACATGTCCTGCTCGTCTCGTCACTCTATACTATAAAATAAAAACTACTGGTCCGGGTTGAAAGATTCTTTCAACTTCACTCAGCCAACACATTTCACACATTGATATAAACCATCAGATGTGCCCTGAACACCTTGAAATTAGTAAGAAACTGCGTCTGTGTGTAGCGTAAGTGACTTACACACCACCAATCTACTTGTTCCTTAGAACTGTTAGCGGCAAAGTATCCTGTGGTTCTACTTATTTTGGTTGTTGACAACGAATAGTGATAGGTAAAAACGTCCGGCGTTCACTGCTTCCTGCAATCGACTAGAACGGAAAGAGTGAGCTCACACATCCCAACGATGACATAATTCCGTGCGCTTGTTTGGAAGGGCACATCAATGGTTTATATCGATGGCTTCACAACCTTGGCGTTCTTAAAGAGGAACGAAACCCGCTCGTTCGTATTCTTAAAACTTCCATCAAAAATCAGGCGACGCACGACACCCGCAGTAATGTACTGCAGTAAATCGAGGAAATAAGTTATAGAAAGTTTTTAATCATTGTTATATAGAGCACGAATTTTTTGTTATTTAATTTTTAAAGCACGAGCAATTTGTTAGTCTTAATTTTTAAATAAAAAAAATAATAATTAAATAATAGTCAGCTGATTAAAGTCTTCTTCTTCCTCATCTTCTATTAATTTCTGGTTTTTATTTATGTCATCTGATTCTTCATCTTCGATTCATTTCTGGCTTCTATTTGGTTGTGATATATATATTTGTGTGAGATAGATGTTTGGTGAGCACAATTTCGCCAACGTCTTGTGTTTCATCAGGATATTGTCTTGTGTTTTTGAGTTTGATCAATATGTCCATCCAGGGTCTAAGGTCTTGCATTAGTAGATCTTGCAGTTCATCCATGTGAGGAATGTCAAAGAATGTATAAAGTGCAATAAATGTATATAATCAAAAAATCAAAAATGTCGTTAATTATAATATTCATGTAAATACTCAAAGAATGTCAAAATGTAATACAGTACAAACTAATTCATCATGATTCAATATATCATTATTTGGTCTTATGTCAGTTGAATGTCAAATTTCATAATGGAATAATAATATCTATTGAGATATTAATGAAAAAAGGTTTAAAGATTGTAAAAATTTCATGTTAAACAATGTCTAAAATATTAGTATTCCAATTAATTTCCTTATCATTTAAAAATTCAGTTACAGTTTAATAGCATTTGTGTATAAGCATTTTTTTTAGTTTACTTTTGAACATTGTTATGTTAAGTTCTTTTATGGCATTTGGCAGCTTATTATATAAAAGAGGAGCCATACAAAAAATGCTGTCACTCATAATCTTTTTTTTGCATTTGTCTATGAGCAGTCTACACTTATCACGCCGGTTACGTTTTACTTTGTCACTCAATAGAGGAAAGTAATGAGGGTTATTCCTTACAAAACACATAACTTCAAATATGTACAGGCATGGCAGGGTTAATATTTGGTTGTCTATGAATACTTGTCGACAGCTATCTGTAACTTGCATCCCGAACATAGCACGAATGCATCGTTTTCGTGCTTTGAAAACTGAGGCTGTATCAGTTGAATTCCCCCAAAAAATGATCCCATATCTCAAGACTGATGCCACCAATCCATGGTAAGATGTAAGAAGAGCCTCTTTCTTTACCACTGGAGCAAGCCTATGCAGAGCATATGCCGAGCTACCCAGCTTCTTGCAGAGAATCTCAACATGTGCCTTCCAATTCAATTTCATGTCTATTGTTAGGCCCAAAAATTTTGTTGTAGTGACTTCTGCAATTTTTTTATTTTGATAATTTATGTTTAATAAAGTAATTTTTTATTTGAGTAAATTCCATGAAATTGGTTTTGTTTTAATTAATTTTTAAGTTAATAATGTTTAACCAATGGATAGATGAATTTAGTGCGGCATTGATATCTTCCTCAAAATTAGCTTTATCTTGACATGCTATTGTTATTGTGCTGTCATCTGCAAATAGTGACATTGGATGCTCAATTACTTTAGGAAAATCATTTATGTAGTGTTATTATGTAGTGTGTATCTCTGAACAATTTCCAATGTGTTTCACTTCCTGCAATCACCCCTGGAGCAATAAACTCGTTGCACATTACTTTGGTTTTGTCCAAATTCAAATAAAATCAAATGAAATCAATTTTATTTCGACTAAAACAACAAAAACGCCAATTAGCTCGTGAAATCAGGAAAGATCTTTGACGGGTCTTTTTGATTCTTGAAAAAGCCTTATTTTACGGTGACCGTCCCCACTTCTCGTCCTGCAGCCCGTGACACTTTTAGAACGTCGTCGTTATTTTTTTAATGGACCTATGGCAGCTAGTTTCACATGGTCTCTACTGCCTAAAGAATTTTGGGCCAGCGCAGAAGGCGCGGGCCTCTACTAACCTAATATTACCGTACTTAATGAATAGTAGACTAACTATTATGTTTATGCAACATTCTAGTGTCACCTGACTGATCGGGGATAGCTGTTATCGTTTGACTGATGTTAGATCTAGAAATGGGTAGCGATTCTAAATCCATTCGGTTGCATCCGACATGGAATCTCATCTCTCGGTCTTTGTCTTATCTGGTTAGCATGATAGAGACAGACTCGTTTTTGACAGACTCGATTGTCATTCCGACCCCGAACCTTTCGGAATCGCATTTAGAATCGCTACCCTGATGTCATCTAGCTTATTATTGTAAAGAGATTTAGACTGCAGGTAGGTTGACTGGAGCTAGTGTTTTGGAAAGTTTTGAATTAAGTACCTACTTTTCAAAACCTACTAGGTACCAACATATGTTGTGGTCTTTGGATAACTTTGCATTCGTATTTCCTGTTCATTTTTCATTATTTTGGGATTCTCCCTGATGAATAGAAAATCACCTTAACATGGCAACATCGTCAATGTCATACGTCAATGACAAGATCATTTTTAATTTGATGTTTTTCACCTTTTTTTTGCTTTGCCATTAAAATATGAAAATAATTTTCTGACCAAATACAGCATATAACGTACATATTAATTTATAACTTTGCATCTGTACTTTCTTGTGACGTAGGTAAAATAACTCAGCATTAATAGGCTTTATATTGCCGAGTGACTGGTGAAATGAAAATACTAACTAGGCACAGTATCTCTCTACTTAGTCTGTGCTAGGCACTAAAACTATGTATTTTATTTCACAGTTTCATTTTGTTTTGACTACATTAGGAACTGAAATAGCTAATCTCGCCCCGTAATGTATTCAACATCAACATCAACAGCCCACTAAACGTTCCCACTGCTGGGACTCGGGGCTTTCTTTCGCAAGGAGAGAGTTATGTATTAATAATGTGTTAATAAACACAAAATATACGATTGTATTTTCTTATCATATTTTTGAATGCTGAACGAATTGAAAGTGTATGGTGCATCAGTATTTCCTTGAGCATGTTTATGTTTTGCCAACAGTATTGTCCGTTTTCATGTGGCGTTACTGTCTTATACTTGCCAGCATTTATTTGTAAAGACGTAGTTCAAGAGTTTCTTCAAATGACTTGAGGAATTAATCTCTCTATGACGCCATTGGGGGGCGGATTCCATGATTTTATTAGACATGATCAATAATGACGTCAGTCATGACGTTTTTTAATGTCATAAATGAAGGCTCACAGCTTTTTGGAACCTTCTCCAAAACTATGAAGCAGACTCAATAAGAAATTCAACCAATAAGCAGTCTTGTTATGTTGTATCTGTGACAACCTTTGATTAAACACTGGTCTGGATGAAGCACAGGTCAGGTTTCAAATACTTGTTTGCGTGATCACGGACACAAATTTAAGTCAAGTATCAATAAAAAGTATCAGTAATTGCTATTGTTCTTATGCCAGTGGTATCGTGTATCGTGATTCTGACAAGCCGAGATTTTCAGCCAACTATTATTGGCTGACATAGTTTTTGGTGTTTCTACAGTCGAGCGGTCTATCTAGACAAGTTTATAATCAGTGGTCACAACTAACAAAATGCAATATTTGTTTATTTTCTTTCGATAATTTTACTTTATTTAATGATGTAAGTATCTGTATTTAAAACACAGCAAACCGCTCAAAAAATTTATCGCCATAATAAAATGGTGACGATGTGAATTCTTGGGAACAACTTGGTTCATCATAAAGTAATTACTTGAATTCTTTTAGCGTGTAATATAGGGGAATAACAGCGTTGAATTGCAGTTAAAATGATCTTCTTATGAAGCCGGTAACTTTCAATTATCATTTCAGTCAAAACTATTCGGGTCTCCTAAAAATTAATTTTGAAAATTTTCTCAATGAATAGCTCAAGAAAATCAAAAGTATTGTTTCATATTGCTATTTTGCATGTTATACATAGATGCAATATATTGTACACTCATATTGTACATTCAGTTCAAAAATCCCGATAGACGAAATCAAACAGCTCTCGGAGCATTTTTTAGCAGTGGTGTTTCAGGAGCTCTGTGGTATAAGTATTTGAAGTACTTAAATTTGTTGAATTAAAATGAAAACTTTAATCTCAGTTTTGTACAAAGGACTCACAGTAAACACAAATGAACTACTATGTCCTACGTGCTTGTCGAATGATTTTCAAAAGATTCGAAAATATTGAAAGAGAAAATCAGGATTTCGAGAAAACAGCCACCACAGCAATGCATTGATATACCTACTTATAAATGATAAACATTACGTCAGTAGACTATAATTAGTTTATTCTAATGCGTTATGCCCTTTTTTGCTTAACTTTTCTGTAGTTTTGTAAGTAATAAAAGTGATGCAATCACAACCAATAAATTGTTTTATTTAAATGAAGAAGAGTAAAGATCTAACGACTCTTATCAATATTTTAAAGCCATGAAAGTATCTTTAATTTTTAGTCGTATCTTACTTCTTATACTTATGTATAATAATTGCATACCGAACACATCAGCTAACGTGTACAAAGTCTTAAATATATTAAAGCTCCTAAAAATGATTTCACGATCTAGCGAGTACTGCTACTGAACCAAAAAAATATATGTAATAGGTCGTATATACATACATATGTAAAAAATTAACCAACAAGCAGTTGCAAATTTATTTAACGCCATCTAAGAAATGGCTGATACCGTGTTTTTGATAAATTGGGTTGTTTCAGCGTTATCAGTGCATTGTTAATAGTATACGTATGTATCTACTAAACAAAGATACATAGCAGGGTCATGATAGAGAAAGTAGGAGTGCACAATATGTAGGTACAATAAATCGAAATATCTGTGGACTTGTTGAGATAGAAACGCGAGAATCATAAGCAAAGGTTGCAACGTGCTGCCAACTTGCGTTCATCACACGTTGTTGCCCTTTTTAAGTGCCGTATGCCAAGTTCTCTTGGAAACTTGGAATGGATAAATATTAATTGCCTACAGGTATTATTCAATTTGTCCTCTTTGGTGTATGTTTTGAAACCTGATTTTATTTTATGACATAGACAATTTCTTTCATCTATTTCCGTCTTCCTTCTTCTGAGATTACTAGAAAAAAGCGTCCTTGATGCAGTATTAAAGGTAAAATAAGGTTCTTAGGTTTGATAAAAATCTCTTCAGGCACAAAACTGATGACGTCACACTTGGGCGTGGTTTAAAAAATGACGCTATAAAAGTAGTAAAACGTCACAAAACTAAAAGTTTCTCAAAAAAAAGGCTAATGAGCAGGGTAGCGAATGGTTTCAGAATATGGATGATATTATTCATATTTGTAGAGCATACCTACCTAAAAGTATTTCATATAGGACTCGGCACTCGACGCTCGATAAGTCAACATCATTTTCTATTCGTTCGTAATCATTAAAACGATTTTGTTGGAAATAGTGAAGCTGTATTGGTGAAAGTTACAAAAAGTGTAGTTAACAAGTGAAGGATTGCGGTGCCAAACTTCTGTGATTATTAGACAAAGGATTTTGAAGATACTTGCAAAATACTATACGAAGTTTTAAATCAACGGCCTATTTTTGCCGCTGCATTGCGTATTCATATGCACTGCGCCGGGCTGAGTCATCACTTCGTTGCCCCGGGAGGACCCGAGCGCTGCCGAGCTGCGCGTGCGCTCGCTCCGGCGACCGTTGGATAGTGACTCATCGCTTGCATCTAGAGGTGGGCGATTATGAGATATACTAATGAAATCATTCGATTATGAGAATGTCTCGAGATATTTCGATTATGACAGTTTGTAGTTACTAATTAGTAGTAGTCAGTCACGCACGCACGGTCGCTAGTAGAGGTGAGCGATTATGAGATATACTAATGAAATCATTCGATTATAAGAATGTCTCGAGATAGCATGATTATGACAGTTTGTAGTTACTAATTAGTAGCCAGTCACGCACGCACGGTCGCTAGTCGCGCGCGACTCGATTTACTCACAGCACAGCCGCGTGGGGTGAGAAAGGGACAACACGATGCGGTCTCTCAGCGGCCCGCTATAAAAGAAGAGCAGCAAGCGAAAAAGCTGACTAAAACTTTCAAAGTATCATCATGTAATATAATAAATAAATCAATAGACTTACCGTTAATTAAATCCACATATTTATAAGTAAAAAAATGGTTGTCTGTAAAGTCGGTTCACTAACGATAGTTGAACGTGACAACGTCTTAAGAAATCAGTACGCTGATAGCGCGAGTAGTGATACCGCTCGACTCGGCGGGTGGCGCCCTCAGCGCTCAGCTTCGTTCGCATGGCAAAGACGACGAACTAACGGTAACGGCGGAACGTGTCATGACGGCATGTTTTGCGGGCGTGCAGCCGGCTTCATCGAATTATAAGACGTTATCACGTCAAAAAGTGCCACGTTTCACACCACCGGCACCGTAATACAAACAAAAGAAACCAAATAAACCTATGTCGATACTACTAAAGTCACGGAAGAACTGTCGTCGACTTCATAAAATATGATTAGTAGTACTAATTACTAATATCATTCGATTATGAAAACATATTAGTTACTAATTCGATAATCGATTATCAACATTAGTAATACAAAATAAATCGATTATGCCGATCATTCATAATCGCCCACCGCTACTTGCATCGCTTGCACTGCGGCGTTCGACCTTGCTGCTTTGTTCGCTCATCTATTCACAACAGCTGAGCCGATTTGTTTATGTTTATTGACTGTCGCTGACTCCGCTAACTTCTTACGTATTTAATAATGTCGAATATTACTAAGTTGTCTAGCTGTGCGGCTTGCACAAAATCAGTTCGCGCTGTGCACCAGCTGAGATGCAGTAAATGTAGTAGTTGTTTCCATGCAGCCTGCGTCAATGTGACTGACTTGCGGAACCTACCGGAGGAGACTAGATCGAAGTACGTTTGCCCTCTTTGCACTGTCAACATTCCGAAGTCAGATAATACGCCTGTTAGAGCGGCCGCCAGCGCGTCCGCGCACTATTGTGAGTTGCGAGTACCGTCTGCCGGTGGCTCGAGCGTGGGAGGCAGTAAGGGCAACACGCCGGAGTGCTCGCCCGCGGTTACCCCCGACCCCGACCCCTTGGAGTCATTAGTACTAGAGATGAGACTCATGCGTCAGGATATTGGAGAGCTAAAAACCCAATTTAAAAACATTTCCGAACATGTCACTTCCAGACTAGACGAACTCAGTTCTAAGTGCAGTGCACTCGAGGAGCGCGAAGTAGCCCGCGAGGTGGAAATGTGTACCCTGAAGACGGCTTTGTCTGGGCTGCAGAGGCAGGTAAATAAACAAGCGCAGGAGGGGCTTAGAAACGAGCTGGAAATCCACGGCATTCCCGAAAACAAAGCAGAGAATTTAATGCATTTGGTTCTGGTGACAGTTTCTGACCTGTCACTATCGGCACGACCATAAAAGATTGTGACATCGACTGTGCGATGCGAGTGGGTCCACGTAACATTAATGATAATGATGGCACCTCTGCTTCTCCGAGGCTCCCCCGTCCGGTGGTTGTCCGTTTTGTTTGCCGACATAAAAGAGATGAATTCTCAAAAGCAGCTAAAGCGCGACGAACCATAGTTAGTGTCGACCTTGGAGTGGCTGGCCGGAGTCAGAAAATATATGTCAATGATCGCCTGACTTACGAAAATAGGCAGTTATTTCGATTGGCTAGACTCCGCTCCCATCAAGCCGGGTTCAAGTACTGTTGGACAAGAAACGGGACAGTTCTCGTTCGAAGAAAAGAAGGGCATCCCGCAATTGCTATCGCTTCCTCAGATGCCATGGATAAATGTTTCGACCCACAAAACTTTCAACCAGGACCTCCACCGGAAGCTTTCAAACGGATACTGGGAAGACAAAATCCAGAATCAGGTTCCGACCAGACGAGTGGCTGAGGTGAAAAAACTGGCAGGCGCCACAGTGCTATATTATATCATACTTTTATTATTATCTGTAAACATAATGAGTTATCATTGTCCTGTTGACGTTGTGCTAGCTTGTAGTTGTGTGTTATTGCTCCTTTCGTGCAATAATACTATACACAAATTACACAATACACATAATACAAATACACAAGGACACACACATCAAATTATTCAAAAAACAAATTTAATTGCATTGAATTCACAAACTCGCACTACTGTTTTTGTACGTGTGGAACTTTTCGTTAATAGAATGTCTATAGATTATAACATGTTACATGAGTCACCTTTAAATTGTATTGGAAATGGCGTTACTTAACGTAGTAGATGAAATTGATGAAATTGTATCAATAAAATGCCACACGTTTGAATCAGTCGAGTTATGCAATATTTTTTTAGCAAAATGTGTCAACTACAGCTTTAAAATCATGTCTCTTAACATCCGTAGTCTTCAATGTAATTTTGATAAATTTGTATTAACTTTAGAGCGTTTTAAGGTGAATTTAGACGTAATAGTTCTATCGGAATGCTGGCTTTCGGATGATCAAGTTATTGATGAGATTCCAGGCTACTGTAAATGCCGCTCAGAATCGCAACAAAATAAAAATGGCGGTGTAGTAATTTACTCTAGGAAGGCTCTGAATGCGCAGGTATTATCTTCTAAAATTGATGACGCTGACTCGATCCTAATAAAAATAAACCAAAACACAACAATACTAGGTGTTTATCGGTCTCCGTCTACTAGAGATCTCACTGCATTTTTCAATTCCCTTGATTTAAGCCTAAGCTCTCTCAGACAATACTCAACAGTTATCGTTACAGGAGACATAAATATCAATATATGTGATGAAACTAACCAACAGGTTACAGAATTTTTGTGTCTCATGGCGTCTCATTGCCTGCTCCCAGCCATTACTAATCCAACACGAAGTTCATCCTGCTTGGACCACATCTTTATAAAAACATCACTACCCTCCATAGGCATTGTATGTGAGTCCTCCATTACAGATCATGATATTGTGATGGCTTGTATATCTTGTTCTCACGACTCAGAAACCATTCAAACAGTCAGGTACAAAACAGACGAGAACGCAGCAGTGGCGGATATAAATGAGCTCGACTGGTCTTCGGTCACATCTGAGACCTGTGTGAACGTCGCTGTAACAAAGTTCACCAATACCCTCGGCAATATACTACAACAGCATACAAAAAAAAAATGTGTGCGCTTAAAACCGCACGGCAGAAGTGAAAACTAAAATAAGAAATACTTAACTATATAATGACTACTAAATAATTTTAATTTAAAACTTTTACGGCTGAATGATTAGTATCCATGGCCAAGAATAAATTTAAAAAAAAAATACGCGGGTCGAAAATGCCGTTTAATAACTCGCAAGTTTTTAGTGTTTGCTATTTAGTTATGTCATATTTATGTATTTCGCTAAAAATGCATAAATATGTTGTGTTATAGTGTATTTGTGTAAGCACCTTCTTATGAAAATGGGTATCATTTTGTGTGTTTACGTAGTGTAAGTGCTGTGATAAAATATTACAACTTTTTTGCAATGGACGTGAAATGCAAATTTAACATTTCGTGACAGGTTCAATTGATGTGGTAAGTACCTAGAAGTTAATGTCGTGATAAAAAAGTTTAAAAATTCGCCAGTTTCAGCGAGAAAGTCGCTAAAGTGTCAACTCTGGTAGTGAGCAGCGAGAGGGAGTAAGAGTATGTATTGTCCCATGTCCTCCTCTAACAATTATCTTTCTCGGTCTGGCACGTTTGTTGACCACATTATCTTTCTCGCTCTAGCATCCCGAGTTTACCCGAAATTTCTTATCATATCCGAGCGTGATGATCACGTGATCATCAATCCATTTCACAGCCCACGAAAATTCTGTCTATAGCGCGCCTAAAGAAGTTTTCACTTCAAAAAGGTTTCAATTGCGCGTAGATGGAAAAATTTAAAACCGTGGATAACAGTTGGTCTTCTCAAATGTATGCGTCATAGAGATAAACTACATTTAGATGTTAAATCTCATCCAAACGACCCGGTGCGCCGCTTGGTTTTTTCGAGATATCGAAATTTTTGTAACAAATTAATTAAAAAAATCAAAAACGATTGCTATAATAATAAAATTGAAAACAGTAAAAATGACACTAAAAAACTTTGGAAAGTTATTAAAAGTATATGTTACTCTACCACAAACAACAACACTTCCTCAGAGCTCTTGAATATTAATAAAAGTAGCCCACGCGATTCGTTAAATTTATGCAACGAGCATTTTGCGTCTGTAGGTAACAAGCTGGCTAAAAATATACTACACAAGATGTCTACTACGCACGATGCACTAATTTCGATGTACAATCCCGGAATCGGTATCTCCGATTCGATGTTTATGAGTCCGACTGATCCTTTTGAACTATCCAAATTTATTCTAAGCTTAAGGACAGATAGCGCACCGGGTCCAGACAGAATTACTGTTTCGTTGTTAAAAAAGTCTCTCAACTCTATATTGGTCCCTCTAACGCACATTGTGAATTGTAGTCTGTCCTCGGGGGTTTTCCCAGATTGTTGGAAAATGGCCGCGGTTTGTCCTATTTACAAGAGCGGAGCCCAAAACCTGCCTGAGAACTATAGGCCCATAGCTCTTCTAAGTGTTGTATCTAAGGTGCTTGAGAAAGTAGTAAACCAGCGGCTCACTGCGCACTTGGACAGATTTGACATACTCTCTAATAGGCAGTTTGGTTTTCGTAAAGGCAGATCTACGGAGGACGCTGTCTCTTTACTTGCCAATGTCATATCCTGTCATACAGAAGCAGGAGATAGATGTGTGGCTGTGTTTTTAGACTTGGCAAGGGCATTCGACAGTATTTCGAGGGGTCTGCTGCTTAAAAGGATGCAATTCATGGGCATTAGAGGTGTAGCTTTGAAGTGGTTTGACAGCTACCTTAGTGACCGAAAACAGTTTGTTAAAGTGGACTTGTGCACCAGCAGTGAACTAGGTATTGACTATGGCGTTCCTCAGGGCAGTATTCTTGGCCCCCCACTTTTTACTCTCTATATAAACGACATTGTAAACTGTTGTCTTGAAAATGCTCAAACAATAACCTATGCCGACGACACAGTAATTATATTTCACGGGAAAACTTGGGACGAAGTATACAGTTTTGCTGAAAAGGGACTTGCTAGGGTCGCGTCACTGCTGGACAGAAGTCTACTGACACTGAACATAAATAAAACGAAATACATCGCATTCTCTAAGACCTGTGTGAGTAGTCCTGCTGGTGGTTTGAGCTTAAGAATTCATACTTGTTCAAATTACGGATCCGCAGACTATAAAGGTTGCTCCTGCTGTCAAATTCAACGTACAAGATCCATAAAATATTTGGGCGTGATAATCGATGACCGGCTAAACTACATCGATCACATTATTTCATGATCTGGTAGAGCAAGGAGGCTGATATTCGTAATGAAGAGACTTAGAGACTGTGCACCCATAGACACTGTCAGGCAGGTATACCTAGCTTTATGCCAGTCTGTACTACAGTATTGCGTCTCGGTATGGGGAAGTGCTTGCAAAACTCATTTAAAAAAAATAGAGATAGCGCAAAGAGCCATACTCAAAGTCTCACTGAAACTCCCTTTTAGATACCCCACAGACAAAGTCTATGACGAGATTAAAGTACTTCGTGTACGACAACTCTATGTTTTAAACGCAACAGTTAAAATCCACAAAGAACTTTTGAACAGACAAGATTATGATCGGCTGATAACTTGCCGCGTATTTAGAATGGCCACTCCGAACTATGCGTCTCTACTTGGATTTAGAAGCCCAACATTTTCTCATCCTAACACTTATAATAATGTGTGTAAAAAATGTGATATACTTAAATGTAATTTAGCAAAGTGTAAAAAAATAGTTAAGACATGGTTACTCACACTCTCTTACGATGAGACTGAAATGCTGTTACGATACAAATTGCCATTCTTGTAAAATGTAGTAACAAGTAATACTCACTCATACAAAAACATAAATCAATGCAGTCATACACACGTTACAAAATGTACACACACAACAACAACACATAATTACACACACACGCATAGTACACTGCAGACAAATAGTCACCCACAAACGTACACAATACCACAGTACAACTCTCCTGCACACTTTACGCATTTATTGCACCTTTTTTTACTTAATGTCCACTTTCAAAATCCTTGTTTGTTTGTTGTTCTGATTGTTGGGAAATTGTATGTATTATACTGATTAACAGTAGAATTTGTTGACTGCTCATGAATTACTTGCAAAACATTGTACATTTATTTAAGGTATTCCGTACTCTGAGCCCTGAGACACAGGTTTATCGCCTAGTTCGGGGCTCGCTGTTAAATCTATTTTTGTTAATGTATGTTTCAGCAATAAAGTTTTTATTATTATTTATTATTATTATTATTATACTTACCACACTTTATCCAGCACGACGCCGAGTAGAGTCCAGAGGCTCTAGCATCCGCCGACTTGTGGTCGGTATGTACCTAGATCTAATTGCTATCTATTGCTAATTTTTATCTGCTGCCGGCTGACTTATTACTTGAGGATAACTGGATTGGAACATTGAAAATATTTGATCTGCGTCGACTGACTGATTACTGTTTTGGCAGACAAGTAGGGTAAGTTCGCCTGTTCGCGTCCATCGCCCAGTTCGCGTCCATTTTACGGATCTCCATTTAAAAACTCACGAAATTTAGTATACTAACACACCAATAAGTCGCAAAATTAATACGGCTAATACCTCGATGTATAAGAAGCATGCACACATAAACAACAGCTCCGTGCTTGAAACCAATCCTGTGTAAAAAAATAGTTTGTGACGGTTGTTCAAAAAGACAGTACAAATACGCGGAATTATGAAAAAAAAATAGTGGGCACCGGTGCGTTTGAACGTAAGTCTTTTATTGTTTTATGTGCAATTTGGACACATAGTTATTTCTAGACGTTGATAGTGATATAAGGAATTATATGAATTATTAATTTGTTAATTTTTTTTATAGTTAACAGTTAAAATAAGGTGGACGCGAATTACTACACCGAATTTATAAAACATGCAGTTTGCGTCCGCCATGGACGCAAACTATACCTACAGGGAATAGTAACAAAAACAGATTGCGTCCATTTTTTAAATTAATAGATTTTGCGAAATTCAACCCCTAAGAAGGTGAAACAAGGGATGAAGGGTTGTATGAAAATTCGTGATTTTCAAAGTTATCAAATTTTGTATCTCGACACTTGATACGAAGCAATTGAATGATTGTTCTATCAATTTTGTAGTTTCGAACTGTACGGGCGTGAAATTGGGGCTGAAATGGGGATGAATGTCAATATAAAAGTTCCCAACCGTTAAAGATAAAACCATGAAACTCTGTATATAGACACTTGACACGAAGCAAACAAAAGTGTGGTATATCAATTTCATAATTTCGAACTGTACGGGGGTGAAATTGAGGTTCAAATAGGGGATGAATGTTGATATGAAAGTTCCCAACCGTTGAAGATAAAACCATGAAACTCTGCATATATATACACTTGACACGAAGCAAAAGAAGTTTTGTTCTAGCCATTTTGTAATTTTGAACTGTACGGGGGTGAAATTGGGATTGAAATGGGGATGAAAGTATACATGGAAACTTCCAATCGTTGCAGATAAAACCAAGAAACTCTGTAAATAGGCACTTGACACGAAGCAAATAAATGTTAGTTCTAGCAATTTTGTAATCTCGAACTGTACGGGGATGAAATTGGGGTTGAAATGGGGGATGACTGTGAAAAGTGCATTAGATTGACTACATTGACCTATCATCTGAAATGCACGCGGATGATTTTAGGGTAAAATTAACACAACAGATTATTGTTAAATTAAAAAATTGAGTACTTCTTATGTTACCTAATTTATTTTAAATTTTAAGTAATATCAAAGTTTAGAAGAATATACAGGTATTTTTATTTTCTTTTAGAGAGATTTTTGATGTTAATATGTTGTTTTTTAAAACCCCATAATTCTTTAATTAATAAATAATTAAAATCCAATCTCTTTTTACATTTTTATAAAATATTACCCCTTAATTCCTTTTCTGAGCTGGTGGACGCAAAGTGGTCCAGCGGGTGGACGCAAATTGGATTTTATGGACGCAAACTGGGTAAATCGCCTATTTCTGGAGTTTGTCTGTTTTTAGAAAAAACGCAACATTTTTCGATCAAAACTAAATGTTCATCTTAAAATAGACTATCAAAAGCAACACATTACATACTCTTTTCATTAAAATGAGTGCTGGGACATATTTATTTTGCCCTTCAAACTTGCCAACTGCACTAAGTGGACGCGAACAGGCGAAATGACCCTAGGTACCTACCGCCCGACTGATTTTGAGATTCGGATGTTAGTCCAGTGCAATTACGGATATAAATAAACATTAAATTATGTAGTTTAAGGACTATAAAGGATCGATAGGGGTGTGCATTCTGAGCATATATTCCAATTTGAGGGATTCTGGCGAGGTCAGCTCAAGGACATTTCGATGAAAACGCGTTTAGTTCGATATCTCGAGAACTGTTAGTGTTAGGCAAAAAATTGTGGAGACCTTTTCTCTTCTAAATTAAATTTACTAACTTTTATATTAACTACTTTTCTTTTTTTTCATCAATGTTTTTCAAGTTATTGCTTCCGAAAGACAAAAATTTAACTTTTTTTATGTTTCGCCATTTTCTCCCCAACCGTTCAATTTCATGAAACTTAAAACGATTATCAAAAGTGTAGATCTTTTAATAATGAACAACTTTTTCCTTGAACTTTTTTCTGTAATGACAATACCTTCAGAGTTATGTTACTTTACCGAGCGAAATCCGCGCCACTGCGACACCCGCGACAAATCCGCGACACCTCCGGACTTGGGCTGAACATATTATCTATTCTATGGCTGAACCCAAAATTAATTGTTGGATTGTGTCGGTGGGTTTCTTCTACACAGGGTTATGTGGGACAACAACGTTACCTACTCCGATATATTTATGCCAGAAATACGTAACATACATAAAAAAACACTAAGATAATCGGTAAAGTTTCATAAAATTCAACGGTTGGGGAGAAAATGGCGAAATATAAAAAAGGGAGGAAAAAAAGTACAATTTTTGCCTTTCGGAAGCAATATCTTGAAAAATATTGATGAAAAGAATAAAAGTAGTTAATATATAAGTTAGTAGGTAAATTTAATTTAGAAGAGAAAAGTTCTCCACAATTTTTTGCCTAACACTAACAGTTCTCGAGATATCGAATTAAACGCGTTTTCATCGAAATGTCCTTGAGCTGACCTCGCCAGAATCCCTCAAATTGGAATATATGCTCAGAATGCACCCCCTATCGATCCTTTATAGTGGGGACTACTACATATTTTTTTTTCCATTTTTTTTGAGAAATTGCACTGTGAGACATCGACCATCATTAGGGGTCTATAAAAGACAACAACAATAAAACACAAAAAAGTTCAATAAACTTACTTTACTCAAATTACATTATATGTACAAAACTTATCTTACAGCTACAAATGAACCGTCACTGACACAGTACATTACCACACTCAACATATTACAACGCACACGTTCTGCGGACAATTACTCATTCAAATTATAGCAGACCAGGATTTCAGTTATTATGTTTAAATCGCCCGTTACGTTTGCTGATTTGATTCATCGGTCGCGAGCATGACCAGCGCGATTATTACACTGCTTACATCGGGGCCTTCTCTTAAAATTATAGTTAAAGGTCATCATTCACCACGCTGCGCTGGGAAGTGCGCGTTAGCGAATAAGACACCTAGACACCTTCTGGAAAAATGTCTGTTTAGGACAAACTGGTATTCTTTAAAGTCAATGGATGAAAAACGTGAATATCTTGGAAAATACTCAGAGGTGCAGGCGGGATTCAAAGCTACGACCTCACGATTTTGAAATCGAGCGATCCCGTCACTAGACCACCGCGGCATAATTGTTGATTACACGTTTTGTTACGCCATGATGGTCAGGACAATTTTGTTGTCAGCACATGGATGGACGCGTTGTATGCTTTCAACAACAATGCGGCTCGGGGAGACAGGATGAGGAATGAAGGCGGTGGCCACGCCGCGCCGCGCCGGGCAAGCAGTGGTGACAGTTCCTCGGGCTATATTCTTAGATTATGTCAACTTGAATGTCTGGTAAGCAGTAAACACCATCTGAAGTAAACTACTTTGGGGTCGCCTCGAAGCAGCCGAACGAATTGTGTCGACATTGGGAATACAGGTAGATTATAATCTGGAATCGCAGGAAAATTACGGAATCGGGAAATACGAGGGCGAAACCGCGGGACGCTGCTAGTTTAAAAATAAATACCAGTCCCACAATCCAATTCGGAACTACGGTAGTGTAGAGTTTATTTATCACGAGACAAAGCCTAGTATACTTTTAAATGCATTGTAACAAAATGTTTTCAAACAGACACATTTTCTTCGTAAAAGTCCCTACTGCCGAGTCTTCCTTAGATTACTGAAGAATATAATATTACGTTCATTCTCATTTTACTGAAAAGGCGAAACGAACTAAGTTTTTTTGAAAATTTAATTTTCAGCAAAATGATGACAGTCAAATGTTTATACTATTTTGCCGCCACCTAATACACTGCTCCATGACCTTGGCGTGAACTACGCCATGATGAATGTGATCATGCGAAAACGAAAAAGAAAGCTAATTCTTTCTAGCCAAATCTTTTTCCTTTCGGCATCATCACACTTTAGTCACAATAAAACAAGTTTTACAAATGTCATTTGTGAAAGTACACGTCAATCAGCTCAATTAACATTGATTGAGAAAATCTTAGATTTGGACATAAATGTTTTTCAGGAAGTGCCAAAAAACACATACACATAGGTATCATGATTATACGGAATATTCTAGTTCTGGCCTGGACACGCTCCCTGCGGCAGGCAACATTACCAGAATGAAATTGTCAGCGACGTTAGGACGTTAGGACGTTACCGAGCAACGCTTTATTTACTTTCCTTTTTCTTTTCCAGTTACAAAAGTTGATGTTTTGTTTCCGGAATGCAAATATACCTGCCAAAGAATTTCAAAAAGTTGCGCAAATGTTCGATTTTATCAAATTTCTCTAAGAAAATGTAACATTTCGTCACCTTTGACGAAATTGAACACTATCTCTGACAGCTATATTTGCCATCAGACAACTGTACAATGCGGCCAATCTGTAGAATGTAACGATGACGCCACGATCGATGTGTTACCACCTCATAGAGAACTTGACAACTTCTGTGTCCTTGTGCAATGGGCGTCAGTGGTTACACTTTTGCCCGTTCTACGGATAAGTTGGTGACACTATAACATCGAGTTCTAAGCGTTAAACCTGATGGCCCGCGGTTGCTAGGCAACGCCCTGAAGAACTTAATAGCTACACAATGTTAAGTGTTACCTTCAATATCCACGGATCTTCAACCTCGCCGACATAGCCAAGACAACAATGATTTATTTAACTAGGTTTTGTCTTTTTAACGAGGTGTAGTTACATTCAAATTTTAAATCGTCCCCCAGTCGGGCGCACACTCGATCGTCTCGACACTAAACAGAGTACATACAAAGCGTCCTCCATCAACACACACGTGGACACCCCCAGCCCTACACTCACAATATCTCGGAACGATTGAGAACAGTGCAAGTGCTAATATCATACGCACGCAAACACGCAGTCTTGTCGTGTTTTTGGATACGAAAAAGATTTGATAATTTCACTTACGTACAATAAACACATATAAATTGAATTCGGCAATGTCGCAATCGTCACAAGTTTAATGCGACCAATTTTAGTGTTAAATTTGTAATAGGAATAAAGATTACATTACATGATTCTGGTAATTATTGGTTTTTATTTTCGTCCTTCCTGTTTTACTCTCAGCAGTCAATATACTACCGCAGTAAGTTTTTCGTGGACACCCACCCTAGCGCGACCATCGAGCGCACGTACGAAACTGAGGGACGGTACACACGTACGTTGGTGTTCTGTACACTGACTGTTTAGTAGTCCCGAATACTTTATACAAAAATATTGTTTTAGGCACCTTCCTCGCTTGTCAAATAAAACTATTTCCAAATCATACGTAATTGATCCTGATCCTACTTTTACAGAGTTCGCCTGTACAACTACCACACTTCTACCGGGCTGTCCGCAGACAAGCAGTAATGTGCAAGTATTACGGCGCTGCCGGTCGTACAACAATGTTAGTGAAATCATCAAGTCATTAGGGTTCCGAGTGCCGAGCGCAGTGCAATATTCGCGTTCAAACCCGGAGACCATCAGGCGCCTGACTCATTTCCTCGCACATCACTATTATAAAAATCTTAATCCTGAGTGCAATTTACATCGGCCAGCGTAAAAAAAAATCTATAATTCATTCATCATCTAATCAACAATTTACTTACAATAAAACTAAAATTACAAACAATAAATAACATGAACATCATGTGAAGTCAATTTGTTTAGTGAAAATGTGGCTTAAATTCAGCCACAACTTAGAATTTAGAATATTCTTACTCTGTGGTCCTGGCGTCGGGTAAGTTGTGCCGTACCCATTCTCGACCATTGTTATATCGGCTATTGTCGTGTAAATTGTACATTTATGAATAAAGTATTTTGACTTTGACTTTGTTGAATCTTTCCAACCCCAAACATGGGAAATATGTACATCTCATATTGTCACACGAAAACACAAGACGCGAGAGAGGACTCGGGCCTGCGCTAACCTTCCTACCGGTTGCATAGACGCGCATTGCTCGCGCAACATTACCTATCCTACGAACGCCGGTTGCAGCCACCACATAATATTGTCCTACCAAATATTTTTTTACAAATTTGTAATTATTGTTATTCGTTGTTATACAATATTGTACCTTATTGCAACTAATCGATGCCCACATATTGTGTGTTGCGACTTGCGACCTCTAATATGATTGCCAAGTGCACGGAACGCTGTGCGTAAATTCAATCCAACCATTATCGCATGAACACCTCTTTAGTCAAGCCCCAAGAGGCAAAACTTTTTAGGCCAAAAAAGGCCAAATTTAGGCAAAACCGGTTTTGAGACTTTAAAAACCTTATTTTTTCATGATAAACATACTCGATTATTAGTTTATTTTGATGCCTAAGAGATAGGTGATACTATTTATCAGTACATTGTCGTTTACAGACACACAAAATTTGGTTTCATTTTTTAGTTATAATTTTTTGTGTGACGTCACGACGCCTGCCGCGTCGCAAGTCGGGCTTAATAGGTTAATAAATTATAACTGTGATATTCCGAGATCTGGCACCAACGTTTGAACAGGTATTTGATGCAAACTGAAAACATGTCTTAACAACAAACATAACTCTCCTATTAAACCCCGACACGGAGCTGTAGACCTGGCTAGTGAGTAGCGGGGCAAAATGTACCCATACATGTTTTCTTACTTTTCGAGGCAATCGACATCCAGTGAGTCGTGCACTGTGATTGTGAACTCTATGTCCTAGCGCGGAAGTTCCCGATCGCCGTGCGGAAGTGTAGGCTGTCAATTGTCTCGTAAAATCATCGCGATAACAGCTCACGGTAGTGCGGCCGGCTGCGTTCAGAGGACGCGCCTGGAGCGGGACCGTCGCATTGTGTTCACTTGTTGTTAAAATGTTCTGAACGCGACAGTCGTACTCCAGGTGAGATTAGATTCTATGTTTTGAACATAGTACAGTATTACATTTAATTACAACATTTACAATATGACATTGTTCGTGCGGTCGAATGTTACTAGCATTATTTTGCCTATTTTTTAGCAGCAGTTAAAAATTACTCTTTTGAACAATAAGATTTCTAGCGCGCTGGACATCTTTAATAGCTTATGGCTAGACTTTGGTTCCGTACTCAGTACAATCCATGCGCTTGTTGGGTTAGTTTTAGTTTGCTTGCGTTTAGGCGCAAAATATAGTATGCTAACATACATAAATGTGGAAATAATGTAACAAATATGCCAAGGACTCGGTCAGTGCACGTCGAACACAAACAGATAATTCATGTACAGATGAGGTTACAAGTGGCAGCGGTGGAGCGGTGACGATGAACACATCCTCCGCTCGGCCACGGCTGATAGACTTGTCACTCGATCACTCACAGACGCAGGGACCTCGCGCGGCGGCAGCGAGCGGTCAGTCGCCGGCCGGCCGCCGCCGCGCGCGGTCCTCACTCGCGGTAGGTGCATGTGAGGATGTAGAAGCAGCCGGCGGGCCCCCCTCACTCGCGGTAGGTGCAGGTGAGGATGTAGAAGCAGCCGGCGGGCCCCCCTCACTCGCGGTAGGTGCAGGTGAGGATGTAGAAGCAGCCGGCGGGCCCCCTCACTCGCGGTAGGTGCAGGTGAGGATGTAGAAGCAGCCGGCGGGCCCCCCTCACTCGCGGTAGGTGCAGGTGAGGATGTAGAAGCAGCCGGCGGGCCCCCCTCACTCGCGGTAGGTGCAGGTGAGGATGTAGAAGCAGCCGGCGGGCCCCCCTCACTCGCGGTAGGTGCAGGTGAGGATGTAGAAGCAGCCGGCGGGCCCCCCTCACTCGCGGTAGGTGCAGGTGAGGATGTAGAAGCAGCCGGCGGGCCCCCCTCACTCGCGGTAGGTGCAGGTGAGGATGTAGAAGCAGCCGGCGGGCCCCCCTCACTCGCGGTAGGTGCAGGTGAGGATGTAGAAGCAGCCGGCGGGCCCCCCTCACTCGCGGTAGGTGCAGGTGAGGATGTAGAAGCAGCCGGCGGGCCCCCCTCACTCGCGGTAGGTGCAGGTGAGGATGTAGAAGCAGCCGGCGGGCCCCCCTCACTCGCGGTAGGTGCAGGTGAGGATGTAGAAGCAGCCGGCGGGCCCCCCTCACTCGCGGTAGGTGCAGGTGAGGATGTAGAAGCAGCCGGCGGGCAGGCCGAGCCGGCTGACGTGCTTGGTGAACCCGGCGGCGCCCGCGTCGCAGTAGACGAGCCCGAGCGCGTTGTCGTCGGGCGGCAGCGTGACGAGCGCGCCGGCCGCGTCCTCGGGCGCCAGGAACGTGGTCCCGCCGCCCGCCAGCCGCGCCGGCACGCCCAGGTACAGCACCGCCTCCAGCCGCGCGCGCGAGTACTGCGAGCGCGGCGGCACCAGCTGGGACGACCAGACATTAACATGGAGATCATCACTACGGTGACACGGCTACGATGTCGAGGGGGTCGACTTTTATACACTAGCAGAAAATTACAAGTATAGACAGCAACTAGAAAACTAACGGACAGTATAAAATGAGAATGTGAAGCACAAAATCTTGGATACCCCCAGAGTAGATAGTGGAACAGTTTCTAAACTTCCCCAAAAGTTGAGAGTTGATTAAACTGAATCGAGCAACAGGGTGAGACGTGAGACGTGAGACGGGACAGTACTCACGGTGAAGTCGCCGGGCCCCCAGCGCTGCAGCTCGAGGCGCTCGTAGGAGTGCAGCGTGAGGTCGGTGCAGTCGGCCAGCAGGCGGCAGAAGGCGGCCGACGAGAACAGGCGGAACAGCGCGCCCAGCACGTGGTCCCGCGGCTGCGCCAGCGCCCAGTCCGCGCGCACGCGCATGTAGCGCCGCTGGTTGGCCGGGCCCGCCCGCTCCCACGGGACCTCTGACACACAAACACCTATTACACGACTACACGCCACATTTGATACACGCTACCGGTAACAATGTCATCCATATAAAGTGAAACATGTAAAATCCCAGCATGCTGCCTTGAGAAACCCAAATCAATCCGAAACCCACAACTCGACGACTTAGGCGGCTGCTTATTTTGACAACCCCATTACATTCAAGAAATTAACTCTTACTTCAGTTGTAGGTAAAGCCGAATGTCAAAATGTTGGTAAAAGTATTTGGAAGCAAATAGACTCAAAGGCTTTAGCGAGGTCGAGAAAAACCCTGTGTAATTCTCTGAAGATCAATACCATAATAAATTGCACCGGTAAATGTAGCTTATCATCGTCATTAGCTTACTCTCGCCTAATGTTGAACATAGACCACTCCAATGGCTCACCACTCAAGCCTATCCTCAGCTCTACATTTCCAACCACTACCTGCTGCATTTTGTGTATCGTCGCACTATTAAGAATAGTTGCTGTTTGAATAGTCGATTTACGGTCCTCACTCAAGAACTACGTTTTGTAACGTTTCCCTGCACGTGCATCTGCATCTTCATCGTCATTATCCACCTGCGCCTGCGCAGGTCGCGGATAGTTACCCGGCTCCCGGAGCGCGGTGAGCACGGTCTGCAGACGCGCCGGCGGCAGCAGTGAGCGCAGGCACACCTCGCTCTCTCGCTCCATCTGCGCCTGCGCAGGTCGCGGATAGTTACCCGGCTCCCGGAGCGCGGTGAGCACGGTCTGCAGACGCGCCGGCGGCAGCAGTGAGCGCAGGCACACCTCGCTCTCTCGCTCCATCTGCGCCTGCGCAGGTCGCGGATAGTTACCCGGCTCCCGGAGCGCGGTGAGCACGGTCTGCAGACGCGCCGGCGGCAGCAGTGAGCGCAGGCACACCTCGCTCTCTCGCTCCATCTGCGCCTGCGCAGGTCGCGGATAGTTACCCGGCTCCCGGAGCGCGGTGAGCACGGTCTGCAGACGCGCCGGCGGCAGCAGTGAGCGCAGGCACACCTCGCTCTCTCGCTCCATCTGCGCCTGCGCAGGTCGCGGATAGTTACCCGGCTCCCGGAGCGCGGTGAGCACGGTCTGCAGACGCGCCGGCGGCAGCAGTGAGCGCAGGCACACCTCGCTCTCTCGCTCCACCTGCGCCTGCGCAGGTCGCGGATAGTTACCCGGCTCCCGGAGCGCGGTGAGCACGGTCTGCAGACGCGCCGGCGGCAGCAGTGAGCGCAGGCACACCTCGCTCTCTCGCTCCATCTGCGCCTGCGCAGGTCGCGGATAGTTACCCGGCTCCCGGAGCGCGGTGAGCACGGTCTGCAGACGCGCCGGCGGCAGCAGTGAGCGCAGGCACACCTCGCTCTCTCGCTCCATCTGCGCCTGCGCAGGTCGCGGATAGTTACCCGGCTCCCGGAGCGCGGTGAGCACGGTCTGCAGACGCGCCGGCGGCAGCAGTGAGCGCAGGCACACCTCGCTCTCTCGCTCCATCTGCGCCTGCGCAGGTCGCGGATAGTTACCCGGCTCCCGGAGCGCGGTGAGCACGGTCTGCAGACGCGCCGGCGGCAGCAGTGAGCGCAGGCACACCTCGCTCTCTCGCTCCATCTGCGCCTGCGCAGGTCGCGGATAGTTACCCGGCTCCCGGAGCGCGGTGAGCACGGTCTGCAGACGCGCCGGCGGCAGCAGTGAGCGCAGGCACACCTCGCTCTCTCGCTCCATCTGCGCCTGCGCAGGTCGCGGATAGTTACCCGGCTCCCGGAGCGCGGTGAGCACGGTCTGCAGACGCGCCGGCGGCAGCAGTGAGCGCAGGCACACCTCGCTCTCTCGCTCCATCTGCGCCTGCGCAGGTCGCGGATAGTTACCCGGCTCCCGGAGCGCGGTGAGCACGGTCTGCAGACGCGCCGGCGGCAGCAGTGAGCGCAGGCACACCTCGCTCTCTCGCTCCATCTGCGCCTGCGCAGGTCGCGGATAGTTACCCGGCTCCCGGAGCGCGGTGAGCACGGTCTGCAGACGCGCCGGCGGCAGCAGTGAGCGCAGGCACACCTCGCTCTCTCGCTCCATCTGCGCCTGCGCAGGTCGCGGATAGTTACCCGGCTCCCGGAGCGCGGTGAGCACGGTCTGCAGACGCGCCGGCGGCAGCAGTGAGCGCAGGCACACCTCGCTCTCTCGCTCCATCTGCGCCTGCACGGCGGCGCGCAGCCGCGGCGCCAGGTACGCCGGGTCCACCCACGACTGCAGCAGCACCTGCGCCCACAGCTCGCGTTACACTCCCGACACATCGTCTGCCACGCGCCCACTAGCGGCTTTAGGGTAGGACGCAGTGGGCAGTGGGGCGACCGCCCAGAGCGCCGAATACAAAGGCTCGACGTGCCACAAGCGTAAGCGCCCTATTGTGGCCAGTTTGCAACTAAGACTCGCTCATTGTGCGGTCAAGTCTGTGGGGCGGTTTCCACTTCTTACTCAAGAGAGGAGATCAAATTATATTCACGCAAAGTACTTTACATTCAAGTCTGACATTGTAATTCAAAAGTCTGACAAGGATGTCGCATGTCTTCTTTAGCACTCGCTCACTATAAATATGTTGAAATTTTATATTGATTATTTTGATAGCGGGGCTTACAATAATGGCAAAAACCGCCGGCGACAAACGACAAATATAAGGTGAATGAAAAAATAATATAGCCTCTCGCTACTCTGGGTGTTAGGTAACGTAAATGCGTTGTTTACACTTTGGCTTATGATGATGTGTGCTCAGCTTATGACTTTTACCCGTTTGAGCCCATTATTTTCAAAAGCGTTTCAAGACTCTTCTATGAGTATCGTTTGTTTAAAATTAATGTAAGTTTATATCAAATGAGCCGAGGTTTTTTCGAGTTCTCGAATTTTAGGAGCATTATTATGTAATTTATAAGGCAGGCATAGTGATGTTACGTTTTAAATTAATTGTATACCTATAATATAACAAACACGAAAAAACAATAAACTAAATACATTTTTTAAATACATTCCATCCTTCTGAACGATTTTCTCTTTTTAGGGTTCCGTAAAACGTAAAAACGGAACCCTTATAGATTCGTCATGTCTGTCTGTCTGTCTGTCTGTCTGTCCGTCCGTATGTCACAGCCACTTTTTGCCGAAACTATGAGAACTACACTGTTGAAACATGGTAAGTAGATGTATTCTGTGAACCGCATTAAGATTTGAACAAAAAAAATAAAAAAAAAAAAAAATTTGGGTTGCCCCCCATACTGAGAACGGAAACTAAAAAACTTTTTTTTCATCAAACCTACACGTGTGGGGTGTCTATCGATAGGTCTTCCAAAATGATGTTGAGGTTTCTAAAATCATTTTCGTATACACTGAATAGTTTGCGCGAGACACACTTCCAAAGTGGTAAAATGTGTGTCCCCCCCCCTCTAACTTCTAAAGTAAGGGAATGAAAAATCTAAAAAAAATATATGATGTACATTACCATGTAAACTACCAACGAAAATTAGTTTCAACTCGATCTGATGGGTAGTTTTTTTTTAGTACGTCATAAATGCACTATTATTGAAACTTCGATCAAAGTTACAAAGAACTACAAGAACTATGTGCACTATGTATATTATGTTACTTGCTGCAACGGAACCCTTCATGGGCGAGTCCAACTCGCACTTGGCCACTTTATTTTTTAATTTTAGGATGTTTTAATGTTGTTTATCCTAACTAATATAATATTATAAATGCGAAAGTAACTCTGTCTGTCTGTCTGTCTGTCTGTCTGTTACGATTTACCGTCCAAACCAGTGAACCGATTTTGATGAAATTTGGTATACAGATAAACTAGACACCGAGAAAGGACATAGGCTACTTTTTATTGCGGAGAAAGGGTTGGGGGCTTGAACAATGTAACAAAAACGGGAAAATATTTCTCTTTGAGAGAGCTTTAGCTGCGTATGACATTCTCCTTGGCGTTGGCTGAAGTCTGTGACACGTGCTGTCACAGACTTCAGCCAACGCCAATTTTGAAGACACGTGTCACAGATTTGAAGGTTGCGTCATTTTAGGTAAACTAATTTGCAATAATGCATTGTTACATTTTTACATGTAAATTAACAATCTCTCTAATCTTATATTGTGTAATGTTGTTTATATTAAATTTGTCCGTTGGTTTTTATGCCTCTACATCAACACAACTATTCACATACAATCGTACATCTATCTTCTTATATATAAAATTCTCGTGTCACAGTGTTTGTTTCCTTACTCCTCCGAAACGGCTTTACTGATTTTAACCAAATTTTATATGGATATTCTGTAGGTATGAGAATCGGCTACTAGCTATTTTTCATACCCCTAAGTGACAAGGGTTGTTCACTAAGGCAAAACAACGTTTGCGGGGTCAGCTAGTGTCAAAATAAAGACCGATTCAATTAAACACCATTTAACACAACGTTATGCCTTCCCAAATAAAAACCGTATAAAAAAAACCAGACTGCAAATGTAAGTTTGTTGGTTTCTGTAATTTCGTGTAATATAGTGTGTAGGGCTGTAGGGTGTACGAAGCGGCCGGCTCACCACTTCCGAGTGCGGCTTGTGTTGTTCGGGCGCGGCCGGCAGCGGCGGCTCGGGGTCGGGCGCGCCGGCCGCGGGCCCGTGGAACCAGCCGTTGATGGACAGCCGCGGGAGCTCCAGAGACAACACCTCGCCCACCTGGGGGCAAACACCACGTTACTTGTACACTACAGGCCCGTCAACTAAATGTATGGGTCAGTCCATGGAGGATGATAGAAGGGTACAAAGTAATAAGATTCAGCACTATGCTTTTTTTTTATAGCATAGAGTGACGAGACGAGCAAGACATGTGCCTGATGTGCCACATGCTGTCACTTGTAAGCTGTCCAACTCGATGCAGGCGAAGACGGGGGGAGGGGGGTTGCAACTAGCAATCCTCGATCATTTCTCCTTGTCGCATGGTGTTTGTACGGCGTTGCGGAATAATAGATTTAAAGAGGTATTGCAACTATAATAAAATAAAAATTTAAATTTTTTGTTTGTAGGAAAAATTCATTGTTTTTCGAAGTTTTACAGATGGTCATTTGATTAGGTATGTACGACATTGGTTCCCTACAGTTTCAATACCTCTTCTAATCCATTATTTCGCAATGCCGTACAAAAATCATGCGACAAGGAGAAATGATCGAGAGTTGCAACCCTCTACTAGATGATGATGATGGATGAACTAGACGGCTCAGTTTCCATCCTTTGGAAACTGTTTCCAAAGGATGGAGAAGAAGGAAGGTCTTGAACTAAGAATACCAGGTAGTCGATAACGTTATCCGCCATCTCTATTTAAACGCACGAATCACGTTCAAAGTATAGACACTGGCTGGAAGACCACGCGGCGTCGCATCGTAGAGTTGTACATTCAGGCAGTGCATCGGTAGTATCCGCGATGCGTTATGCGTCAACGCTGTTTTCATTGCGATGGTGCAACGCAGTGTTGTAGCCTCGCCCAAAGGTATGTTCTACATTATTTTTCATCTAGAACTTTTATACATACAATTTATGTTTTTGGAAGAAACAAATTTAAAATTAAATTCGTAAGATCGACTATATTTCATAAGAAGCTATCTAAATCGAAATGTAATTGCAAGAAAAAATTTGATACATACTTATTTCAAAAATCGCCAAACTGATTTCGATAAAATTGATATGAGACCATATCATGATCTACCAAGCAAAAAAAGATTGATTCACAATTGGCGATGCTATCGAGTAACATTAACATACTTACAAAAAAAAAATATAACCATATTCAGAATGTCCTCCTTTTTTTGAATTCCGTTAAAAAGAAAGCAGCGTAAAACCGAGTGGCATGCTCTAGGTGTAGTAGCAGCAGGTACTGGCCTGGTGGTAGGAGTCGTGCCCCACTTTGAAGAAGGCCAGCATGTTGTTCCGGGGGAGCACGGCGCGCGCCACCTCGGTGGGCCCGGCCGCGTCGTGCGCTAGCAGCTCCAGCGCGCCGCCCATGCTCGGCAGCCAGCCGTCACAGCCCCGCCCGTCCTGCTAACATACAACATCATTGTAACTGGTGTCCATCAAACTAAAATTTCCTTCCCGATGGAGAAAAAAAAACATCAAAAAAATTTAGAACACTTGACAGCCATCTCGCCTTGGACATCACGGTCAAGTGTACTATAAAGTAATAAAACAAGCCAAATGCACTCCTGCACGAAGGGTTCCGTATCATTAGCAAATAAACGGCGAAAACCTCTTTGGCTTTATTTGTATTCCATATACATAAATCATCGCAGCTGTGTGGCCAAGTGCAGAAAAGGCCCTTTCAAACTAATAGTAAAAATAACTAGTGACCTGTGTGTGTTCCGGCGCGCCGTTCTCCCTGGGCTGGGTGGGCTGGGTGGGCTGGCGCGGCCGCCACGGCGCCAGGTACAGGATGAAGGCCACGCGCCGGTCCCCGAGCAGGTCGTCGTGCACCAGCAGGTGGTCCCCCGGCCCGTACAGCGAGCACGACGCCGACACCGACGTCAGCTCCAGGCCCGTCACCTCCGACACCTGGGACCCACAGATCACACGTCTCAAACTTTGCAATTTTCTTGGGAACAAGTCATGGATTACACGACTCTATCTTTACATGTCAAACTTGGGAACAAGTCTGTTTAGTAGTGGTAGGACTCCTGCCAGAGTCCGCCTGGGGAAGTACCACACCTTCGCCAGTTATTCTACCTCCAAGTGCAAACATTACTGTGTTCCGGTTTGAAGGGTAATGTTTGTAGAGAAATTACAGGGCTTGGAGATGTAATATCTTAGATCTCTGGGTGATAAGTGCAGTGCAGTGCTAGGTAATGATTTTGAATCATCATGTTCCAATAGCTGGTGTCACTGTGCTGTTATGTGGAAAGCATGTTGCTTACCAGGTTGTGCCTACATGTCCTGTCACAATCTATACTACAAAAAAGAAGTCAGTTTTCAACAAGTGGGCATATCTTCCTTGGTTAGAAGTCACACCCGGTCTACGTAGATGTAAGTCTGCTGGTTGAATACAGGTCTGCACTAGGGAGTACCTACCTTGTTATTGTACACATGTTAGTACACATTTACATAAGCAGTGAACAAAAGCTATACTCTTATAAGAATCTTTTCAATTTAAACCACTATTTGTCAGTTTCTGGTATTTTGGCCTAATATGGCTCTAGACAGAAAGAAGTAGAAAGAGGATACACGGGTGTTTCCCCAACTTTGGGGTAGGTATTCTAGGCTCATAGAATTATTTCTTACTAAAATACAGTGTTGGGACAGCAGTACATAATAATCTTTCAATTCAATTATTCAAACCATAAATTCATAAGAACACTTGGTAATGTCATTCATTGCTTATTTTGGAAACTATGCGGGTGAAACCGGAGGGTGTGGCCGTGAGCATGGCCAACTAAAAATGGTGATGCATTTCTATATGGCCAATGAGAAATGCTCACACAATTCTAGATGGCCAATAGCCATCCATCCATCAGTCTTGAGTTTACCCAAAGATTTCTTATAATTTCTGAGCATGACGCTAGAATTCATTTCACAGCCCACGAAAAATCTGTCTGTGGTGTGCCAAAATAAAATGTTCAAAAATATGACTTTCAGATTAAATAAATGGAAATAAGGCTGTAACAATACCAAAACCAAGACAATTCAACAAAATTATCTTAATTTAAATGTCTGTTTTAGTTACCCAGTTCATGACTTGTGTCTTCAACAGCTCGTAGATTCCTCGAATGCTGCGCTGCCACGTCAGGCTGGCCAGGTCAGCGGTCTGATGGAACTCATACAAGTCCATCTTCTTCCGCGACCAGTCCAGCGTGTTCATGTCATCCACTATGTTATTGATAATGTCAGGGTTGGACAAGAAGTTGTGCAGCAGACACAGGCGGAAGGGATCACTCGTCAGAGTCACCTCATCTGTCTTCAGTTCCTTGCAGTCTTGCCAGTGCAACTTTAACCTATCTATTAATTCTTGTGACTGGAACATGAGATACAGTATTAAGTTTAAATGTATGTAAAAATTAAAAATACTTAAAAGTTTTCAAGGGAAAGTTTAAAAAACTATCATCAGTTAATTCATTTCAACTTTTTAAACACATAAAGTGTCAGACAACACTTTGTAACAGATGTAAATAAACATGCAAACTGGATACTATTTATTAAAATTATGTTATTCTGTGCATTGTACCTGTAACTGACTATTTAACTTAGGGTCCTCCATGCGATTGGCACGAGGAAATAACTTTGCTTTAACCGCCTTTCTACTGATTTTGTCATCCTGTATGACTATGGAGTCATCTTCCCACGGGCTCTCAGAGTCTGAGCTGTAGTCTGATGATGAGGATGATGATGAAGAATAGTCTGCTGTAACAAAGATTTTTATGATAGCAGTTTACCAAATAAACTGATTGTAGTCAGTAGTTTGAGAATTAACACAGACACGAAAATTTATTGCAAGATTTACTGGATAGCAACATTAATTTTAATTCATAAAACACTTTCAAAATACAGCATATTTAAAATTCCCGCGCAAACCAATTGGAAACATCGAAGTCAAACACTAGCAACAGACCTCCGCGGATCCTCTTCACCTCGTCGGCTGAGGCCTGATAGGAGGTGACGGCACACACATCCGAGTCATCGGACTCGGTATCCGATATCTCTATCACGGCTGTCGAGATAGGCCGCTTGGCGGGCGGCCTCAGTTCCTCCGACGCCGCTGGCTCACCGCTGCCTGCATTCGGCCCATTATGTCCGTTATCGACAGCTAGCCCACTAGAAGTCGGTTCATCGTTTCCCTGACTTGGCGAACTCATTTTAGACTCTCTCTACACTACATAATACACTAGAAAAACAAAAGGAAACCGAAAATGCGACGCATAACCTCTAATTTTGTTGACGTTTATGAACTTTTTTTTAAATTTTACTCATTGCAATACATCAGTGACATTTGCCATTGGAAAATTGCAAGCAACGATTTCCGTATCATCATGTTCTATTTTACGATTAAGCACAGTTAACCTGTGTAAACGATATTTTATGCGATGAAACATCGTTTTTATTGGTAATAAATATGTATATTGTGAATCGTAATGCTAAAAACAAATATTGTATATTTATGATTGCTTTGAACTAATGATAAAAATAATAAATAAAATAAAATAAATTAATTTCAATAAAATAGATCTTAACTGAACCTATCCGCCAACCCGCACTGGGCCAGCATGGTGGATTCAGGCTCGGTCCCAGCTTCGAATTTTGGGGGGGGGTCACCAGTACGCAGCCTCAGATTTAGGGGGGGGGGGGTCACGAGTCGAAATACAATAAATCAAGTAAAAAAGACTTTACTAGTAGCGCCCCACGATTTTACCCGCGTAGTTGACGCTCCAGTTGTTTACCCGCGTTTAAAAATAGTTTATGTACTACTCCTACTAGATATTTTGATTTTTTTAAGATTTTTAATCTAATCTAAACATGGGACACTCAGAAAGTTTTGAGAAACTAAAAAACTAACTAGTTACTAAATCTTTTCAAAGAACTCTCCGCCAGCCTCTATACAAAGTTTCATGCGTCTGAACCAATTATCAAAACATTTTTTCCAGTCCTCCGCAGACACCTCTTCCACGGCCTTCTCAAACGCTGTTAGCGCGTCTACCGGCGATGAAAACTGTATCCCTTTGAGCTGGTTTTAAATTTTAGGGAATAAAAAAAAATCACACGGAGCCAAATCACCCCTGTAAGGAGGGTGCCCCAAGACTCTGACCGGTGTGGAGTCCAGGAAGTCCCTTGTTTTGATCGCAGAGTGCGCGGGCGTGTTGTCGTGGTGAAGAAGGACCCCGTGGAGCCCGGTGTTCGGTCGCTTGTTTCTCATTGCAGAAAAAACTTCTGGCAAGCATTTTATTCTGGACCATTCGGCGTTGATACTGCTTTGGTCTCGAAGTGGAATTGAAATTACTTACCCCGTCAAAGTGAAGAAACTAGCGATCAAAATTTTCCTTGCGCTCCTCGATCGCTTCACTTTCGTAGGTGTTGGTTCATTTTGAAACAGCCAAACTGTCGACTGGTTTGTTTCTGGATCGTATTGATAAATCCAGGATTCGTCACCTGTCACAATATCGTAAACGCGCCGTGACGAGCCTGCATCAAATTTTTGTATCATATTACGACACCAATCCACACGGGCCTGCGTCTGAGCTTAGGTGAGGTTGTGCGGCACCCAGCGGGAAACTATCCTCCTTACGCGAAGGTGCTCTCCTGCAAAATCTTGTTAACACTTCCTGAACCAATCTGCAGAGTATGCTGAATCTCTTCGTACGTAATGCGTCTGTTTTCTTGAATTAAATTTTTTACTGCCAGCACACTTTCTTCGGTGGCAGCCGTCGTAGGACGACCACTCTTTTGTTCATCCCCCAAAGTAAAACGACCGCGTTTGAACTCGCTATACCAGCGGTAGATGGTTGCTTTTGAAGGTCCTTCATCCATAAAACTAATTTGAAGTCGATCAAATGACTCGTCAGGTTTTAAGCCACATTTGAAATCGTAAAAAATCATAGCACGAAAATGTTCTCGACGCAGATCCATTTTTTAATAAAACAAAAAAATATTGGCTCTCAAAAAAATGCGGAGGGAAAGGAGACGGCCCATTTTCCATGGGCATTTGCCCCACAGAAAAAGTGCAAGAGACTTGACCAAAATTGGATCATTGTATAGGATTTTTAATATATATTGAGAAACCGTTTATGTTTTTATCCTGCATAGCGGGTTTTAAAAGATATCAACTAAAACATTGAAAAAAAAATAACGCCGCAAGTAGGTAATCATTAACGTAATTATGTACTTACTACTAAAAGAAGGTAGTAAATTCATTACTTTGCGTTTGCGACATACTGTGCTCAAAATAATGTCGACTCAACACAGAGAAGGACCGGAGATTCGGCCAAACTACAAATCTACAAAACAATTACGAAACCTTCGGAAAAATAAAGAAATTCCATGTGTTGTTGGAGTTTCGAACGAATTTTTACTGTACGTAAACTTCATCTGAACAAATAAAGAGAAAAACATGGCTGACTTTGACTATAGTCTGTACACATAGGAAATGAAAGGAGTGTTCAACGTAGTGGTAGTACTTATATATTGAGTACAGACCCGAAGACAAAACACGAACTAAACCTTAACAGGCTTATTTAAATTCACAAATAGCTGTCTTGTGCTGTGACTTATCGAAGGCCTTCGATGTCGCAGACCACGAGGCCTTAGCTTTAAAGCTGAAACACTATGGCATAGCTGGGAAATCATACGAGGTGTTGACTGACATGTTACGAGGCCGCTCTCAGGTAGTGGATGCTGGCGATAGCGATAATAAATCAGATCCGCTGCCTTCGTCTATGGGAGTACCGCAGGGTTCGTCAATTTCAAATATAATGTTCTCTCTCCTACTAAACGATCTCCCTGATGCCGTAAAGGGTGCAGGCATATTCATGTATGCAGATGATGTGGCTGCCGTAGTAACAGCTTTTTCAATTGAGGATTTAGAAGAGAAATTAAATATTGTAATTGACGGCTTAAATTCATGGTTTAGAGCTAATGGTTTTATGTTAAATTCAAAAAAGACTCATTTCGTTCACTTTTGTCTGTCGGGCCATCATACAAAATCGCTTAAAGTTTCGCTAAACGGTGTAAGGATTGAGCAAGTACAGACCACCACATTTTTGGGATTCGAGATTGATCGCAGCATGACGTGGGAACACCACATCGACAAGATGTGTGCTAAAGTCAGCAGTGCGTGCTTTGCGCTAAGACGAGTATCCCGAGTGGTGTCTGCGGAAGTGTCACGTGCGTGTTACTTCGCCACAGTGCATTCTCGGTTACAATACGGCGCCGAGCTATACGCGCGCGCTGCCGACTGGGAGCGTGCGTTCCGCGCCCAAAAACGTGCCGTACGTGCCATCGTTGGCGTATCGCAATGCACATCCGTCAGACCATATTTCAAAGAGCTTGGCATACTTACGTTACCTGCTATATTGATATACCAGGTGGCTGTGTATGTCAGAAATAATTTAGAATCATACAATACGCGAGGAGAGAGACATTCTCGAAACATACGTAACGCGGACAAGCTGGATGTCATATCACACTCTCTCACAAGGTCACGGAAGCTAACTCACATTATGGGACCTGAAGTTTATAACACTCTTCCCAAAATAGTTATATCTGCCCCAAGTTTCGGCAGCTTCAAAAACAAATTAAAGTGCTGGCTTATCGATCAAACTTGTTATAGTTACACCGAATTTTTAGAGAGTGATGGCAAAGTCCTATAAAAATGTATACAAAAATTTGACATGGGTCAGTACAATTGTTATAAAAACATATTATACTCATATATTATAATGCTTGACAGTTTTCTGTACAATAATTATTATAATACAGTAAAGTAGTCATTTCAAACTCTGAAAATGTATACAATTTGTATGCTCTTTCTTTTGTTTTTATTTTTTATTTATTGACGTGTAAATTGTACATTTATGAATAAAGTACTTTGACTTTGACTTCAAAAACTTCGCTAGCGTGTTTTAACGCCGTACAACGCCATCTAGTTTGGTTATATGGAACTACAGTACCTTAATACAAAATTACTTATACATAGTCATTAAGGTACTTTTTAATCACCAATTTGCAATCCCCGCTTGGCAGGTTAGTATTGAATGTACATTTTGAATTATTTAATTATATGTTATTTTAATTAAATAACTTGTTTAGGTCTCCGGGGCTAATTAAGTACCTAAACTTGAAACGACTTGGGGCAGAAATGAGCCGTCTCCTTTGAAAATCGAACAGTTGTATATTAAAATTTATACTTTTAAATAATCGAAGTTTTCAAAATAATTACAAGTATCTTATACATAAAAACTTTTTATTGCAAAACTTTCCGAGTGGCCTGGTATATGATTTTGGGGGGGGGTCATGTCCCCCGTGACCCCCCCCCCTGGAGCCGCGCATGGGTGGATTATGGCCTTAACTCTCTCCTTGCGAGAGAAGGCCCCGAGTCGCAGCAGTGGGAACGTTTAGTGGGCTGTTGATGTTGATGTTGAGATCTTAACTATACAATATTTTCGTACTTCTATAAACAGGTAGATTTTATTTTGACGTGATAACGTCTTATAATTCGATGAAGCCGGCTGCACGCCCGCAAAACTGTAACGTTCCGCCGTTACCGTTAGTTCGTCTTCCGTGCCATGCGGACGAAGCTGAGCGCTGAGGGCGCCACCCGCCGAGTCGAGCGGTAAAGTGCTCGATATTTCACTATATCACTACTCGCGCTATCAGCGTACTGATTTCTTAAGACGTTGTCACGTTCTATCGTCAGTAAACCGACTTTACAGACAACCATTTATTGATGATGATTATGATTTAACGTCATTGCTTTATATTAGAATCTCTAAACAATTAGTTTAATCATTGATTACTATAGATAAGTATCAATATTAGTTAGAAATGAAATTTCTGCCGAAATAAAAAGGTCACAAAGAATTATTACTTTTGCCATGAAGTTGCAACTTTGTATGATAAAATGTAGTATGATTCGGAACAATGGAGGAAAATAACCTTGCAATGTCATCAATGTGTTACAGCTCGGGTAGATTTTACATTTTTATTTGCAGCATCCATTACGTCGTATTTTCCCGATATTCACAATAATATGGTACAAAATATTGTTGTATGTACCTACTTATGGGAAATATATGCTTAAGTAATCTTTCTGCTATTACCAAATGCAAATATTCTGATATATGGTATATATGCTGTATACTGCAAGAAGTTATCAAGTTTAAAATATGATATTAGTGACTGTTAATGTCCACGTTTAGCCCAAAGTCTCTTATAAAGGAACAATGTCCTTTCTGTTTGTATTACACAAGCTAAGATAAATGCCACACACTTTAACAAAATATGCACACGTCTACGAAACGCTTTATAAAACGTGGTTGACCATTTTTAGGGTTCCGTACCCAAAGGGTAAAAACGGGACCCTATTACTGGGCTTAGCTGTCCGTCCGTCCGTCGTCCGTCTGACTGTCACCAAGCTGTATCGCAAGAATGGTGATAGCTAGACAGTTAAAATTTTCACAGATGATGTATTTCAATTGCTGCTATAACAACAAATACTAGAAATAAAATAAAATATATATTGAAAGGGGGCTCCAATACAACAAATTTGATTTTTTATCGTTTCTTGCTCGATTATTCAGTCCCAAGCTTGGATGGCGCCACTAGTCAAAATAAAACACGCTATTGACGTCGTCGTTACAATCATAAGGCGAAATCAAAATTTTAATTAAACTTTTGTAATGGTACGGAGCCCTTCGTGCGGGAGTCCCACTCGCATTTGGCCGGTTTTATTGACAATGAAGCTCATTTGGCACTCATACGGAAACGAAAAAAAAAGGGGTACTTACTCTAAAACTAGGCTCTTCCCCTAAGAATAGTTGGTCTGAGCTAGATGGCCATGGTTAGATGTGTAAATGTGTCATGGTAATCACCGTAACACGACATGGCCATCTAGAAATGTTAACGCATTTATTTTATAGGTGGCCATGGTCCCGAGTTCACCACTGAAGAATTCTTTCATTCATGAGTGTTACGCTTGAGATCAATTCACGGGTCACGAAAAATCTGTGTGTGGTGCGCCAAAAGAAGTTTTCAATTCAAAAACATTTTAGAAATCTACTCTAACCTTTAAAACAAAACTTAGGTTGAATGCATTATTTACATTCTCTTTGGAATGCATATTTATGAATGGATGTAGGGTTATGTTTATTTATGTTCCAATAGAATTTTTACTGCGTATACAATGAAAGTGAACAATATAACTGATGCAGGAACCTCTCAACCACAATGCCAGTTCTTCGTAGTGAGGAAAAAGCGCCTTTGCCGCATGACTGTGCGCCCGGGGCGACAATACTGTGGAGAACATGAACCACAACCTACCTCTGAAGATCAGCAAGTATGCACTTCTACCTTGATGCTACTACGTCATACGATTGTCTCGTATCTGTTAATTATTTGCTTTTTCAAGATACCGTGATCATTTTGGCAGACTGGAGCTTCCTAAGAATATTCCAATTAAATTGAGAGGCAAAGAATCTAAAACGTTTGTACGTTGTTACAGATAGACAAACGTGTCCCATGTCCTAATGACCCTAAACAGTAAGTATGTCATACTAATACAGATATCTAAACTAGTAGCTAGGATAAACACTGTATTCTCCATTATACCCCGTTCACATGATTCCAGTCCAGCGCTAGATTGCTTACTGGAATAATGGAAACAGGCACCCTTTATTTTCCTTTTAATTATAATATACTGAATATTCATGGCTTACCAACAGACGAGTCATCAAAATTGTTGCAAGTTACTTAAAAGTTGCAGCACCATCCTTAACAAATATAATTGTCTTTCAGCACATGCTATGTTAGCAAGCTAGAGCAGCATCTGGCAAAGTGCAATGCTCGTGCTGTGGAAGATCCCCCATACATCATCCGCAACATCAATGCACCTGACATTGACGACTCAAGTCCACGTGTTCCTCTCAAGGATGTTCCCATAGAGACACTGCAAAGACTCATTGACAAAGTCAATGCATTGTATGAAAGTGAGTACCAATTGAAATCTTAAGATGGTGTTTAGTGTCCATCCAGGCACTAAAACAGACTTAATCATTATTAGAATTACTTTGGTGTCTAAAATTACTAAATTGTTAGTTGTAATGGTGTATAGTACTAATTGAACCCACTATTTTGTTTCCATAGGCAAGTGTTGCAGAGGTATAGAAATTGCCTGTCACATTTATAAGACTACATATTTGCATATAATGTGGACTAAATTATGTGATAAATATTGTGGAGAGAACACAAAAATGTTGATGTTTATTCACTCAGTGCAAAGCCTCATGATAGTGAGGCCCAAGTCTAAGGTGCATATTGTTTGCCCTTCTGTCTTTTATTGGTCATACTCCAATACAACCATGTATCTGCAAAATACTTTCTTCTGTCCCAAGAATAAGAGCTATAGATATGGTTGATTACTAAATACACATTAAATTGAAGCTTCTCCAAAGAAAAACGTTACTAAATACACATTAAATTGATGCTTCCCCACAGCACAGAAAAAGTAAAAATTTGGTTTTCACAACAAGTTTGCTGTAATCAAGCACATTCCCTTCTTTTCCAAGAGCTGCCATCCATTTTTGGGTAGGTGTAGGTGGTTGAGGCAAGCTGAAACTTGACACAACAAAACACATCCTTATTAATTCCATCTTTGAGTATAGCCCTCTAACTCTTTCCTTTCATCCAAGTTCAAACTGCGAAAAAACGGATACCATAGCATCATTTGCATCTTGCTGCAATTTTCTTTACCTTGCTTTTAAGTTTTTTTTTAATTAAGAGTGACGAGACGAGCAGGATATGTGCCTAATGGTAAGCAACATGCCTGCCACATAACAGCACACTGACATGCAGCTATTGGAACATGAAGAGTCCCAATAATTACCTAGCACTGCCCTGCTCTCTTCACCCAGAGATCTAAGATGTCATATCTGTAAGCCCTGTAATTTCTCTGGAAACATTGCCTTTCAAACTGGAATTCAGTAACGTTTGCACATTACTGCTTGGCAGTAGAATAACTGGCAAAGGTACTTCCCCAGGCAGACTCTGTCAAGAGTCCTACCACTACAAAAGTTTAGTTCTCTGACAGACGAGTTCACTAGCTCACTATGAATACAAACCCCCAGAGTCCTACCCCTCACTAAGTGCCATAATATAGGAGTGATTTGATGAATTCCCAGAGCACGTGGAGGGTAGTATCAGCACGTTCAGTCCGCCGGCGGAGCACCACGCGGCGGTGGCGGGTTGCATCGCGCAGGCGGACCGCACGCGCGCCTCGCGCCGGCACCTGCGGCAGGCCTCGCGCCTCATGCAGCTGGCGGAGGCCGAGGGGCTCGTCGCCGATCACTCCTGCTACTTGGAACTAGGCGCCGGAAAGGGTACGGTTATCACACATTATATAGATTATAGAACAACATGGTCAAAATGATTTTTATTTATTGAAGTGAAAACTTTTGGCGCGGATAAACAGAATTTTCGTAGGGTGTGAATTGAATTCTAGCGTCACGCTCGGATATGATAAGAAATCTTTGGGTAAACTCGGGACCACGGCCATTGGCAATCTAAAAATGCGTGAGCCAATGGGAAATGCTCACGCATTTCTAGAAGGCTATGCCATGATGGCCAGGCCACACCCTCCGGTAACACCCATGCAGTTTCCAAAGTAAGCTACAAATACTGGGTTATAAGTTTTCACTTCTATCGGCAGTTTCTATGACTACCTATTTTTTATTTATTTTGAAGAGAAACCAGCTTTGATATTGGTATTTTGCTAAACGACACAAATCTATGATTGATCTCACTACTCTTTCTATTTTGTCTGCCCTTACCCAAAAATAAGCCAGTTTACTAGATTTTTTTTGTCATCCTGCCACAGCATTATGTGTCTATCATTGTCTGTGGCTGGCACTAAGTGTAGATCTCGGCCCAATGATAATCCAACTTGTGGGAGACATGTCCAGCCTAGTCACACTTCAGATTAGATACCTTCACAGAATGCACATGTATGCACAAACCTAGATCATGCCCAAGGCCTCTCGCCCACGGCGACTTTTTCTAGCGATGCAGTAGCGATGCTGTCGTCCGTTTGCATTGATACAGTCTCGATGCGGTCGTTGGCGGCCTTGCCTACGCCACGATTCAGCTGCGATGAAAACGCGATACTGTAACTCTTTTATTGCTATGGAGTAACGGTATAAAAATGCCAGTGATAGCTACAGTTGCAATATAGATTCCCTTGAGGCAACATTAGTCACACAATCACATTATCTTCGGTGTTGCTGTTATGTACGTAAGCAGCCGAAATTCCCTCCGTTCTCTCTTCCATATGGTCGCGCGTTTGCATCGATGCAGTCCCGATCATGTAGTGCGTTGTAAACTCACTGACGCGCAATAGTAGTAGTAGTACGTTTACGAATCGCGCTACAATACTACCTCGCTGTGGACGAAAGCTCTAACAGTGTATCTGAAAGATCGGCGCTCCCCGCGCTCCCTTGTAAAGTGAATAGTGTTGCATGCAGGCATGCTGTCGTACTACGTGGGCGTGTCGTGGTGCGGGCCGGCGGCGCGCAGCCGCGTGGTGTGCGTGGACCGCGCGTCGCTGCGGCACAAGCGCGACAACCGGCTCCCGGCCGCCGCCACTTGCCGCGTGCGCGCCGACCTGCGCCACCTCGCGCCGCGCCGCCTGCCCGCCGCGCGCGCCGCGCTCCGCCTCGTCGGGCTCGCCAAGCACCTCTGCGGGGTCGCCACGGGTAAAACTCAACACTTTCATTATCAACTAGCTGACCTGGCGAACTTAATACCACCAATTTTTTTCGTCAACATTTTCTACCTTACAAACATTGTCCCGACAATAACGAATACATAAAGCCTTCGTTGGCGTATCGCAATGAACATCCGTCAAAACATATTTCATACTTACGTTACTCGCTATATTGATCTATCAGGTGGCTGTGTATGTCAGAAATAAACTGTACAATACGCGAGGATAGGGACATTCTCGCAACATACGCAACGCGGACACGCTGAATGTTATACCACACTCTCTCACGAGGTCACGGAAGTTAACACACATTATGGGACCGGAAGTTTACAACACTCTTCCCAAAACGTGATGAGCTATCATCACACTTCAACATCACTACCTCGATGGTCGCCTCGTGGCCGTGATATTTAAACTAAAAGCTAAGAGCGAGCCAACGCACGCCTCTCGGTGCATGCACACGCACGTTTGCCCTATAACTCGCGAATAGTTTGTATTTTTAGTTATGTAAGATTTTACTCATACCTGTTGATAGTGTTTCTTTATCTACGACGGGATAAACCATACTCACAAGTAACATTTTTAGTAGCTATTTGCTCAGAATGAAATCGAGTTGTTTTGTCCATCAGATTACGCGCTGCGTTGCATGGCGGGTGCGGTGTCGGAGCCCGACGCTGCGGAGTGCGGAGCGGAGCCGCGCGGGGTGCTGCTGGCCACGTGCTGCCACCACCGCTGCTGCGCGCCCGGCTACGTGGGGCGGCGCGCGCTGCAGGTATCACTCACCATCAGATCACGTGCTGCCACCACCGCTGCTGCGCGCCCGGCTACGTGGGGCGGCGCGCGCTGCAGGTATCACTCACCATCAGATCACGTGCTGCCACCACCGCTGCTGCGCGCCCGGCTACGTGGGGCGGCGCGCGCTGCAGGTATCACTCACCATCAGATCACGTGCTGCCACCACCGCTGCTGCGCGCCCGGCTACGTGGGGCGGCGCGCGCTGCAGGTATCACTCACCATCAGATCACGTGCTGCCACCACCGCTGCTGCGCGCCCGGCTACGTGGGGCGGCGCGCGCTGCAGGTATCACTCACCATCAGATCACGTGCTGCCACCACCGCTGCTGCGCGCCCGGCTACGTGGGGCGGCGCGCGCTGCAGGTATCACTCACCATCAGATCACGTGCTGCCACCACCGCTGCTGCGCGCCCGGCTACGTGGGGCGGCGCGCGCTGCAGGTATCACTCACCATCAGATCACGTGCTGCCACCACCGCTGCTGCGCGCCCGGCTACGTGGGGCGGCGCGCGCTGCAGGTATCACTCACCATCAGATCACGTGCTGCCACCACCGCTGCTGCGCGCCCGGCTACGTGGGGCGGCGCGCGCTGCAGGTATCACTCACCATCAGATCACGTGCTGCCACCACCGCTGCTGCGCGCCCGGCTACGTGGGGCGGCGCGCGCTGCAGGTATCACTCACCATCAGATCACGTGCTGCCACCACCGCTGCTGCGCGCCCGGCTACGTGGGGCGGCGCGCGCTGCAGGTATCACTCACCATCAGATCACGTGCTGCCACCACCGCTGCTGCGCGCCCGGCTACGTGGGGCGGCGCGCGCTGCAGGTATCACTCACCATCAGATCACGTGCTGCCACCACCGCTGCTGCGCGCCCGGCTACGTGGGGCGGCGCGCGCTGCAGGTATCACTCACCATCAGATCACGTGCTGCCACCACCGCTGCTGCGCGCCCGGCTACGTGGGGCGGCGCGCGCTGCAGGTATCACTCACCATCAGATCACGTGCTGCCACCACCGCTGCTGCGCGCCCGGCTACGTGGGGCGGAGCGCGCTGCAGGTATCACTCACCATCAGATCACGTGCTGCCACCACCGCTGCTGCGCGCCCGGCTACGTGGGGCGGCGCGCGCTGCAGGTATCACTCACCATCAGATCACGTGCTGCCACCACCGCTGCTGCGCGCCCGGCTACGTGGGGCGGCGCGCGCTGCAGGTATCACTCACCATCAGATCACGTGCTGCCACCACCGCTGCTGCGCGCCCGGCTACGTGGGGCGGAGCGCGCTGCAGGTATCACTCACCATCAGATCACGTGCTGCCACCACCGCTGCTGCGCGCCCGGCTACGTGGGGCGGCGCGCGCTGCAGGTATCACTCACCATCAGATCACGTGCTGCCACCACCGCTGCTGCGCGCCCGGCTACGTGGGGCGGCGCGCGCTGCAGGTATCACTCACCATCAGATCACGTGCTGCCACCACCGCTGCTGCGCGCCCGGCTACGTGGGGCGGCGCGCGCTGCAGGTATCACTCACCATCAGATCACGTGCTGCCACCACCGCTGCTGCGCGCGCGGCTACGTGGGGCGGCGCGCGCTGCAGGTATCACTCACCATCAGATCACGTGCTGCCACCACCGCTGCTGCGCGCGCGGCTACGTGGGGCGGCGCGCGCTGCAGGTATCACTCACCATCAGATCACGTGCTGCCACCACCGCTGCTGCGCGCCCGGCTACGTGGGGCGGAGCGCGCTGCAGGTATCACTCACCATCAGATCACGTGCTGCCACCACCGCTGCTGCGCGCCCGGCTACGTGGGGCGGCGCGCGCTGCAGGTATCACTCACCATCAGATCACGTGCTGCCACCACCGCTGCTGCGCTCCCGGCTACGTGGGGCGGCGCGCGCTGCAGGTATCACTCACCATCAGATCACGTGCTGCCACCACCGCTGCTGCGCGCGCGGCTACGTGGGGCGGCGCGCGCTGCAGGTATCACTCACCATCAGATCACGTGCTGCCACCACCGCTGCTGCGCGCCCGGCTACGTGGGGCGGCGCGCGCTGCAGGTATCACTCACCATCAGATCACGTGCTGCCACCACCGCTGCTGCGCGCCCGGCTACGTGGGGCGGAGCGCGCTGCAGGTATCACTCACCATCAGATCACGTGCTGCCACCACCGCTGCTGCGCGCCCGGCTACGTGGGGCGGCGCGCGCTGCAGGTATCACTCACCATCAGATCACGTGCTGCCACCACCGCTGCTGCGCGCCCGGCTACGTGGGGCGGCGCGCGCTGCAGGTATCACTCACCATCAGATCACGTGCTGCCACCACCGCTGCTGCGCGCCCGGCTACGTGGGGCGGCGCGCGCTGCAGGTATCACTCACCATCAGATCACGTGCTGCCACCACCGCTGCTGCGCGCCCGGCTACGTGGGGCGGCGCGCGCTGCAGGTATCACTCACCATCAGATCACGTGCTGCCACCACCGCTGCTGCGCGCCCGGCTACGTGGGGCGGCGCGCGCTGCAGGTATCACTCACCATCAGATCACGTGCTGCCACCACCGCTGCTGCGCGCCCGGCTACGTGGGGCGGCGCGCGCTGCAGGTATCACTCACCATCAGATCACGTATTGTGACTCTTTATAACCTGCCCTGATGAAATTACGGCTGGTCTAGTCGGGTCGGGAGAACGGCGACTGCCTATCCGTAGCCCCCGAGTTTAAATCCCTCGCACACCACTCTCTTTTCGATGGCATGTGCGTAATATCGCTAACTTAAAACGGTGAAGAAAAATAAGGAAACCAACATGTAGGTACCTAGAATCTTTCGAGGTCATGTCATCCACCAACCCACACTGGGCCAGCGTGGTGGATCATGGCCTTAACTCTCTCTCTCTCTTTGTGAAAGAAGATCCCGAGTCCCAGCAGTGGCAACATTTAGTGGGCTTATGCATGACTTGACCTTCCAAACTTTACTTAGGAAAACTGTTTTACCATTTGAGTAAACCATTCCTTCTATTTAGTTCATCTTATGGCTTCCATTCATTAGGATACCATTAGCTTGTAGGTTATATTGATGAAAGATACATTTCTAATTGTGCAGTTTTAGGCATTACAGGAACAGATTAAACCCAGCCTGCATTTAATGATGGTTTGAATTACTTATGAAAGATATCTGGCGCGCTTACGCTTTGTGTTGATCTTTTCATAATACGCGTCGTGATGGGAAGGGTGTGAACCAAGGTTATGTCGTTTCTCCCATCATGTTTAATGTATACGGTGAGATTATACAACTGTTAACCAATTTGGTTTAATGTCATGTTTTGTTAACTTTAAGGATAATAATACCATAAAAATACTAATAAAAGAAAGAACTATTAGAGACAGCCTGAGTTCAGCAGTTGCATACGGTTTACAAATACAAAAATCTTTATTGCTGTTTGTAGGTAAGATAAGATAATACAAAACATTTTAAAAGTTGCCCCATACAAACTGGCCTCTGCGAGAGGCATGCAATATGTCTGGCAAGACAATTTGTTAGTCTTAATTTTTAAATAAAAACAAAAAAAAAATTTTTTAAATAATAGTCAGCTGATTAAAGTCTTCTTCTTCCTCATCTTCTATTAATTTCTGGTTTTTATTTATGTCATCTGATTCTTCATCTTCGATTCATTTCTGGCTTCTATTTGGTGATATATATTTGTGTGAGATAAATGTTTGGTGAGCACAATTTCGCCAACGTCTTGTGTTTCATCAGGATATTGTCTTGTGTTTTTGAGTTTGATCAATATGTCCATCCAGGGTCTAAGGTCTTGCATTAGTAGATCTTGCAGTTCATCCATGTGAGGAATGTCAAAGAATGTATAAAGTGCAATAAATGTATATAATCAAAAAATCAAAAATGTCGTTAATTATAATATTCATGTAAATACTCAAAGAATGTCAAAATGTAATACAGTACAAACTAATTCATCATGATACAATATATCATTATTTGGTCTTATGTCAGTTGAATGTCAAATTTCATAATGGAATAATAATATCTATTGAGATATTAATGGAATAAGGTTTAAAGATTGTAAAAGTTTCATGTTAAACAATGTCTAAAATATTAGTATTCCAATTAATTTCCTTATCATTTAAAAATTCAGTTACAGTATAATAGCATTTGTGTATAAGCATTTTTTTTAGTTTACTTTTGAACATTGTTATGTTAAGTTCTTTTATGGCATTTGGCAGCTTATTATATAAAAGAGGAGCCATACAAAAAATGCTGTCACTCATAATCTTTTTTTTGCGTTTGTCTATGAGCAGTCTACACTTATCACGCCGGTTACGTTTTACTTTGTCACTCAATAGAGGAAAATAATGAGGGTTATTCCTTACAAAACACATAACTTCAAATATGTACAGGCATGGCAGGGTTAATATTTGGTTGTCTATGAATACTTGTCGACAGCTATCTGTAACTTGCATCCCGAACATAGCACGAATGCATCGTTTTTGTGCTTTGAAAACTGAGGCTGTATCAGTTGAATTCCCCCAAAAAATTATCCCATATCTCAAGACTGATGCCACCAATCCATGGTAAGATGTAAGAAGAGCCTCTTTCTTTACCACTGGAGCAAGCCTATGCAGAGCATATGCCGAGCTACCCAGCTTCTTGCAGAGAATCTCAACATGTGCCTTCCAATTCAATTTCATGTCTATTGTTAGGCCCAAAAATTTTGTTGTAGTGACTTCTGCAATTTTTTTATTTTGATAATTTATGTTTATGTTACTCAAGTAATTTTTTGTTTGAGTAAATTGCATGAAATTGGTTTTGTTTAAATTAATTTTTAAGTTATTAATGTTTAACCAATGGATAGATGAATTTAGTGCGGCATTGATATCTTCCTCATAATTAGCTTTATCTTGACATGCTATTGTTATTGTGCTGTCATCTGCAAATAGTGACATTGGATGCTCAATTACTTTAGGAAAATCATTTATGTAGACAATAAATTGAAATGGTCCCCACACACTTCCCTGCGGCACACCAAATTTGACAGTTCTTTCTTTAGAGGTGAATATTTCCTCCTGTTTAGTTTTAGTATTAATCTTCGTAATTTTAGTTACTTGCCTTCTGTCTGTTAGGTAAGATTTTACTAAGTCAAGCACATTACCTCTAACCCCATAGGCTTCAAATTTACTCAGAAGAATATCATGATTGACATAGTCAAATGCCTGGGTCATATCACAATATATGGTACATATAGCATTGTTATTATCAACATTTTTCATTACATTGTTAAGAAAATCATATATAGCAATATTTATAGTCTTATTTCTTCTAAAACCTTTTTGCTCATTACAAAGTATGTTGTATTTTTCAAAATACTTAATGAATTGCTGGTTAAAATATTTTTCAAATATTTTTGACATTATAGGTATAAGGGCAATAGGTCGGTAATATTCCATGTGCTCCCTATTTTCTTTTTTAAATACAGGTATGATTATACTTTTTTTAAGGGCCTCGGGAAATGTGCCTGTACTTATACATAAATTGATTATATGACTAAGAGGGCTACAGATAGTCTCTTTAACAGTTTTTATAATTTTTGTGCATATCTCATCATATCCAACACTATTAGTGTTTTTTAAGGAATTTATGATTTTGAGAATATCATGTGGTGTAGATGGCGCCATGAACATTGAGTTCTGAGTTCTATCAATATTTTGTGTCACATTTATACCAGAACTAGGTAATGGAGTAATTTTATCAACAAAATAGTTATTAAATGCATTAGCCATTAGTTTTGGGTATGTCAAAAGTTGACCATTACATTGGATTTTATCTATGGACATTTTAGGTAAGTTATTTCTCAATCTATTTATAATATGCCAAGTAGTTTTTGATTTATTGTCTGACATTTTTATTTTGTAATTGTTTTGAGCTTTTTGTGTTAGTTTGATAATTTTTTTGAACAATCTGGTGTAGTTTTTATATTTTGCTTTATTTTCTTCATAGGGTTTAGTTCGACAATTATTAAACAACAACCTTTTCTTTTTACTACATAGTTTTAACCCACGAGACCTACCTACCTACCTTACCTACTTTACCTACTATTAAACTCTAAAAATAACTTTGTTACCCTCAAAAACTTGCAGAACCAGCAGCTAACCTATTACTGTTCAATTCCCAGGAGCTGGGCATCACCACTGAAGACCTGAACATAATGTTCGGCATCGTGTCGTGGGCGACCTGCGGGGACGGCCGCAGCCGCGAGCGGCGCGCGCGGGCCGAGGCAGACAGAGACGGAGATACCGGCCGCCACGCTGGAGCGAGCGAGACGGAGCATATGGACGATGCGACTCATGTAGAAGACGAGGATCAAGTTTTAGATCAAGCATCAGAGAGTAACGAGTCGGTAGTAGAAGTAAGCAAAGATGAGATTGATAAGCAAGCCAGGGAGGCCTGGGCCGCGCGCGCCGAGGTGGGGCGGCGCGCCAAGGCGCTGCTCGATCACGGGCGAGCGCTGTACCTGCGCCAGTGCGGGTTCACGGCCAAGCTCTGTTACTACGTGCCGGCCGAGGAGTCCCCGGAGAACCTGGCCATTGTAGCCACCAGGGAGCCAGCCAACACCGGTCTGTAACACCCGGACCCAACATATATAACTATTATTATCAACTATCGGGCTCCCATAGTACAAGCTTTGCTGAGTTCGGGGCTAGATGGTGTTGTGTGTGAAATGTCCACCAATATTTATTTATTTATCTTATCCAAGAAAGATTTCTCAAGGTGCAAGGTTTCTACCTACACCTCTGCTTACATTTCTAAGGACAAATGTAAAAGTTTACCATGGCCACAGCCTTTAAGGCCGGGACACACAGAGGCGATCCGGTAGCGATAGCTATCCGATAGCGATAGCGATCCGATACAGAGTATGGGATCGCGCCCGCTTGCTGTGTGTCAGGTTGCATACAAATTAGAACATTACAAAAAATATCGTCTCGCTATCGGATCGCTATCGCTATCGGGTCGCCTCTGTGTGAATCGGCTTAATGGTAAATGAAAACATTACACAAGGAAACCAACATTTTCTAAGAATGACACCTTTCAATGACACGTTAACTGTAAAGTTTGTTTCGCCAGCTTATCAGATAATCAATCAGATAATCAGTAATAATCCAGATAATACAAGATAGTAAGATTACTATCTTGTATTACCAGTGCAATTAAGAGTTTATCTATGATGATCTGAGAATGATCTCAATATTACAACAATTTGTGTTGGTATTTTCTAGGAAATTCTGTGGGAAATTTGTGAGTACCACAATTTCACATTTCACCAGGTATAGGCACTATCGCGAAACAGTACCTAAGTTACTACTAAGTTACCTACAAACTTATAAGACGTCCATCCAAGACGTTCATGTTCCATCATGACAAACATTTAGTCATGATGGAACATGAAAACAGTTTAGTGGAATGTTTTGAACCTCTTGTGTCTAAATACTATGTATCACTAAACCTTTCATCATTTGGTTTGTTTTATATTATTGTTTTAAGTTATTTATATTGTAAGTACCTATAATATCACGAAAATATTCAAATACATAATATATTTTTACATTCTCGACTTTCATTTCGAATCGTTGCATACCGACCATTTTGAAAAAGCGTGTACTTATGTACGCAGGCGAGAACAACATAATACTTTAAATTTTAACAAGTATTTATTACTAATGCTCCTTCTGCTCCAGCCCAAAGCTGGCTAGGCAGTAGAGACCACTAGAGACCATTACCCATTATTACCATTAGAGCCTTTGACGTTATCACTTTCTAGTAACAATAAAATACCCTGATGATATCTGCAATCAAATTTGCTCTAAGTCATATCTCATATCGGAGCTGAGTTATGGCCTGTCAAAGTTATTTTTTTTATGGACAAGTGGCGTCGTTTTTTTATTTTAGCGGCCAAAGATCCGTTATCACTTTCTTGTAACTATAAAATACCTTGATGATATCTGTGCAATCAGATTTGCTGTAAGTAATATCAGAGCTGAGTTATGGCCTTTCAAAGTTTTTTTTTTGGTGTTTTTATATATATTTCATTTATATATGGGCGCTATTTCCGTTAGCGGCCAAAAATCTGTTGTCACTTTTTTGAAACACTAGCTTACCACAATTGTATTCGCTTAATCAGACCTTTTAAAGTTTTTTTTGGGTTTTTAGGGTTCCGTAAAACGTAAAAACGGAACCCTTATAGATTCGTCATGTCTGTCTGTCCGTCCGTATGTCACAGACACTTTTTGCCGAAACTATGAGAACTACACTGCTGAAACTTGATAAGTAGATGTATTCTGTGAACCGCATTAGGATTTGTACAAAAGAAATTAAAAAAAAGAAAAATTATGGTTGCCCCCCATACTGAGAACTGAAACCTACATCTATAATAAAATATGTATAAAAGTACTCAAAAAAAAAATTTTAAATGCCATAACTCAGCTCCGATATAGTTTGCAGCAAATCTAATTGCACAGGTACCTAGAAGTAAAAATAAGGTTTCATAAAAATGATAACGGATGTTGGGCCGCTATAGGAAATGGCGCCACTAGTCCATTTAAGAAAAACCCAAAAAACCTTTAAAAGGCCATAACTCAGCTCCGATATGACTTACAGCGAATCTGACTGAACAAATACAGTTGTGGTAAGCTAGTGTTTCAAAAAAGTGACAACAGATCTTTGGCCGGAATCTAACTAAAAATCTAATAGAAATAACTAAAAAACTAACTAGAAATCTAATCTAACGGAAATGGCGCCCATATATAAATAAAACATATTATATAAAAATATCAAAAAAAAAAACTTTGAAAGGCCATAACTCAGCTCCGATATTACTTACAGCAAATCTGATTGCACAGATAGCATCAGGGTATTTTATAGTTACAAGAAAGTTATAACGGATCTTTGGCCGTTAAAATAAAAAAACGACGCCACTTGTCCATACAAAAGTACCCAAACCCCTTTGGGTGTCGGCGCAGCTCACGTCTCCGCCGCGCGTCGGCGACGCACAGCTCACGTCTCCGCTTTCATCGCGCCATACAAATATAATACATCTCCGCTTAGTGGTTTCCACTGACGAGACGAGATGCGTGAATAACGAAATTCTATTAGTAATTTAAATAAAAATAGGTAAAAAAACTTTTTAAGTTAAACGGTTTTATGTTAAACATACATTGCAATGTTTAAGATAAAAGTACTAAAAACCAAAAAATAATAAAATAGATACAGTCGTGGGAATTATAAACATATGCATAGACTAGACTAAAATAAAACCGTGGGGCACGTCAATTGTCTACAAATTATCGACTTAATGTGCGATAGAAGAATCGTTTAATTCTTCGTTAGGCAGTTGGCCCGCAGACGGTGAGGAAATTACTTACTATTTTCTTGCTCATGGAAATTCCAATAGTTATACACTCCATGTAAATAAAAGAGATGTTTCAACTAGTTTATTGTTGGACATTCACACTGCTGGCTGGCGAGGAATCGTTTCACTGCTCGTAGTTTGTCTTTAATCGACAAAACATATGATAAAAGTACTACTCGCTCACCACTATGACACCCTAAAACTCGCTTATAATCGAGCTTGCTAGCTTGTTTCCACATTCTAGCCCTACTTATCACACGTCCATCGTTGTCGGTTGAACAACTGCCTAATTATAGTGTAACATTACAAAACAAACATTTTAATCAACGATTGTAGACAATTGACGTGCCCCACGGTTTTATTTTAGTCTAGTCTATGCATATGTTTATAATTCCCACGACTGTATCTATTTTATTATTTTTTGGTTTTTAGTACTTTTATCTTAAACATTGCAATGTATGTTTAACATAAAACCGTTTAACTTAAAAAGTTTTTTTACCTATTTTTATTTTCTAGTTTTTAGTTTTTATTTCGCATTCTGTTTAATTCATTTAGTGCTTCATTATTGCAAGGTTTCTTGCCCGTTAGTTTATTGCAGTCCAACTCCTCTATACGTAGTCCCTGCAAAGATCTTACTCTACTAAGAGCCACGTAGGCTTGACCTTCTTCAAACAGTTTCGCACCTAAGTATACGACTCCGTGATCCACAGTGCTGCCCTGCATTTTATATGTATTGTAGAAGCCCATGATAGTATTAAAGGCAACATTCTTCTTTCAGCCGTCCCGTAATTGTACTTAGCTGGAAACTGTATTGTTTAAATATTGAGGTTGTATAGTGCACTGTATTCTTCTTGTCAAGCTCTTTTATTTGATACCCATGTTGATGGGATTGATAAAACCTAAGTTATCCGCCATTTTGTAGAGGCCGCCATCTTGGATTTTAATTGTATATAGTACATTGTATTCTACTGGTTGAGCACTTTCATTTGATACCCATATTGATGGGATTGATAAAACCTACGTTATCCGCCATTTTGTAGCGGCCGCCATCTTGGATTTTTTTATAGTATATTGTATTCTGCTTGTTGAGCCCTTTCATTTGATACCCATGTTGATGGGATTGATAAAACCTACGTTATCCGCCATTTTGTAGCGGCCGCCATCTTGGATTTCAACTTTTTATAGTATATTGTATTCTGCTTGTTGAGCCCTTTCATTTGATACCCATGTTGATGGGATTGATAAAACCTACGCTATCCGCCATTTTGTAGCGGCCGCCATCTTAGATTTCAATTTTTTATAGTATATTGTATTCTGCTTGTTGAGCCCTTTCATTTGATACCCATATTGATGGGATTAATAAAACATAAATTATCCGCCATTTTGTAGCGGCGGCCATCTTGAATTTATAATGATAATGAATAAACATAATTGTATTGTCACCAAAATCCAAAGTGTATACAAAATTTCAGATTAATCGGTTGACAGGAAGAGGGTGAAATTTGAATTACTAAATTTGACCCAAGAATAAATAAAACAAACGGGGTGAGCTAAATAAAACCGTTTAAAAAACATCTCGCACATCTCTGCTTTGGTGGAGTTTCAGCCTAACAATGTTGCATCAAACTTTGTTCGTCTTAAGAATGTTATGATTGGCGTTAACGTGGCATGTTCTATGGGTACACGACGATCATTGATTTATCCAAATGAAAACTTTTCAGGTAGTAGAAAATGGAAACACATTTAAAAATATAATTTTGTATATTCAATATCAATAATTACCATCTAAAAACAAATATTAAACATTATTATTTTTCATATAAATATTATGTGAGCTCAAACCGGCTTACAATTATTATCATGTTTACGGCAGAGAAACTAAGAAACGATGTAAATTAACTAAACGGTACAAGATTCAAAATAACAACAGTGGAAGAACGGAGCTCAGAAGAACCAGAGCTGGACTGACGAGGCTCTGCGGTCTCCGGGCTGGCGCAGGCCGGCCGACCTTACACAACCTCGAAACAATACAGCTATTACAACTAATACAATTGATCTAAGCGGTTTAGTTAATTTGTTGGAAATTCTATCTAAAACATACAACATAGGGTAGTTTTTCTTAAAATACTTAAATTAACATGTCGAATGCAGCCCGAGCGGGCGACGAGCAAACTTCGGCTAAGGAAGTCTCTGCGGACCAACACTCGGCAGACTCCTTAGCCTTCCACTCACACCTCTCAAACCATCACGATACTTACAATTTAATACAATCATATACAATATAAATAAAAAATGACCAAATAATTCTTAAATTTTAATGCAAATGCTATGAGGCGAATGTAGCTATTCAGTCCTCATATACAATCAAATGTTTGTATGTATGTTTGTTGTTGTATGAGCCACGTAGCAGCTCAATGGATTTGGATAAAGTTTGGTATGTAAAGATTATAATAATTAATGTAAATGACTACATATCCCATTCAACCGCCCCCTACAGGATGACGGATGAAACGGCGGGTCGTAGCTAGTACCTAAAAAAATAAAATAACTTACAAACAAAATGATAAAATAAAAATACAACAAATTATATTTAAATGCTGCGAACTGGCGCGGTGTTGCCAGGCTGTAATTCTATGATTTTACGAGACGAATTCACGTCAGAAAGGAATGCGATACGAATTCGTGGCGAAAAGTGCCTATTTTTTAAATGAATTAAATCATTGTACAGACGACCCGACACAGCTCCCGACGATTTATCTAAATGTGTGCTAATTTACTAGTGAATGAGCGTTTCTCTGTCGGGGCTCCTCAGGTCGCCTGGAGCAATGTAATGAGGATGAAAACTATATAAAACTAAAGTTATAGTTATAGTATAAACAGAGTTGTGGTCCTCGCACGTACACGTCACGCGACGGGCAGCTATACCTCCACATTGCGTCCGGCTGGTTTTAATTTATATTTATCTATATAATGCCACATCAAGTACGAGTAGATTTAGACAATTTGAAGTCTCAATTTCGATTTTCCTTTGCAAAACCTGTATAGCTTTATAAGACGACTATTACAGGAACTAACAAACTAACAGAAAGCTGTACATAAATACAGCTTTTCCACAGGGAAATCTCATTGAGATTTTGAAATTGCATAACATTTCTCATATTTACTGTGGATTTTGCTAACTATAACATTGACCAGCCTTTCCACCGCCTCACTAAATGGGTTTGGCTTTTCTATTGATATCTTTATAATTCCAAGTGAAAAGAAAAGAGAGAGCGATATCAAAGCCTGAACCTTTTCCCTTAGGCGGTAGACCCTCGAGACACCATCTATGAGGCAAGCACCCGAGTCAGTACATCTATGGCATTAGGACACAGTTAAATACAAATCCTACTCTAGAAGCTATGTAACATGGGGAATAACGTCTACGCGCCGTACATATGTTACAATATATACAATTTACATTACAGTGGAAACTATCTAGGCATGTCGGTGACGGGGCCGGTCCGCCCGCACCACTCGTTGTATCTCATGCGGTTGTTGTCTGAATACTGATACTGTGAACAATGTTGGAACCTCAGATATTCGTGACAAAGCTATTGCACCGTGTAACATATCCTACTCAAGGTAACGGAGACCAGCGGAGATAAAAGTGTTTATATCCCTGACCCTTCTCTTTTTGCTATTTATTTTTTTCACAAGCAAACTGCAAATAATTACAGCGTCAGTACGGAAGCCACCGCAGAAACATGCGGGATTATCTTATGTCAAAAGAATCAAGCCTATATACATTAGTAAAGAATTACCAAAATACATGCACAATCTTCTTGTCATGATGTCATTTTATTATGATGCCAGACTTATCCACTTTATGAGAAACCATAATTTTGATTTAAAAAACTTGCTGGCCAATGACAAACCAGAGATCAATGAACCGTTTTCAAAATGACAAATAAACGAAAAATACTGTTATTGGTAGTTATAATTGCTCCACGTGTGGTGGTTCAATTTATTAGAGAAATTTGAGAAGATTTAATAAATTGACATACTTTTTCAGTATTACTCATATATGTCATTTTGAAAACGTGTCATTACATCTTTTCAAAAACTTGGTATTGAGCTATCAAGGCACCCCGCTGCAACATTTGTTCGCTGGTCGAGGATTTCAACACAGGTTGAAAGATATTGTCATATTGTAAACTACATGATACTTGTTAACGTTGACATAATTTTTACAGATGTAACTGTACAAGTTTGGTAATTGGAACTCACATTGAAAACATACAGGACTCAATCATGATCTAAACGACGGCGGTTGTAACGCAGAAAAAAAAATTAGCAGATTTTAAAAATTCTGTCATAGGGACTGCCGATAGAAGTGAAAACTTAAAACTCAGAATTAGATAGTTCACTTTGGAAACAACGCGGGTGAAACCGGAGGGCGCAGCTAGTCTGGAATAAGTCTTCAAAGCATTTTCCATAGAATCTAGAAATGCTAACTAACTTCTAGATGGCCATGGTCCCGAGTACATCCGAAGATGTCTATAATCTACAAGCATCATGCTTGAGTTCAATTCCCACGCCCGCCAAAAATCAGTGTGTAGTGTGCGACAAAACAAGTTTTCACTTCAATAATAATTTTACAGTTGTGACTAAATCCTGGATGTTTCCAATGTTTTCCACAGCGTCGACAGTCCCGTGTGTTCCGCAGCGTCGGCCCCGGCGGCGGCCCCGGCGCGCGGCGCGCGGCTCGCTCAGTACCCGTACTTCTCCTGTATGGAGGACACGACGCCGTTGGCCAGCGAGGACAGCCGGCCCGCCACGCGCGTCACGCCGGCCCGCACAGATTCGCGCACCTGCACGGGAAACCAAGCCTTCATATACGTAACACTTAACATACTACGTAACGTGGCGGTGATGGAGGCTCTAGGCCGAGGGAAACACTTTCTAAAGACAGAAATTGTGTAAAAAAAATCTTAAGTAAAAATCACTGTACATAATAAGATATCTAATATGTATAAATAAAAACATGGATCTTGGAGGCCGTGATGCCGTGGAGTTCATTTACATGAATAAAAAGGTCTTTACAAATACTTGTACACGTGGCTTGCAGTATGCATACACATATACACCATATGCCATATTTTATGTGTTAATGAGTGCGTTTGCCACGTATTTTAAAGACAAAAATGTATATATTTGTAAATTTGTATATTGTCAATTAAAGACTCTTCGATTGATAAACGTTCAGAAAAGTTCAGTGATGTTCTTAACCCCTGAAATCCTCACATACCTACGCAAACTACGCGAGTGAAACCGCGGAGCGCTACTAGTTAGTCATAAGTCAGGCCTGATTGTCAAAAGCGATGCATAGCTAATTCAAAAAGCTCAGCTTTATGTATTCACTTTTAGGACAAATTACAATAATTCACCAGAAGCACCAACCCGCACTGGGCCAGCGTGGTGGATGGCCTTCACACTCTTTGCGAGATAAGGCCTCGACAGTCCCAGCAGAGAAAACATCGAGTAGGCGGCTGCTTATTACAATATAACGAATATAGTTACGTCGTCGAGGTCTGGCGCGTTGACGGTGAACCCGGCGTGGTTGCGGCCCGCTCCCCCGCCCCCCGCGCCCGCTCCCCCGCCCCCCGCGCCCCCGCCCCCGAAGTACTCCGCCGAGCTGATGCTGGAGCTGCCCTGGAAGCGGGACAGGTTCGCGTCGCGCTCCCACTGCGAGTCCTGCAACAAATACACATCATGTCTTTGTAAATTTCATTAATATTAGCGATCAGCCCCGGCTTCCACCGAGGTACATGTATAGATTGTACGAGGGTCAAACTGAAAGTTCTTAGAACTGGCCACTTATAAACAATATAATAAAAAAATAATTCTATAATTTGAAAATAGAACTCTTTGCCAATATTACTGAGTATATACTTCATTCATTTGTCATTTGTTTTACGATTTGGCGGCAAATTGAAAATTGTCTGTGTCACGTCAACATGAATTTAACACGAGAAAATTTTCGTGCATTGATTTTTTATGACTTTCGATGTCATTTAAGTCAACAAGAAAGTTATGATAGACTACGATTGGCCTTTCACGATGAAGCCCCATCTCGTGCGACTGTTTACAACTGGTTTAATGAGTTTAAACGTGGTCGCACTAATCTCACTGATGATTTACGTGAGGGACGGCCTTCTACGGCGACGACTGAAGATAACATCTGTGTTGTGCGGCGTATGATAGAGACTGACAAAAGAGTGACCTATCAGCAGATTCGGACAAGCTTAGGCATCGGTATGAGTCAAGTGCACAAAATCCTACACGAACATTTAGCGGTCAGGAAGCTTTGCGCCCGGTGGATACCTCATAATTTGACTGAGGCTCAAAAACTCCATCGTGTGGATTGGTGCCGTAAAATGATTGAAAGATTTAACGGAGGTGACTCAAATGCTGTGTTCGACATACTAACAGGTGACGAAAGCTGGATTTACTGTTATGATCCTGAAACCAAAAGACAATCTGCTCAGTGGGTGTTTCCTTTCGAGGAGTTGCCAACTAAAGTGAAGAGAGATCGAAGTGCGGGGAAAAAAATGGTGGCCTCGTTCTTTGGAAGGATAGGTCATTTCGCAACAATTGTGTTAGAGGATCAAAAAACAGTTTCTGCAGAATGGTACACTACCAATTGTTTGCCACTTGTCTTGGAAAAAGTTCGAGAGAAACGACCTCGCAGTAGGATCCTCCTTCACCACGACAACGCCTCATCGCACACCGCCAAGCGAACGATCGACTATTTGGCGACATCAAACGTTGAATTACTGGGTCACGCCCCGACCTCGCGCCTTGTGATTTTTATTTATTTTCAAAAATTAAAGAAAACATTAAAGGAAAGCGGTTTATGAATGCTGAAGAAGCGGTGGCTGCGTATCGCGATGCCATTGAAGAGACCCCTAAGGACGAGTGGGCAAAGTGCTTTTCCCAGTGGTTCCATCGCATGCAGCGGTGTATTGACGTGAATGGACAATATTTTGAAAAGATATAATAGAACTAATAACTGGCTAATGTAATCAGTTTTTGATTTTCTAAGAACTTTCAGTTTGACCCTCGTATACCACTCGGAAATCGCGTACGTGTCGAACGGTGAAAGACTTTTTGAAATCGATCCAGTAGCGCCTGAGATTAGCGCGTTCAAACAAATAAATCGGCTTTGTAATATTAGCATAGATAATAACAAGTATGACATATAAATCGCATACAGTAAACAGCGACACAGCAGTGAAGTACCCAGCTGAATATCATATCTTTCTCGCTCGGGCACCCGATCGAGCCTTTCACATCACAGCGTGACAGTGAGGCAGATGCCTTACTTATAGCCTACGAAAAAATCTGTATGCGGTTAGCCAAAATAAATTATCACTTCAATAGACAAACTTCCTACTTTCGGAGGTTGTTTGAATATAATTTTTATGGATCTTCAGAACATTATATTTCAAGATATGATTGTGACACCAAAAAGGTTAATGGATAAAACTTACATTACACATCAATGACCCCATTATACTTTTTTCGTAAGTTTACTATTTGAAACAAATAAATATTTTAGTATTTATACTTTTTTTTTTGTATTGATCCACCCATTCAGGCACATGTATGAATGGTTAATTCATTGACACTTGTTCATGTGTACTAGGAATTGCCTAAGCATCAGTTTATTAAATGTTGTAACAACAATACGGCTAAATACCACTGTTAGTTAACCGCCACTGTTTAGTAAACGGGCTAGACCAGGCGTCGGCAAGTAGTTTTAGGTGGGGTCCAGAGTCAGCGGAAATTATTCAACAAGGTCCAGAAAATAACAACTTTTCATAATTAAGTGCTGCCTTTTATTATTTTGATTTCAAATGACCAAATAGAATAATTCGGTCCGAGGTCCGACCTCTCGCGGTCCGCCTGTCGCCGGGCTAGGCTGTTAATAGAGCGGCTGATGAAACTGGACCATGTGTACACACGCTCAGCGCACGTCGATGGAACGGAGGTCATTTTATCAGAACCGAAGGCTGAGTCCGAGTTATTAAATTTGATTTATCGGAGTCGGAACCAAAGTTGGGGGCATAGGCAGGATCACAAGTGGTGGCAGGAGAGACAATTTTTTTTTTTTTGCCTAACACCTAGACACGATAAACATTGACGAGCAATTGATTTATGGCGTTGGGATTTTGTATTTCCATTTACTTTCCACCACAATAAGGGATTATCTCAAATATTTATACATCTTTAAAACCTCCGTTTTAAAAGTTTCTGATTTCGGAGCCGAAGTCGGAACCGAAGGTGTAATAAGAATCGGAAGTTCCGACTTATCGGAGTCGGAGTCGAAGCTCCGCAACATCCCTGGCTAGATATTCACCTGTTCCCCGAAGAACTGCGCGGAGCTGATGGCCTTGGCGGAGCCGAACTTCTTGACGGCGGAGTCGTCGTCGTCCGCGGGCGCCGGGCGGCCGCGCGCGCGCGCCGGCGCGGGCGCAGGCGCGGCCTTCTCCGCTGGAAATACAAATACACATTACTATTAAGATAAGATAAGATAAGCATTTATTAACATATTAACACATATATCAAACTTAGCCGCAAAATACATTATCAACCAAAACTTAAATACAGTGAGTAATATGTCTCGTCTTTCGCATTATTGTTACAATAAAAAAATAAAAAAATATGATTTTCTGCTGTAAATTGGCAAAATATTAATTAAAAATAATAATAATCTTATAACTATACTCTACAGTCTAGGTACACATTTTACATTAAAAATTACATTCAAAAAATAAACATTTTCAATAAATAAATAGCTAAACAAATATTAAGTAGCTATTTCACGACATGAGGTCATCTAGTAATAGGTAGGCACATTTTTAATAATATCAATCAATTTTAATTAATTCTTATTGCAGTTAATATCAGGCAACGTCGTCATAATCACAAGTCATGTATTCATTTATTGTGTACAATGTCTTTTTTAGTAACAGTTGCTTGACTTTACTAACAAATATTGCGCTACTGGATATATTTTTCACATTTTCTGGCAATTTATTATAAAGAAGTAAAAATTATAAAGACTATTTATTTATTTCTAACTAAAAAAACTATTTATTACAGACCTGTATGCTGCCACGATGGAGCAAACCCCGATATCTCTCCTACTAGTAGAATTAATTTAACAATAATTATTATTTAGTTACGAAATATTATTACTCCCGCCCGAAATGAGGGGTGTTTTAAGTTTGATGTCGATGTCTGTATGTCTGTCTCTGTGTCTGCTGTGGCACCGCAGCTCTCAAACGGATGAACAGATTTCAATGCGGCTTTTTTATTTGAATGTTAATTTCCGTACACTGGTAGGTACTTAGTTACGTTTGTTTAATATCGATTCAAGATGGCGGCCTCATAAAATGGCCTCATCCATGTGTTATGCTAGTGTGTAAATTTGGTGATTACCGCTGAGGCACCATAAGAGAGCCGAAGACGGTAATCATCAATACACACGTGTATCGTACGACGTTTGTCAATACCGCAGCGGCGGGTCCAGTATGTGTGTGGAGGTTACCCGGGCGGGAGAACATGGAGTGCAGGTACGTGTGTGGAGGTTACCCGGGCGGGAGAACATGGAGTGTAGGTATGTGTGTGGAGGTTACCCGGGCGGGAGAACATGGAGTGCACGGGTCGCTCCGGCTCGGGCTCCACGCACACGGCGCCCCGGTCCGCGCCCGGGGACTCCGTCGTCCGCGACGTGTACGGCTCGTTCCTGTAAACAACGTTACAGCTCGGTTACAGTATTACCAACTCAACTGTACAATGTAGCGATGGCGAAACGATCCAAAAGCCTTGCCATGTATAACTATTCGTAATCTCTGTTATATAATGATTTGTATTTACATTTGTATAAATAATCTCTCTGAATAAATACTCGTAGCTCTGTAGTTCCGTTTTTGGCTAAAGTTTGTAATGCTGGACACTCGAGCATCGCGGCTTATACTTGTACATCGAACAGTATATTCTAAAAACGACTTTCATTCAAACTTCATTTGTGCAGGGAAAAGTAACACTATGTGACATTTGGGATGAGCGATCCATAGTGGGTTCTTCAGGATAGACCCAGAGGCAGTGGCAGTAAGGTAGTTCGGAATAAATCTGGTGTAAATTGTTTGAGATGGGTAGTTCTGCGGTAGATGGACAGATGCAAAACTGCAATGGACGGATGGACGGTTCGACATTTAAATTTTAAGCACCCTGGGTTACTAGTTTTAAATAGGTAGTCTAATGTGGGCGGTTCGGGATGGGAGATCTGGTATGGGTGGTACGTACTAGGCAGGGGATCTGTTGAGGCGGTTTCGAGTAGGGTTGCAGCGATGCAGCGGTCTAATATATTAGGAATAGGCTTGAAGCAGCGTCAGTGGTTACCGGATCATGGTGAAGGTGGCGGTGAAGTCGTCGATGTCGTCGAGCTGCGCGCGCGCACCGGCCGCGCCCTCCTGCTCGATGGCCGTCATGTCGCTCGTGGCCGAGTGTGACACGCCCCTGCACACGACATGCCGTGTTAACTAATATACTACAGTCCAGTCTTACTTGTCCGGACCAAGTGTAAAAACACGTTAAGTTTGTGTGCGTGAAATCAAATACCTTCGTCCGCCTGAGACGATATCATTTGACGCAAACATACTTAACGTGTTTTTACATTTGGTCCGGAATCAGTCACATTCATCGGCGTGCTTGTAAACATAGATACCGCATGCATAGAATAGGTAGCCACAAGTGAAGTTCGTGTCACTTCATTAGATAAAAGTGCTATACAGTAACACCGTCAGAATTTCGTCGACGCTTTGAAACGCACGTCCGTAGACTTTAAAAATAATTATTTGAGTGGTGTTGTCCTGAAGCCGAGTACTGTTCGGTGTCGTAGTTTGTTAAATTTAAGCGTATTCTAAGTAAATAGTTGAATTGTTGATCGAGTGAGTGGGTAGCCGGCGCAGTGTACGCACGTGCGCCCGTCCCCGGCGGCCGCGATGCCGAGCCGCTCGGCGTGCGCGCGCGCGCCCGGCTGGTACGCCAGGCGCAGGGACGCCACCTCCTGCGCCACGCTCTCCGCGGTCGCCGCGCTCGCCACAGCCGCCTGCGAACAAGCGAACAACACGCACACTTTGTGAGGCGCCTTCATTTTATTGGAACGAAGTTCCTTACCGCGCGTTGCGAAACGGGGCTAGACGGAAAAAATTAAGACTAAAAGTTGTAACGACACTTTTTGCTAGCACCAAAAGTTGTAACGGAGTTTCGATCACCTTCAGGTACCAGGACAAAAGGAGTAAAGAGTTGCATTTACGTCTCCAGGTACAAGGATAACATACAATAATGAGTTTCGTTAATACCTCCACACCCACAGCGTTTATCTCCAAGTAGCAGGACAGGAAAAATATGAGAGCCAGGTACCAGGGCGACAGAAACAGTAAAGAGTTGCGTTTCCCTCCGACGTCATGCGTCATTTCAACAGGCACGATGCGCTGCGGCCACCGCCGCGCCGGTCAGTATAAAGTTATGTTTACCTCCAGTGTACCGAGCTACCAAGGGAACAGAATCAGTAAAGAGCTGCAATATTTTGTACAACTTCGTTCACACCGGGTGTCCTTTGACACCTCTCGAGTGTTTTAGTAACGAATCTATATTGTCAAAAAACGGAAATGCACCTGGTTCAGGTAAAATCACAAAAAACTCACGAGAAGTACAATTTAATTATTAAGTCCCATACTCATACTAACAAATTTTTAATAAGATTCAAATTATACCGACAGCATACCAAGCCAATTGGCAGAATCTCACATAATACTCCTATGATAAAATGGCTATGGTTCGAAATAAACGAATAGAAATGAAGAGATAGAAAGTTTCGTAAGATTCCCGAACCGTCCGTCGCTGACTCACCTCCACCTTCAGTTTCTCGGCCATGATGGCTTCCCTCTCGATGTCGTCGAAGTTGGCCGCCACCTTGGTCGCGCCGAGCCCGCCCTTGCGCGCTCCCAACTAGAATCATCAACATCAGCATCAGTTTTAGGCGAACCGATTTGCTACTTTTAAGAAATATGACAAGTATTTCGTGTTTCTACAATGGAAGCTAAGTGCAAATAGACGTCAAAGAAAGTTCTTAATTTCGCCAAGTGTCTTCTCTAATATTGTAAAATTTCTCTACTTTAGACATATGTCTGAAAACTAAATAAATAGTTTTCAGACAGGTATGTTACGAGAGTTGTAAGAAGTGTGTCCGTACCCCGGTTCTCTTCCCGATGGGCTTCCTCGGCGCGGCGGCGGCGGCGGCGGGGCGCGGCGCGTCCCCGGGCGCGCCGGAGCCCCACAGCCGCGCCTCCGAGCTCAGCGCCTCCGTGCCCGCCACCTGACACACACACCACGGTTACCGCAAAGTCAAAGTCAAAGTCAAAGTACTTTATTCATAAATGTACAATTTACACGTCAATTAATAAAAACGTAAAAACAAAAGAAAGAGCATACAAATTGTATACATTTTCAAAGTTTAAAATGACTACTTTACTGTATTATAATAATTATTGTACAGAAAACTGTCAAGCATTATATGAGTATAATATGTTCCATGTCAAATGTTTGCATTCATTTTTATAGGACTTTGCCATCACTCTCAAAAAATTCGGTGTAACTATAAAAAGTTTGATCGATAAGCCAGCACTTTAATCTATTTTTGAAGCTGCCGAAACTTGGGGCAGATATAATTATTTTGGGAAGCGTGTTATAAACTTCAGGTCCCATAATGTGAGTTAACTTCCGTGACCTCGTTAGAGAGTGTGGTATAACATCCAGCTTATCCGCGTTACGCATGTTACGAGAATGTCTCTCTCCTCGCGTATTGTATGATTCTAGATTATTTCTGACATACACAGCCACCTGGAAGATCATTATAGCAGGTAACGTAAGTATGCCAAGCTCTTTGAAATATGGTCTGACGGATGTGCATTGCGATACGCCAACGATAGCACGTACGGCACGTTTTTGGGCGCGGAACGCACGCTCCCAATCGGCAGCGCGCGCGTATAGCTCGGCGCCGTATTGTAACCGAGAATGCACTGTGGCATGCAATGCTGCTCTATACTGTACTTCAATATGTTGTAGTCTGTATGTTTCGGACACTCTTCAACGGTAAAATCTATACTAATATTACAAAGTTGAAGACTTTGTTTGTTTGTTTGCTTGAACTCTAGGATCTCGGTAACTACTGGCACGAATTGAAAGATTATTTTTGACTGGCCTTGTGGCTTAGTGGGTAGTAGCTTGCCTGCAAAGCCCAGGGTCGTGGGTTTGATTCCCACCCAGTCAAAATATTTGTGTGACTAATTCAAATGTTTGCACTGTGTCTGGGTGTTTCTATGTATAATAATTAATAAGTATGTAATTAAAACTGTTTAAGTATTATCTCAGCTATCTAGCCGCCATCGTACAAGCTTTGCTGAGTTTGGGGTCAGATGGTGTTGTGTGTGAATTGTCCACCAATATTTATTTATTTATTATTATTTAATATTTATTATTTTTCTGTTGGTTAGTCCATTTATCGAGGACGGCTATAGGATATACAATATTATGCTACTATCAACAGGTGCGGAGCATGTATGAAAAATGTATCAAAAACAGGAAAAAATAATCCCTTTTGAGTGTTTCATTGGAGCTTTCGTATCTTTTATGTTTGTTCTGAACAAGTTCTGAATCTGAGCTAGTACGCCCAATTTTCGAGGTGGCGTAGCAACGCGCGCACGGTTCAGCTAGTTGAAAATAAAATAAGTTGCTTTCATACAAATTTTGTTTCAAATGTACTCATATTGTTACCTCGTGTATGTATGGTGTAAAGGAGATATTTTTTAAACATCAGTTTTGTTAATTTAAAAACGGGGTGTAAACCTCTCAGCACACATCAAGACAAGTAAGACAACAAACCAGTCAAAAGTGAATCAGATCCAAACATTAGAAATAATGATAAAATATTACGAATCCAACCCGCATTTGACCAAAACTGTTCTTTGAAATAATACACTTCAGAAAATCATACTACAAACAGCAAGCATTGGCCACAAATGAATATTAAACGAGAAAACATTTGCATTGACAGGATTTTGATTAGTGTAAAGAAAATCAAAACATTTAGTGGTTCAGCAAACATGATAGTAAACTCAGTCTGTGTCGGAATGAATGAGTTTATCAAAGAACACACGGATCAAAAGATAGTGCTAATTGTGGAGATCTGATGACAGTGATAACAGGAGTAAAACAATGCAGCGGCCGGAAGCGCGAAGCTGCTGAATTTGTAACCGGCTTTCCTGATAATATAAGTATCAATTTATAAGAATTTACAGGACTGACAGGGTATATCTTTTTTCTTTCAACTTCAGAACATACATTTTTACTCTTCTGATGAACAATTATCTTGACTGCTTTCTGTTGATGACCAACATTATTTTTGTATGGAACAAACAATAGTTTCTTTGATTTCAGTTCATTTTCGGGTCAGTTTTATAGAAAAAGCTCTAAATAACAAGTTAATTCACACTTGTTAACCAGTCTGCTTTGTAACCCCGAAATTACCAAAAAAAGTCATCAAAATCAGTAAATGAGGCTGCTGAAAGGATTACGAATTACTTGTTTTTAATCCTAATCAGATCATTTGTTTTAAACTTAAGTCATTTCTTTGTTACCTTGATGCTGTTTTCGTATATTTTCACTGAGATGGCTAACATCTCTTGTCTTTCACAATAAAAAATTGTGCCAAATGATTAAAGATATTAAAGATATTTTTAATAATTAGCCAATCAGTTTTACTATAATATTAACAATAAAAATATTTTCATTACATGTGGCTGCAGCAAATCAATTAACCTATGTTTAAGGCTCTGTTATAAGTCTGAAATAATTGTCTTTATGGCTTGAATTCTAATTGGAAACATTGAGGTCACAAATACAAGAGTAAAGGTTTTAGATCGCGCTGCGCAGCTGGTCCGCCGGTCAGCGGGCGCGGGGTGCGGGGTGCGGGGTGCGGGTGTTACCTGCGGCGCGGCAAGCGGCCTACTGTTAGTGTCGGGGGAGTCGGTGTGCTCCGCAAACCAGTCTACCTCGCGCTCCTTCGCCTCCTTGGGCTCCGGCGCGGCCGCTTCCAGGTGTAACTGCAAAACACACATTTACACTAATCTCCTTCCTAAACTTTAAATTTTTTTTTTTGCCCAGAGCATCCGACATGCTGATTAGCTCAATTCTCTCATCATCAATATCCATTAGAATAAATAGACTGTACATATTTCGGAACCAAGGTTAATATAAACGTGTTATGACACACATTCACTATATGCTTTCTTAATATCATTGTTTCCACACAACTCACCTCCTCCTATTCTAGACTCATCAGGTCTAATATTTCAAAGAGATTTTGTCCAGAGTTAAAAAAGTACAATCATTGACATCAAACATCATTTTGACCCAATTTATACAATGCTTTTATCTGCACAACTATGACACTTATTCATTAACTAACATTCCTATTATTACAATTTATTACTCACCCAACGCTGTAAAATGTAAATAAATGATAGAAATTATTAGAGTCGTCGATGTTGGGAACGCACTAGCATTCAACAGATAAGACAAGTTTCATGATCAATTGAAAAAGGGAGTCCATTTTAACCAAGAGCAAAGATAAAACAGTTAGCACTCATAAGGATGAGTGAAGTCCCCGAGTCGAGTCGAGACCATAATCCACCATGCTAACCAATTGCAGATTGACACTCAGAACATACCAGTTTTCTCACAATATTTTCCTTCAATGTCAAACAAAGTGGTGTTGGCAAACTTGTAAATAAGCATTTGGAATTCTCAATATCAAAATTCAAATTAGATTGCACAATTAGAAATTAGTTTAAACTTTTAATTAAATTCTAATATTGATGTAAACTATCAAGTTCAAATAATCAATCAATCATTTAATAACTTCTGTGAGTAACAGAGTTCTTCCAAATTACACTGTGGAACAACCAAATAGAAGCCCAGATTACAAATTAATTACCATAACCATATAATATACTTAGAATAAAACTAAATAAATTCTAGGTGTGTAGTATGATATAATTGTCATCATAATTTAGTTAATTCTGAATGAGTCTATTTTACTTATATTACTTATTGACCCACTTTAAAAAAAAGATTAGTTTTGTGTTAATTTTGATGATATGTACTGAATTGGATATAATAAATATAGTAAACGGAATAATTTATTGATCAGCCTAAATTGATGTGCCCATATTCTTCTTTGCTTAAATTTATTTACCAACTTTTTACAATGATATAGATAATTGGATCATCATAACATAAGTACCTTGGTTCCGTAAGTTTTCATGGCCTGATCAGACATAGCAGACAGCTTATCCCGGTACTGCTGTGCCACCCGGGAGCTGTACTTCTGTCGTGCATCCTCTGTCGACAGGCCGTTTGAGCGGAAGAACTGTGTCTGATGAACAACACAATTTGCTTTGTTTGAAGTATCCATAAAGCTCAAAATGTATAATGGTAACACGCTAGCAGTCGTTGATTTTATTCATAGCATTTTAAATCTAATTCAACCTATACAATAATGTGTAAGAAATTTATAATAACCTTTGAATCTGGTGTGAAAATATACCTCATTTAATATTCTATTGAAAAAGTGATTTATATCACTAATTGACTTACTCATAGTTCTATTTAGTTTTAGGTGTCTTCAACAATCAAGAACTAATGAAGGTAGGTTATTACATATACAGAAAGTAATCAGAAATCTTAAATGGGTACACATATGTTACTTTCCACAGAGCAAGAGTTGAAGTCTCTTCAAGTCGCCAGCAAAACTGAGAGCAAAGAGGAAGGCAGTGTGATAGGAGGTAGGATGAGTACTGACAGCGTTCACATTCCCGCCGAGCTGCATATTCCGGAGCTGTTTCCACGTCCAGTTGGTGTCGAGCTGCGTGGAGCGCACGAACGTGAGGTGCACGCCGAGGCTGCGGTGCACGGCGGAGCAGTCCAGGCAGATGAACACTCCGTACGTCACCGATGACCACGTAGGGTTCTTCGCGTTGCAGTCGAAACATACCTGTACCACACCACACATGTAAACAATAACTCAAAACTCTTTCACACGTATTCTCGCCATCTAAATATACACACTTTGTTAGCGGGAATGCTTCGCAATCGTTGAAAAATCGCTTCAATATCAGTTTTACTAGGACCCGAGTCAGCCATTTTCGACGTGTTGTCACGACTTGTCAAGTTGACATTTAAAAGCCAAATGTCACGATGTCAACGACAAATTCGAAAAAAAAAACAATAGGGATGAGCCATTTCCGAAAGCGAATTTATAGGTGAGCCTGGCAGTTCTTTTAACAACGATTGTTGTGATTTTTTACTTTCGCTTCATACGCAAGAATGATAATAAAAACGATTTAATTTGGTTTATATTTATTATGCACGTTCCTACCGTGCAAATTTTGTAACAAATCTCACGGTACAGTCCATGCAGACAAATTGATAAATTTATCGCCAGTACCATTTTGCTTGAATTCGAATAAAAACATAGATTGTAGAGTTTAATGGATAATCTATATTTCTATAGCTCATTAAAAAAGTTGTCTTTGACGCTTTGATGGTTGCTGTAGAATGCTCGAAAATTTTTAGAAATCTTGTTGATAAATAAGTTTCCGCGGTGTGTTGAAGAGTGAATAAACTGTAAACATACAGGTCGAGTGCATTAGAAACAGTTATAGTGTAATACATTTTCAGAACTCTTCGTCCCTTCAGGGACGCTCTCAAGTGGATCTCGCAATAGCAGTAATTTGTAATGTCTGTCGACGTGCAATCTTAAGTGCTGGCGAGTGAAAGTTTTCAAGGAGAGAAAATGTACCGGGAAGGCGTGAGAAAGCGGTGGTAGAGTCCGAGAAAGCGCATAAAGTGCAAAATGGAAAACGTAAACTTCCAGCCGAGCGGAGACGAGATAGAGCGCGCTCTGATGGACCTGGGGCCGCTGCTCGGCGTCTCCATCAAGGAGGAGACGCCCGACGAGGCCCCGGACGCAGCCGCGCTCGGCGCTCCCAGTAATAATGTGAGTTATCCAGCCCACAGCTCGCTTTTGGTACCACTTACTAGTCTGACATGTTTATAAACATTCTTCCTCACTATCCACACTTTCAAACTTTTTGAAAATATCAAAAATATTGTTTATAATGTACCTATATGGTATAATCTATCCAAAGAACCATCATTATCCAGGTTGACTGCTTAGAGTGTAGACTTGGTTGCCATTTGAATACAGCTTTGTGTATGGTTCTGTTCTGGTATTTTATGATTGTATGCAGCATGTGGTATTATTTACTGCACAAGTGTACTCTACAAGTGTGCAGTAAATAATATTTCCTACAATATGATTTAAGGTGGAAGGTTGCCTTTCAAATGAAAAGTGTATTGATTGTTCATTAGACACAAGCCAAGGTTATACAAAGATTCTGTAGTTTTAAAAGTCTTTTGTCTTTAACTACAAACTCTTTACAGACAAGTTAAAACAAAAATTCCAGTTGGCCAGGTGAAAACCATAACAGCCCCCATATGTTCTCCCTTAAAACAAGTAGTCCAGCAGTTGATAGCAGTATAAAGTAAAGAGAGGTCTCATTATAATACTTATCTTATAATACTTTATGTTTGTAATGGTTTGAGTCTTCTTTCTTGAGTTGATCAGGCAAAAATGGAGTAATTTTGTGCTGTAACCTTCATATTTCCTCACAGATACAATCTAGGAATTTTGAAGGTTGAAGTGAATAGGTGTTTCTAGGTCACCATACATAATGTTTGACCTCAATGCCACTTACTGTGAAGTCAGTCATGGGCTTATGTACAATAAAAAAAAATTGAACAAAATTTGCTGTGAATTTTAACAATCATTTAAAACTTTTGAGTCTTCAAAAATTTTAAACTTTGCAAATTAAAACATAACACCGGACTTGTTCTCCAATTTGATTTCTTATGCACATCTACCTACCTGCTAAGGTGGTGTCTCAATAAATAAATAAATAAATAATAATAATAAATATTGGTGGACAATTCACACACAACACCATCTGGCCCCAAACTAAGCAAAGCTTGTACTATGGCGGCCAGTTAGCTGATATAATACTTGTATAGTTTTAAATACATACTTATTATACATAGAAACACACAGACACAGTGCAAACATTTGAATTCATCACACAAATATTTGCACTGGGTGGGAATCGAACCCACAACCCTCGGCTTCGCAGGCAGAGCTACTACCCACTAAGCCATGAGGCCAGATATAGGTGGACAATTTACACACAACACCATCTGACCCCAAACTAAGCAAAGCTTGTGCTATTGCGGCCAGATAGCTGATATAATACTTATATAGTTTTAAATAAATACTTATCATACATAGAAACACCCATGGTATTTATACATATGAAAGTTATTATAGGTACTTTACCATTTAGATATTTTAGATTGCAATATTGTTGTCTGTTTAATATTTATATGATATCTCCAAAGTCTGATCAGAGTTAATTCAAGCTTGCCACTATTTATTATGATTTGTTTGGGTTTAGAGATTAATCAATTATTATTCCTCTTTCCTGTATTATTTAATGATCTATTTTTGTTCAATTTTGCTCGTCATTTCACCATAACTTATGAACAATTATAAAAAATCCCTGAGAAGTATGTAATTGCTACAAGCAAATATAGTATAGAAGGTGAAACAAAGTAGGTCAAGGAATTAGTTAAGTCTTTATAATTATATGATAAGCTCAGCTTGTTGAATCAGTTGCGATGACAGATGTGAAAACTCACCAAATAGTAGTATGATGAGTGCTGTAGAATCTTGATGTAAACAATGCTAGCAGCTACTATGGATTCATGGTTGTTAAGATTGTGCACTGCCAAGCTTTCAGCAATATTAATTACATGCTTTATCCCATTCAAAGCTGTTTTTAGGGTTCTGTAGCCAAATGGCACAATACAAAACCCTTATTTATTTATTTATTAAATTTCAGTTGTCTTCTGTGCTTACAGTATACACCAAAGCGCACAAAAGACCAGAAAAAAAAACTACAAAACCACTTAAGAATAAATTAGAAAATACCTAAACATCATAGCTATACCTAATACGAAATATAAAAGAAATAAATTATTTAGAATAATCGTTAACATTCACAAATTATAATAATTGATAAATTATGATCAATATTTCAAAATTATGCAGTAATTACAATATGAACCATAAACTCAAATTAAATTATACATAATATTATTCAAACACATATATATATGAAAGTATTTATTATTAACGCGAAATTACGCAGTATTATCACATAGAAATTTGATAGCAACTCCAAATAAGACGTTGAAGTTGTCAACAAATAAATCCAAATTTGGTGTATGAGCGAGTAGGTTGTTGAGCAGATTAAGGGCTTGTGAGGTGGGAGCGAACAGAGCCGTGTCGGTGCGCGCGCGCGGCGCCTGAAACAGATTTATAGATTCGTCAAGTCTGTCCGTATGTAACAGCCACGTTTTTCCGAAACTACAAAAACTATACTGTTGAAACTTGATAAGTCAATGTATTCTGTGAACGGCATTAAGATTATCACACAAAAATAGAAAAAAACAATAAATTTTGGGGGCGGCCCATACTTTGAACTGAAGCTCAAAAAAAAAATCTCATCAAAACCTACGTCAAAATTACGTGTGGTCTGGATTACGTCTATAGATAGGTCTTTAAAAACCCGAGTCACAAGTCTTGGGGTCTACTCGAGATTTCTCTCTCTGTCACACGATGGAGCCGGCAGCCGCACGGTGAATCCATGGAATGCTAAGAAGTTCGTCTCTCTGATATTGAGGTTTGTCATATTTTTCTTTCTAATAGTTCTCTTTTTTCGGAATAGTTTGCACGAGAGACTCTTCTAAAGCGGTAAAATGTCCCCCTCCTGTAACTTCTAGAATAATAGAATGTATGAATGGGAAAACTAAAAAAATAATTAAGATGTGCATTACCATGCAAACTACCATCATTTGAACAAGATCTAGTTAGCAGTTTTGTTGTAATCATCATAAATGGGCATTTCTCTGTAAACTCGTAATCGGCTGTCCTGATCGATTTATTCTAAAAGTAATGAAATCATTTAAAAAAAACACACTCCTAATGAAACTTTAACCCCGAAACTTTACGGGCCCTTTGTTTTTAGAACCATAACTATTTTAATTTTTTTTCTAGGCTTGCTAGAAGCTCTAAAAATACAGTCCCCTGGCTGTCCCCAACACTGCATTCCCACCTGGAAATGAGATTTACGAAGAAGTTATTGAAACTACATACATTTAGCAGTTACCATCGTAAAGAAATATAATAGAATTATATTATTTTCGTAAAATAAGGTCCTATTACGAATCTTATTTATTTAGTAAACTCCTGTTAACTTTGTCCCCAGAATTTTTATACAGTCCCCTGCCAAAATTTTAAATCCATAATAATAAAAAACTTTAATATTTACGATCATTTTTTGGAGTAAAACAAAACGCAATTGCTGTGAAGTTAGCAACCTTGCGGAATGCGGGGTTGAAATACTATTTTGTTTAGTGCCAGAGCGTCATTTGTGAGGTGAACACGCGCTTGAACCGCTACCTTACACAGTCCTCTGGTAAGTCATAATATGTATGTTAATTACTTTAATAATCTCTATTTAAAGTTTATTGTTATATTATTTATGCCTCAATTGATTGGTTGACATTCAAAAAACTATTTTACATTACTTTTGTTAATATTGTGAAATCTAACGGAAATACACAGTCCCCTGGCAACAGTCCTCTGCCGGAAATTGCAACAGGGGACTGTTTTACACTGCAGGGGACTGTGTCTTTTGCGCATTAGTTATTATTATGTATTGGTTGTGTACATTTATCCACTAATCTGCTTTATTAATGTCAAAGTATCATTGATCAATACAATCATCAAAGTATCATTGATCCCTTCGAATTATTTTCCTTTATAAACTTAAATGATGTTACATAGACTGATCGAGCGCATGTGATATGGCTCCTAAAAAGAAAAATTTACTCCGAGAAGAAATAGTCTTGAAAAAGAGAGAAACAGAGCGATTATGATACCAAAAATGAAAAAATGACCCTCAGAAGAGAGAAGAAATGAGAGAAAAGGAGAAGCTGAAGAAAAATTATCGTTATCAGATTTAGAAGCAGATACTCCGCCTTCAAGACACGGCATTTCAGTTTCAGTCCAAATATCTCCAGCTCCAAGCTCAGGAGTTTTTAGGACTAATAGTATACAGTAGTTCTGTTGCGACCAGTAAAATGTGGATGCCATACTGGTCTGAATTTGATAACAGGCCGATCAGAAGGACTTGAAAGGCACTTTAAATGTACATGAGGTAGCAGGTAGTTTTTTCAGCTCCATCCATGGCTTTCCAAAATAAATTTGAAACACTGACAATGAAATGTCTCAGCTGCTTTTGCAACAGCGGCTTTTGTGAGCATTATGATATTGGCAGTATCAACTTTGCTCTAAAACCTAGGTGGACAGTAGAATAAGGGTTAACAGAGTCCTAACCGGACGATCCTGAATCTGCTGAACCTGAATTGACACCTACACCAAACAAGTCCCCTCAAAGATTGGATGATAATCCAACTGTCCCAAATAATGGCACTGAGGCCGATCAGAAGGGCTTGAAAGGCACTTTAAATATACATTAGGTAGCAGGTAGTTTTTTCAGCTCCATCCATGGCTTTCCAAAATAAATTTGAAACACTGACAATGAAATATCTCAGCTGCTTTTGTGAGCATTATGATGTTGGCAGTATCAACTTTGCTCTAAAACCTAGATGGACAGTAAAATAATGGTTAGCAGAGTCCTAACCGGACGATCCTGAATCTGCTGAACCTGAATTGACACCTATACCCAACAAGTCCCCTCAAAGATTGGATGATAATCAAACTGTCCTAAATAATGACACTGATGACGATGAAAACGCCTTACGTGTTACTTTCAATAAGGACATTATAGAGGTGTCATAATATCAAGTTATCTAAAAGTTGGATAATCCTCTGACTTGATTAAAAAGGCTGAAGTTACGGCTGGTCTATTCGTGAGGACGGCGACTGCCATTCCGAAAAACTCAGATTCAAAACCACGCGCATCACTATCTTTTCGAAGCCATGCGCGTAATGCTACTAACTTAAAACGGCGAAGGAAAACATCATGGAAACCGACATTTATCTAGAATCTTTCGAAAGTCATGTGTTATGCACCAACCCGCACTGGGCCAGCATGGTGGATTATGCCAGCCTTGACTCTCTCCTTGTGAGAGAAGGCCCGGAGTGGGAACATGTAGTGGGCTGTTTATGCTGATTGAAAAGATAATATTTTATCAGTTTCCTACTCAAATTGACGTTTTCGAGTGCTAATTTTTTTAATGTTAAGTCCTTTTTTTTAAATCTTATTATATTTTATTATGTGCCTTAGTAGACAAAAATCCTTAGGATTTGATTGGAGATCTCAGTTGAAATGTTTTATATTTGAGAGAAAAGACTATTTATATTAATAAGAGTTTCAATGAATGCGGAATAAAGTATTTAATTGTTCATAGCATAATAATATGGCTATGTTAATCTCAGTGAGTGAGTACAAACTGTTTCTAGCACTTAAAGTAATTTTTTGTTGTGAATGTTTAAAGAAAGTTGTTATTTCTGCTCATTTTTTATAGGAATGTTTTGTTTATTATTAATGCGGAAATATGTTATAAAAATAATTAATAATTTATTGATGTAAAATTACTTTTTTTTTAAGTACAACAGTCCTCTGTCTCACTTAACAGTCCCCTGCCGTGATTTTTTGGAAAATCATTAATAACTCTGAAAATATGTATAATTTCAGCGGGCCTCTGATTTAACTAATATAATAGTTAATTTTCTTCTAAATAGAACACGAATTTTTGCCAAATGTTAAAAAAAATTGCCAGGACAGCATTTGTATGGGAGCTGTACGAGCTTACAGAGAAATGCCCAAATACAGTGTTATGAAAACATTGATCAAAGTTACAACAAACTACAAGAATTTTTATATTATGTTACTTGCTGCTATGGAACCCTTCACAGGGGAGTCCAACTCGCACTCAGCCACTTTTATTTAACAATGATAGGTAGGTTGCACTTGACCACCATCTCGACTGATGATAAGCAGGGATACAGTCTACAATAGAATGGGCTTACCTTGAAGAAACCAATTCACTCTCGACACCAAAATTGTAATAAATTGGAAAAAGCTAAACAGGCAACACATTTCACAGCCTAGATGTTCTTGTTACGATAGTGGAGTCAAATCTACTTATCTTACTGGACTGAAGTGTTGTACCTTAGACCTCATTAAGTACCTTGGACATAGTACTCCATGGTAAGAGGAGGTCTAATCATATTAATTTCAAAAGTATTAAAATGTAAATTGTGCATTGATTTTTCTTACTTTGCTTAACATCATCCCTAACTAACATGCCCACACTCGAAACTCAGGTTAATTCTTTGGCCATCAAACTTTTAAATTTTTACAAGACCCCCACAGGTTTAAAACCCTGTACCTGTGCACAGTATATGAATACGATTTTTCCACGTCAAAACATTGTAAAGAAAACTCAGCAGCTTGGACTTGATAATCTTTCCATATTCCATGGAACAACAGTACAGCTTATGGAAAAGGTTTTGGGCGCGCGTATGGAGATGGGCGCGCGTATGGAGATGGCAGTGTGATGCACTGCTAACGTTTAAATGGTTGCAGGTATGTCCTCCCGGCGCGTCGGGCGCGGGCGGCGCGGGCGCGGGCGCGGCCGAGGGCGACAAGGAGTGCGCCGACTCGCGCGCGCCGCCGTCCCCGCGCGCGCCGCCGTCCGCCGCGCGCTGCGTGGCGTGCGCGACGCCGCTGGCGGCCGCCGACGGCACGCCCAAGCTCATGGAGTGCCTGCACTCCATCTGCGAGCCCTGCCTCAAGGCCAAGGTCGAGGAGAAGCAGGCCAACAACAGAGACTTCCTCGGTACCTCTCCCCACATTCACTCGTCTATACTAATATTATAAAGCTGAAGAAGATTTCTGTTTCAACGCGGTATTCTAATTAATCTTACAAACTATAGGACCGATTTAAAAAAAATCTTTCACCGTTTGATATGTTTATGATTCCCGAGTGCTATAGGCTATATATATATTATGTACACGGGCGAAGCCGGGACGGACCGCTAGTTATATTATAAACGCGAAAGTTTGTAAGTATGGATGGATGGATGTTTTGGCTGTATTTTGTCCCTAAAAACAAAGGGAACGGAAACTACGCGGGTAAAACGGTGGGGCACTGCTTGTTCACTCATAAGGCCGTAGCCCACTTTTACGATTCCTTAACTCCGTCTGCTAATTTATGTTGTCAATGTACGTGTGTATCTTAACGGACATGACATAAAGCCCATATTTTACGTAACAATATTCAATATATATAAGGGGCCCCTTTTAAACCTACGCCCGAGTCACAAGTCTTGGGGTCTATTCGAGATTTCTCTCTGCCACACGATGGACCCGGCACCCGCACGGTGAATCCATGGAATGCTAAGAAGTTCGTCTCAATTATTCTACCGACAAGCAGTAATGTGAAAAACATTACTGCGTTCCGGTTTGAAGGACAATGTTTGCAGAGAAATTACAGGGGTATCTGGGTGACGAGCCTGGATTCTCTCGAATTTGGATTCTCATTTTGTTCCAATTCAAGTTACGACTGGTCTAGTAAGTTAGGGCTGCTCTCGTCGGGAGAACGGCGCCTGCCGATCCGGAGATCCCGGGTTCAAAACCACGCACATCATTCTCTTTTCGAAGTCATGTGCGTAATGTCGCTAACTTAAAACGGCGAAGGAAAACGTCATGAGGAAACCAACATGTACCTAAAATCTTTCAAAGTCGTATGTCATCTACCAGCCCGCACTGGGCCCGCGTGGTGGATTATGGGTTTAACTCTCTCCTTGCGAGAGAAGGCCCCGAGTCCCAGCAGTGAGAACATTTAGTGGACTGTTAATGCCATGTTCCAATAGCTACGTGACATAGAAGTTGCTTACCATCAGCCACATGTCTTGCTCGTCTCGCCGCTCTATACTATAAAAAAACATAAATATGTAACAAACTGCGTTTGTTGGCTTGCATTGTTTGGAGACACATAATGACATCATTTTTCGTTTAACTTACTCGCAATGTGAATTGTTATTTAATTACCAAAGACGTGAGTTCTCGTGACCACAGCGGTTGTAATGCTGCCGGAACGTCAAGCTAATTAAATAACAGTTTAGTCTTGTGATAACATAGAACAGGTTTACAATTGAGTTCAAATTGCGAAACTTTAACTATAAAAAAAAAAATGGCAGTCATAGGGACTGCCGATAGAAGTGAAAACTTATAAAAAAGTAACTCGGAATTTGATAGCTCACTTCGGAAACTACGCGGGTGACACCGGACGGTGTGGCGATGACCATGGCCATCTAGATCATCCGAGTTTACCCGAAGATTACTTACATTTACGAACGTGATGCTTGAGTTCAATAAACAGCCCACGGAATATCTGTAAGTGGTGCGCCAAACTAAAGCTTTCACTTCAAGAACAAATAACAAACCGTGTATGTTGGGTTAGTGCATTGTTTGGAGACGCGTAATAATGACATCATGGTGCATTCAACTTACAATGTGAATTGTTATTTAATTACCAAACTACCAAAGACGCGAGTTCTCGTGACCACAGCGGCTGTAATGCTGAACGTCAAGGTAATTCAATAACAATGAAGTCCTGTGATAACACTGGACAGGTTATTATTCAGTTCAAATTGCGAAACTTTAACCGTAAATATTTTTCTAATGTCTCATTCAGATTCAAGAAGGTCTAATTCAGATAATCTCGAGCTTTATTAACGGGAAATCGAATCAAAAATGTCAAAAAACGACCAAAATGACCAAAAGTAGCTAATTCTATTTTGTTTGTAATACCATGTCTGTATGCCAAGTAAGGCAGAAGCTAGAGATCTTAACTGCGTGCAAAACCAAAATCTGTACCTAACCTAGTTTTCGCAGGCCAATAAAGAATTGTATCATTGTATCAAAATCTCTCCGCTAATTATAAACAGTTTGGATTATTTTGGCTTAAACTCTCGAAACTTGAACTGCGGCGCAAAGTAATTCATGGTCTCAGAAGTCAATTATTGCACAGCTCATTCTTCAAAACTGACAAAAATGGTCCGCTACGCTGGAATGTTCTAGCACTATAGTGCCTATTCTTCAAGAGCAATACTGAAACTTGTGTTTACATTTACGTTGCTTTAAATCAGTTTATCATTCGACATCGAGCTACGTTGGTTACACGGGAAACCACTGTACCACAATGGGCGCTGACCCTCAGCGGTTAACGATGTAATTGATAAAGTCGACTACTTGCATCTCTGGGCTTTGTAAAAATTGTAAAATCGTAATATTATATAATCAGTAAAGTGATTTAAAGCTGCTTTATTGATGTGATCGTGCTTGCGGAACGGGCATCTGCAAAGTCTTGATATTCTCTCATAATATGAGTCTAACTGTCGTTTACAGCCAAAAGTTAAACTGGCCTGACGAAAAGTTTGGTTTCAGCTGAAATCCCTGTTTCGGTTGTACTCTAGTAGCTATTGTTACGGGAAGTGGGTGCCGGGATTGGAAGAAAACCACTATTATAGCTAACAGCTTGTACATTTAGCATTGACACTCATTACATTGTCTTTGCCCCCTCGTCCACACAGGAGGTGATGTGGGTAGCAGTCTAGTATTGTCGCTGGATCGTATTTTTTATGTTTTCGTATAGGTATATTTATTGAAGAAGTCAAAACTTCTTTTGGCGCGCCACGAACAGATTTTTCGTGGGCTGTGAATTGAATTCTAGCGTCACGAGTGATAAGAACTCTTTTCGTGTAAACTCGGGACGATGGCCTTGCTCACCTCCGATTTCACCCGCGTAATTTCCAAAGTGAGCTATGAAATTCTGAGAAATAAGTTATAACTTCTATCGGCAGTTCCTATGACTGCCAATTTGTTTTGTGTACGTGTTAAGTGCATTAAAGAGTGTATGTATGTGTGGTGACGTGTCGTGATCGCGTGGTGTGGTGGTGCGCAGGCGCCGAGCGGCTCACCATCCTGTGCCCCGTGTGCCGGCTGCAGTGCCAGCCCGCCAACATGATCGAGCAGCGGTTCGTGCTGGAGAAGATGGCGCGGGACCAGGCCGGCGCCGGCGGCTCCGACGGTAAGACACGCGGCATCTCTCACAAACAACTAATAGGGTACAATCCTCAAAAAAACTAAGTAGCCCGTTAGTTAGATTGCCAAAAAATATTGTACACGTATTTTTTCTTTTGTTTCACAAACAAAAAATGACGAAGATACAGCGCTTCGAAGTTTCGTGTGACGTCACTTGTGAGTACGATTTTTACTCACGAGTGACGTCGCGACCTGGGGGGTCGCGACGTTTAATGGTCTATATCTTTGACGATTTTTAATATTATGAAAAAACAAAAAATACGTGTCCAATATTTTTCCATGATCTAGCTGACGGACTAATTAGGATTAGGAATGTATTTTTGACCCAGTCCGGTACCCTATTAGTCCGTCACTTAGATTATTCAAAAGTACTAGCTGATCCGGCGAACTTCCTACCACCATACTTTCTTTTTGTGCACATTTTGTAAATTTTCTGGTAAACAAACGAATGTCCCGACAATAATAAATACATACTTAATCATCCAATTTGGTGCAGTCCTTCAAAAGTTATGAATGTACATACATTTTGAGATCTAATCTATACTAATATTATAAAGCTGAAGAGTTTGTTTGTTTGTTTGAACGCTAGGATCTCGGAAACTACAGGACCGATACGAAAGATTCTTTTTTTGTTGGATACTCCATTTATCGAGGAAGGCTATAGGATATATAACATTACGCTACTATCAATAGGTACGGAGTATGAGTGAAGAATGTAAAGAAAACGGGGAAAAATATTTCTCTTCGAGAGCTTTAGTTCCGTGAATTTAAATTCTCCTTGGTCGCTGAAGTCTGTGACGGCGCGTGTCTACATTTGAAGTTTGTGTCATTTGAAGTAATCAAATTTGTTCTACAACAATGCATTGTTGCTTATTTACGTATTTTTAGGGTTCCGTAAAACGTAATAAAGTGGCCAGCAATGGATATTTTATTATAGATTTTCCTCAAATAGACGCGGGTGAAACCGCGGGGCACAGCTAGTTTTAGATATAAGATTGTACACGTCGTATTTTTTCTTTTGTTTAACAAACCAAGAATGACAAAGATACAGCACTTAGAAGTTTCCAGTGACGTCACTTCATTATACGATTTTTACGATGACGTAACGTCACAGGTCACAGCCCCGCTCCGGTATGATTATCAATGTATTTGTCGGTTTTTAATCATTTTACAAAACAACCATTACATGTCCCATATTTTTTTCATAATCTAATTACCTGACGGACTAATTAGTTAGAATGGTATATTTTTGACTCTCAGGATATTTTTTTTATATCTCCAAACGAGTGCAATGTAGGAATAATCAGTAATTTGAACTATACTCAAATAGCACTATGGGAAGGCTTATTGCCCACCATCAGGCGGCGTGTCTTGCTCGTCTTGAAACTCTATAATTTATCTCTACATTACAAAAAAACACCTATGAACAGCTCTCAGAATGGTCATACTTTATTCACATAAATACAAATTAGCCAACGGAATGGTGATATTCAACTCACAGAAAGCCGGCCCAGCGGCTATTCCATCGCTCGAGGGCTCTCACCCGTGTCCGAAAGATTCCTCGGCCCCGAACGTTCAATACAGCCTTATATGTGACTCATATAATATTACCTTTGTTATTTACGCAACATTCCTTAGCATTTCGGACGGCTTTGTAAAAACTATACAAATAGAACAAACAAAAATTGCTATTTGCAGGTAAGATAAGATGATACAAAACATTTTGAAGTTGACCCATACAAGCATCTGTGAAAGTCTTAGTTTTATTTTATTTAATGAGAATTAAAAAATAGTCAGATGGTCTGGCTTTTATTCGGTTGTATGACCATGATTACGCCAATGTTTTACGTTTCTGTACGAACTTGAGCTTCGGGATTACGATACTTCCTGTCGCGTGCTCGCGTGCGCTCAGCGCTCACTAGCCGGCAGAACTTTAAAACTGAGTTGTGACTATTTCCTAGTCTAGAGTTCATTTCGAAATTACGTTTTTCGTGGAAAGAGTAGACGTCCTGGTCGCACTAATGGAGATGACGACAGGGTCAAAAGCTCAAAAGTATACCATTTTAATTAGTTCGTCAGTTTAGATTATGGAAAAAAATATTGTTTTATCAAATTACCAAAAATTTACAAAGATATAGATCATCATACTTCCGGAGTAGGGGGTTATGACGTCACACTTTAGTAAAAAACGTACTATATCGTGACGTGACTCGAAACTTCTATGCACTGTATCTTCGTCGTTTTTTGTTTGTGAAACTAGAAAAAATACGTGTACAATATTTTTTAATGATCTAACTGACGGCACACCCCGGACACTCGGCCTAAACTCCAAACAAACGGTGAAGTCGACATACCTACACTCACACAACTACGCATATGTCGTTCGAACACATTTACGCATGCGTGCGTGTCATCTAGGGTTACTAAATTATTTTATGGAATAGCTGTGACCCGTGAGTCCTGCCTGTGTTAAGTGGCTTACAATCTTACCTAGTTAGTGTTCGATCTTTTATGTAGGTAAATATAACTTTCATAAACAATCAGAAGGGAGAAGATTTAAAACAAAATAGGAGATAATAAAGGTACCATGTACGAATTGATTTTTAGTTAAGTACACTTACCCAAAGAGAAAACTTTATTCTGACAATATATTAATTAATAATTCCACATATCGCGTATTTCATATTTCACAACGATTAACGAAAGCCGCAGTTTAAAAACAACGAGTTTAATAATTTCGTCATATGACTTCAGTGTTGGCGCGTACTTCTAACTAGAATTTATAAAAATGATTCAATCTTTGTAGAAATTCTTATTCTTGTTTCGTATAATAGACGAAAAATTTGGTACCATTTTGTTAAATAATACAGCATCATGGTCGTATTCTCATAGAAAATTATCATCCGATATAATAACCCTTCGTTGAGTCCGCCTCGCGTCCGCGTGGGGGAGGAAGCTTGAAATTGGCGGGGGGTGGGGAGTGTCCGTTCTATCTATATTATCTATTCTATGCTGACGGACTAATTACTTTTTTTTTGTCGTCTCGCCTATTCTTCTACACATACACATACAAAATACTCGACAAAAATACAAGCTCGACATACAGTAGCGACCAGCTGAGGCCAACGCTATCAGAACTAAAATGTTACTACTATCTGTCTATATGCTTGTTTCGAAACAAATCTTACAATACTGTAAAATACATTTGGTATAAAATCCGGTCACAAAATGTAATGTTCCGGGATGATCAATATTTCGTGATGTCAGAAGAGGAGTGTACATTTTTGTGAAAACGCCCAGATAGCTGATACATAATAATAGTATAGTATGATGATGAGGGTGGTGTGTCCGACAGGCGCTCTCAGCGGGGAGCAGCAGTGCAACAGCTGCGAGGACACCGAGCCCGCCACCTCCTACTGCGGGGACTGCGGGGAGTTCATCTGCGACAACTGCGTGCACGCGCACCAGAGGTACGTGGCGACGTGGGGACGAGCGCAGTGCACTGCTGCGAGGACACCGAGCCCGCCACCTCCTACTGCGGGGACTGCGGGGAGTTCATCTGCGACAACTGCGTGCACGCGCACCAGAGGTACGTGGCGACGTGGTGACGAGCGCAGTGCACTGCTGCGAGGACACCGAGCCCGCCACCTCCTACTGCGGGGACTGCGGGGAGTTCATCTGCGACAACTGCGTGCACGCGCACCAGAGGTACGTGGCGACGTGGTGACGAGCGCAGTGCACTGCTGCGAGGACACCGAGCCCGCCACCTCCTACTGCGGGGACTGCGGGGAGTTCATCTGCGACAACTGCGTGCACGCGCACCAGAGGTACGTGGCGACGTGGTGACGAGCGCAGTGCACTGCTGCGAGGACACCGAGCCCGCCACCTCCTACTGCGGGGACTGCGGGGAGTTCATCTGCGACAACTGCGTGCACGCGCACCAGAGGTACGTGGCGACGTGGTGACGAGCGCAGTGCACTGCTGCGAGGACACCGAGCCCGCCACCTCCTACTGCGGGGACTGCGGGGAGTTCATCTGCGACAACTGCGTGCACGCGCACCAGAGGTACGTGGCGACGTGGTGACGAGCGCAGTGCACTGCTGCGAGGACACCGAGCCCGCCACCTCCTACTGCGGGGACTGCGGGGAGTTCATCTGCGACAACTGCGTGCACGCGCACCAGAGGTACGTGGCGACGTGGTGACGAGCGCAGTGCACTGCTGCGAGGACACCGAGCCCGCCACCTCCTACTGCGGGGACTGCGGGGAGACGTCTTCACTATACGTATGGTATAGAAATTACATTAAAAAAAATGTTTGTCTGTAAAGTCGGTTTACTGACGATAGAACGTGACAACGTCTTAAGAAAATACTGATGGAATGGTAGCATTTTTCAAAAGAAAATTTTAATTTCATTTGTTTAATAGATTTGTATGTAAAAACTAATCAGTAGAATTTAGTCATTTTCAATCAAAACAATGCAAAAAAGCTTTTAGATGCCGGGGATCGAACTCGGGGCATTTCACATGCAAAGCGAATGCTCTACCACTGAGCTACATCCCCGCTTGAACTACTGGTCGAAATAATTAATACAACTGTAACAAACATGCGGCGAGGTAACGACCGACGGTAACGCGGTAACGGTACATGACGTCATGTTTTGTGGGCGTGCAGCCGGCTTCATCGAATTATAAGACGTTATCACGTCAATAAAGAATTACATGATTTACGTGGTCAAACGTCAGTGTCACATCACATTAGATTAGATTATACTATAGCATTGGTTTATCCACATTCTTCATAAAATTGTCAAGAAACTTTTTGCTTATTCCAAGGTATGTCCCATTTTATTTGTTATTGTATTAACCGATGTTCAAAGTATTTTTCAAATACTTTTGACTTTATAGGTATAAAGGCAATAAATAGGTGTGCAATATTTCGACAGTTCTCGGCCGGTGTATGGCGCAGTGACTCACATACCACTAGCGACACACGTTGATTTGAAAAGGCTATAAAAAGCAAAAGTAATCAGTTGCCGGCGTGGTTCTAGTTGAACGGGGTAAAAACTAACGCAGGCTACCTCTGTGGAACGAAATGGCTCATATATTGTTTTTAAACATTCCCGATTTAGACACGTATTGTTTATACAACACAATATATTATGCCGAAACGTCTTAAATAATAATTGAGGTAGTGGTTAAGTCCAGTATAATGTGAGCAGTAGGTATGGCTCAGGTTTCGAGGTCAAGGCATGGTCACATGGTGTAGTCATCTCATTGACTACACCAGCTGTGTACCTAAATAGTTTAATTATAATTCTGTAAATTTACTGTATTGTTTCTTGTCACAGAAACAGAATAGAGTTAGAAGTTACTCTCAAGTTTGTGTTTGCTTGCAAATCTGCTGTGAATGCGTTTGCAGACTTCATATCAGACAAGTAGTAAAATAAATAAATTAGAAACCGTAGTATATAATTATTGGTAAGTATTTTTTATCATTTTTACACGTCACGGCAATGGCGTGACCTAGGATATTAGCGCGTCAATGTAAAACCGGGAGCATTCATTGGTTCATGCTGTATCTTCGTAACAGTAATTTCGTATTTTTTTTTTTTTTATCGTACTATCCTACTACTATTATAAAGGCGAAAGTTTGTAAGTATGGATGTATGTATGGATGTTTGTTACTCTTTCACGTAAAAACTACTGAATGGATTTGAATGAAACTTTACCACAATATAGCTTATACATCAGAATAACACATAGGCTATAGCTTATACATCAGAATAACACATAGGCTACAATTTTTGAGGTTTTTAATGTGAGGTCGTAAAAAAAAAACACATTTTTTGCGCTTACATTGCAAACGCTGACTGAATCCTACAAGATAGATCAAAACAATTTACTACAGTATTGTACAACTTAAAAAGGTCTACAAAAAAGTCCGTGATGGTATATGTTTATCTCTTAGGAATAACCCACAATAACCATTTTTTATCCTTTACTTTGTACGAGAAATAATGGCTTATTTACGAAGCGATTTTAAGCAATACAGTATTAATCCTTATCCAATTAAGTATCTTAAATACATTGTGCATTTAATAAAGATCAATATGGCTTTTTACAGCATGTAAATTAAATAAATATTTTCGAAGATATCACAGATTTAAAATGCAGAGTCATAGCAATTTCGGCGATAAATACCGTTTAGGTGATAAATACCGGCAGCGGTGCCAGGCGAACGGGGCGTTGGGGGGAGCGGGGTAGGTGCGGTGGGGAAGAAGTGGCTCATCGCTGAGTGCGCGACCCGAACGCGGGCAGACGCGTGAGGGCAGACGTCGTTGACGGTTGTGTCCGTTTTGCGAATTTTCAAGGCACTAGCGATTTGATAAAAACGTATGGTCGCCTACTTTAAGTAATATAGGCCTAAGGTTAGTTATTGCCAGGTTTCTTTTTGGTTAGGAGTTACACGTACAAAAAGATACTTCATTTTTACGAATTACTTCATTGATAATTCAATTACTATATAGATAGGTTACTTACAGTTAATTATAACAAATTATATAAATAGGTTAATTATAACGAATTACTTCATTGATAATTCAATTTCTATATAGATAGGTTATTTACCGTTAATTATAACAAATTATATAAATAGGTTAATTATAACGAATTACTTCATTGATAATTCAATTACTATATAGATAGGTTAATTAAATAGGCAAGGATTGCATTAAAGTACAATCATAACAATAACTACCGTACTGTATTTTTTGGAAGTATAGAAACAACACGTACTTAAGAATTATGCCGCGAAAGCGTAAGTCTAATCTTTCCCAAAGCTCTAATAAAGCTCGAACTATGAAAGTAGCTAGACTTAACGAGACGTTTCCACAAGCCGAACTGCGAAGGCTTAAACAAGCAGAGCGTGAGGCAGCTCAAAGAGCTGCTGAGACACCAGAGCAGTCCCAAGATAGACGTCGACAGCATGCTGAGTATCTAGCATCTCAACGGGCTGCAGAGACACCCGAACAGTCTCAAGCTCGACGTCAACAGAACGCTGTGTATCTGACATCTCAACGGGCTTCTGAGACACCCGAACAGTCCCAGGATCGACGTCGACAGCATGCTGAGTATCTAGCATCTCAACGGGCTGCAGAGACACCCGAACAGTCTCAAGCTCGACGTCAACAGAACGCTGTGTATCTGACATCTCAACGGGCTTCTGAGACACCCGAACAGTCCCAGGATCGACGTCGACAGCATGCTGAGTATCTAGCATCTCAACGGGCTGCAGAGACACCCGAACAGTCTCAAGCTCGACGTCAACAGAACGCTGTGTATCTGACATCTCAACGGGCTTCTGAGACACCCGAACAGTCCCAGGATCGACGTCGACAGCATGCTGAGTATCTAGCATCTCAACGGGCTGCAGAGACACCCGAACAGTCTCAAGCTCGACGTCAACAGAACGCTGTGTATCTGACATCTCAACGGGCTTCTGAGACACCCGAACAGTCCCAGGATCGACGTCGACAGCATGCTGAGTATCTAGCATCTCAACGGGCTGCAGAGACACCCGAACAGTCTCAAGCTCGACGTCAACAGAACGCTGTGTATCTGACATCTCAACGGGCTTCTGAGACACCCGAACAGTCCCAGGATCGACGTCGACAGCATGCTGAGTATCTAGCATCTCAACGGGCTGCAGAGACACCCGAACAGTCTCAAGCTCGACGTCAACAGAACGCTGTATATCTGGCATCTCAACGGGCTTCTGAGACACCCGAACAGTCCCAGGATCGACGTCGACAGCATGCTGAGTATCTAGCATCTCAACGGGCTGCAGAGACACCCGAACAGTCTCAAGCTCGACGTCAACAGAACGCTGTATATCTGGCATCTCAACGGGCTTCTGAGACACCCGAACAGTCCCAGGATCGACGTCGACAGCATGCTGAGTATCTAGCATCTCAACGGGCTGCAGAGACACCCGAACAGTCTCAAGCTCGACGTCAACAGAACGCTGTGTATCTGACATCTCAACGGGCTTCTGAGACACCCGAACAGTCCCAGGATCGACGTCGACAGCATGCTGAGTATCTAGCATCTCAACGGGCTGCAGAGACACCCGAACAGTCTCAAGCTCGACGTCAACAGAACGCTGTATATCTGGCATCTCAACGGGCTTCTGAGACACCCGAACAGTCCCAGGATCGACGTCGACAGCATGCTGAGTATCTAGCATCTCAACGGGCTGCAGAGACACCCGAACAGTCTCAAGCTCGACGTCAACAGAACGCTGAATATCTGGCATCTCAACGGGCTTCTGAGACACCCGAACAGTCTCAAGCTCGGCGTCTTCAGCAAGCGACTTACATAGGGTCCCAAAGAGCTACTGAAACTGTTAAAGCTGCTGAAGCTCGCAGACGCGCTGTTGCTGAAAGGGCACAACAGCGACGATTAATATTTACAAGAAATGCGTGGGGAGTATTCGATAAAGCTGCATTTGAGTACGATGAAACTCTTGATTACGAAAGCCACAAGCTTATAAAAATAGAAGCGATGAATAAAGAATGCAGTTTTTGCGGTGCTCTTAAATGGGAAGAGGAAGCTGCAGGCATGTGTTGTTCGGGAGGAAAAGTAGTTCTTCCTTCAATAGACGAGCCTGTTGAACCTCTTAAAGAACTTTTTTCAAATGAAACAAATGAGTCTCGCCGTTTTTTAAAAAGCATAAGAAAATACAATACATGCTTCCATATGACATCTTTTGGAGCTGATAACATTGTGTCGATGCCAGGATTTTGCCTGACTTTTACAATCCAAGGGCACAATATACCACATGAAAATTCGTGAATTTCAAAGTTATCAAATTTTGTATCTAGATACTTGACATGAAGCAATTAAATATTAGTTCTATCAATTTTGTGATTTGGCACTGCGCAGGTGTGAAATTGGGGTTGAAATGGGGGATGAATGTCAATATGGAAGTTCCCACCCGTAGAAGATAAAACCATGAAACTGTGTATATAGACACTTGACACCTTATACTGGAATGTCACAATGCACTCCAATCCATAACAGGAACGAACAGAGTAACCCTGCAATGGATTAAAGGACACAGCGACTCACTAGGTAATGATGCAGCAGATGAACTGGCCAAGAGAGGAGCAAAGGCAATAACATACGGTCCGGAACCTTTAATGCCTATACCTCAGGCCCAAATAAAATCATGGCTGCAGGAAAATACCGAAAAAGCACATTCAATGGAATGGAGAAACATTGAAGGTTGCAGGCAAACAAAAATTGCTGTTCCGGTAGCAACAAAAAAACTTGCCCGCAACCTTATCAGACTGAGCAGGGATAAGATCCGTAAAGTCATAGGTACTATGACTGGCCACTGTCCCCTTAACAAACACTTATTCAATTTAGGTGTAACAGATAGCCCTCTGTGCAGAGGATGCATGGAGGAAGAAGAAACGCCACAGCATGTGATTGTGGAATGCAGGAGCGTGGCGGATCAACGGGCAGAATTCCTCCACTCCCCAGCAGCAGTCCCGGAGGCCTTCAACAACCTGAATAGGTTGCTTGCCTTCTGGGATAGCCTGGGATGGTTGGAGTGATAGGGAAGTATGAGCCACGCACAATGGCCCACTTTGAGAGGCTAAGTGCGGAAACAGCCCCGTCAAACTAAACTAAACTAACTATAGACACTTGACACGAAGCAAACAAATGTTTGTTCTATCAATTTCGTGATTTCAAACTGCACGGGGGTGAAACTGGAGTTGAAATGGGGGATGAATGTCAACATGGAAGATCCCAACCGTTCAAGATAAAACCATGAAACTCTATGTATAGGCACTTGACACAAAGCAAATAAATGTTTGTTCAAGCAATATTGTAATTTAGAACTGTACGGGGATGAAATTGGGGCTGAAATGGGGAGTGTATGTTGATATGGAAGTTCCCAATCGTTGAAGATAAAACTTTGAAACTCTTTATATAGATAGGCACTTGGCACGAAGACAACTAAATGTTTTTTTTTATAGCAAAGAGTGACGAGACGAGCAGGACATGTGCCTGATGGTAAGTAACATGACTGCCACATAACAGCACAGTGACACGCAGTTATGAGAACAGGATAAAGCTAGCAATTTTGTAATTTTGAACTGTATGGGCATGAAAATAGAATTGAAATGGGGGACGAATGTCTCTTACGCTTTAACACCTAAACAACTAAACCGATTTTTATGAAATTATTTTATTATAAGCTGTTTTTAGTAACTGTAAATGTGTCTGGGTATAAAAAATAGATACTGCCTGAGTTACCTTAGTATTTATTTTGCGCGGACGAAGTCGCGGGTAACAGCTAGTAATACTATAAATGTCAATGTGTGGATGTTTGGATGTTTGTTGCTCAATCACGTCCTAACCTATGAACGGATCGGGCTTAAATTTGGAACACAGGTAGATTATAGTCTGGAAGAACCCATAGGCTACTTTTTATCCCGGAAAACAACTGTAACAACGGGAACGGGAACTACGCGGGTAACACCGCGGGGCGCTGCTAGTGTTATAATATACAGACTATTTTCAATGGCCTCGAACATGATAATTGTTATAAGAACCAGCCCTTCTACCGTCTAACTAAATCGGCTATGGCTTTGCTATTGCTGTCTCTATCATTTCATGCTAAACGAGAAGAGAGAGCGATATCAAAGCTAAGACAGTTTTAGCTAGGCGGCAGTCCCGGGGGTATACCGCCTAACGAAAAACGCTTTGACGCTTTGACATTGCCGTCTCTTTCATTTCAAGCGAGAAGAAAAGAGACAGCAATGTCAAAGCGTTTTTCGTTAGGCGTTAGACCCGGCCCGCCTCGTGTCTCGTGTCGCTGTATAAAACGAGCGATGATAAGCCATTATCAACCGCGTGGAACTAACCGCAGCGCACCGTGACTGGCTGACTGTTATTGCGCCGTGCTCGTTATTTATTAATTAATGCAATATTAGGTAGAATACTATAATAAACAATTCATATCAAGTCAACAAAGAAAAAACACGCAACAAAAAATAAATTTAATAATTACATATTTTTTATGTTAAGTACTCAAACAAACATTAAGGCTTGAAACTGCGTTTCGCGGACGCCCGCGCGGTTCTATACAAAACTGGACCGCGCGTGTCACGCATTTTCAAGCCTTATAATATGTATATCGCAACCAACTAACTTAATCAGCCGTTCAATTAGATTACTAAACAGCCTAGTTATTAAACAGTGCCGTTTAACTAGCGACATAAATGACATTCAGATTTCATCAAACAGCTAGGCAAATAACTTTAGACATTCAATTACTTGTCAAGCCTGTTAATTTCAATTTAGTTCCACTTTCTGCTATCTAGTGCTGAAACTCCCAAACCGTCAAAATGGCGTCGGCAAACAAATTTGTTGGTTTCATTTATAAACTAAACTAACCGAACCTAGTTACTTTTTACAGTATTAAAAAAAGAATCGCGGTCTCGGCGCGAACTGGCGCCCATGCAATTCTATAATTTCAAGTGCCTGTCGCGGTCTCAGCGCAAACTTGTTCCTTAAAATCGAAAATCCCTGACTATTATTATTTTAGCGTTTGATGTGTTGCGGTAAACAATCTCTTCTTCAAATTAAATACGGTAACAACATTTCTACAAAAAAAATTAAGTGATATATGAAAGCTGGACAATTACATGAGCTCCATCGAACTCCCATTAGTAAAGTATCCAAAGAGTTTACATATACCACGTATAGAGTTAGAACAAACGCTTTACACCGAAAGCATGGGTCTGATCGTTCTTCTATTGTTGCTCTTGTACTTTTGTCGCGGTGCATCACTATGTCGCCATAGCTAACACACACCTCATCTGCTTACGATTGGTACAAAGGAACCGTGCGGAAAACCCTGATCTATTTACTTATTCTTTATCTTTTTAAGACACATTATTTCTTTAATCCTTCTAAATCTAAGGTAGTATGGTATGTGTTGCAGGCTGAAGATCACGAAGGACCACACCATCAAGTCGCGCGAGGAGGCGCTCGCCGAGCTGGCCGCGGCGCAGGGCTCCTCCTCCGCGCAGGACATGTACTGCCGCGAGCACGTGCAGGTACCCACACCACACCACACCACACCACACCACACCACTTAGGCCTTCGCTGGTCAACATGACTTTCGTTTTGTCCATGTTCATTTTTAGACCTACCCATCTCAGAGGATCTACTAAAGTCAGCATTCTATCTAAGTCATCCAGTGTGTCATCCGTGACTGCAATGCCATCGGCAAATCGCAGGTTGGCGATGTACTCGCCATTGATGTTGATGCCGAGTGTGTTCCTTCATTCCAGTCCCAGAAGCTTGAAGACGTCTTTCAATGCAGCGGTGAACAGTTTCGGGGATATAACGTCCCCCTGTCTCACACTTCGTTGCAATTGGAACGTCGCACAGACTTACGAAACCCCGGCTTTAAACCACAGGAATCAGGAATAACAACGAAAGACGTATTGAAGATTTGTAAGCGATGATATGAAGTAGTTGTTGTGTGTGGTTGCAGGAGCGGCTGACGCTGTTCTGCGAGACGTGCGACCGGCTGACGTGCCGCGACTGTCAGCTGCAGCACCACCGCGACCACAAGTACCAGTTCAGCACGGAGATGGCGGCGCAGGTAACTACGGAACACACTACTTATTGACAAAGGCTACTAAGTCTTGAACAGCGCAGCGCCGCAAAATTGCAAGCTTATCGGTTTTTTATCGGATACACTTTTCGGAGAGTGTGCCACTGATCTGCATGATCTAATACCACCTTGCTTTTTTTTCTATCGGACTTCTCGTAGTTCGAAGAAGCGGCACCGTTTCGTGGTTAATATTCCAAAGACACGGACAAAGAGGTTTGTCTCTAGTTTTGCAATAAGAACATCTAGACTGTGGAATGATTTGCCTGAATGGATTTTTCCTGATAGGTATAATCTTGGTGTCTTCAAATCGCGAGTGAATCGGTTTCTTCTAGGTAAACACGCTCCATTGTAGACCGCATCGTCACTTAACATCAGGCGAGATGGCAGTCAAGTGTAAACTTATAACAGTACAAAAAAAAAACATACTTTAAGGTCTCTCAATATGTGTTACAAGCAAATCACGATGCACGTCACGAGCACGAGCGACCCAATATAAATTAGCCTCCTGTAGTGCTCGATAACTCTACAAGAATGTGGATTGCGTGCGTGCTCACTACGCTCAGCGGCGAGCGTAAACGCACTCGCGCTGCGTTTAAAGCCAGACATTACATTAACGCGTTGGCATTGTATTATAAATTAAAAATTGTATGTTGCAACATAATTAAATTAATGTAATGGGTAGTACAATATTTTCTTCACAAATGTGTTGAAAAACGTCGTATTGATGATTACCGTCCTCGGGTCTCATAAGACTCTCACCTACCGACTCGGGTCTCAATGTCGCCTCATCGGTTAACAACATTACATACTGTTTTTTTTATTTGAGTTTATCAACACATAATCCGGGTCCGTGTCCTTTGTCTTCTTGTTTTTACATGTATCTGAGTAGAAAAGGAAACAGTAAGGAACATTTTCATTCTAATTGTAGGGTTATTTTGTTTTGTAAGATTCCATAGTTGTAGTATAGTAGATGTTGATTGGTCGTCATTGTGTCAGGCGCGCGCCAGCATCACGGCGCTGCTGAGCGAGGTGTCGTACAAGCGCGTGCTGCTGGGCTCGGCGATGAAGGTGATCCGCGACCGCCAGCAGCTCATCGCCGACAAGAAGAAGGCGCTCGTGCACGAGATCACGCAGACCGTCGTCAAGTGAGTGCCCCGACTCGGGCTTGTAGCACATCTCCTGTTATAGCATAGAGTGACGAGACGAGCAGGGCATGCGCCTGATGGTAAGCAAAATGCCTGCCAAATAACAGCACGGTGATACGCAGTTATTGGAACATGAAATCTCCAAGTCATTACCTAGCACTGCTCTTTGTCGTTTCAATTTCAAATTTCGTCTTCAATTCAATTCTCGTCGTCTATACCACAATGTCTAAAGACAAAAGTCTTTAATCAGTGTGTCCTACCTGTCATGACCTACGGTGCCGAAACTTGGACACTGACAGTTAAAGCGGTCCACAAATTTAAAGTCGCTCAGCGAGCTATGGAGAGAGCTATGCTTGGAGTTTCTCTGAGAGATCGTATTCGGAACGAAGTGATCCGTCAGAGAACCAAGGTAACCGACATAGCTCAACGCATTAGCAAACTGAAGTGGCAATGGGCCGGCCATATCTGTCGAAGAACCGATAACCGTTGTAGTAGACGTGTTCTTGAGTGGAGACCACGAATCGGTAAACGTAGTGTAGGACACCCTGAGACTAGATGGAGTGACGATATACGGAAGACAGCAGGCAGTGGATGGAGATGTATAGCCGAGGATAGGGCTGAGTGGCGAGCCATGGGAGAGGCCTATGTCCAGCAGTGGACTAAGATAGGCTGATGATGATGATGATGGCTCTTTGTCACCCAGAGATCTAAGATGTAATATCTCTAAGCCCTGTAATTTCTCTGAAAACATTGCCCTTCAAACCGGAACAGTAATGTTTGCACATTACTGCTTGGCGGTAGAATAACTGGCAAAGGTATGGTACTTCCCCAGGCAAACTCTGCTAAGGGGCTGTCCAGTAATCACGTGATGCTTTTTTAACATTGTTTAACTCCTCCCTCTCCCTTGGAGATACGTGGTGAGTTTTAACTACCCCTCCCCCACCAAAAATCACGTGTATTTTTTAGTACCTACAAAGAATCTTAAAATGTTTATAATATTATTTTTAAATACCGGTGTAAAGTATAATCTAATCCTATTCTAGGCGCGCGAGGACTTCGTTCAAGTCAGTAGTAGTAGTTCAAGTCAAGGTTACACTACACTACACGCCGATTTTCCATTTAAAAATCACACGTTTTACAAAAAAATTAATACACGTGATATCTTACTACGCCCCCCTCCCCCTTGTGATATTTCGTGATTTTTGCCGAACCCCCCCCCCCCCTTTTTGAACCTCACGTGATGAATGGACAGCCCCTAAGAGACCTACCACTACAAAATATACGGCAATCAACATTTTCATGCTTAAAACGTTTGGCTTGATACCTCGTTAAGGGTGCGGATTATAAATGAAAAGGGTCCGAAATTTGAGTTATGTTAATGTTGTAAAGAATATTTAATGTTCGAATGCGCCCGGTCGCGGCGGTTCCGAAAAGTGCACTAAATGTAGAAATAAAGTAGGTTCCATGCGCCGATAATGCTGACGACGCATTGCGCGTGGAAGTAAATTCTGTAGTTGGTGTCTCATCAAACGACATTAGTAAGTCAGTGTGAATAAGTATGGTCCAAGGATACGGACGGCTTTGAGGTATGTCACATGTTGATTGAGGCACCTGCAGTATGTGACTTCCTTCCCAATGCTGCGTTAATTCTTGTTAAAGTAAAAGATGCCATTAAAAATGTATTACAGTATATTTGAAGTAACATCAGCGAGATTTGAAGGCATAGAACAGTCAGTTTCATCGTAAATCACCCCAAAAGGCCGAATTCAAACATGACACCTAGAGTATTATTTGCAGAAATGTATAGCCATGAAAATTTCAACTGTCTAAATTGAGACACAGACCGACAGACATACTGCAAAGTCTTATTAATCTCAGGCTCTCCTGTTTTACCCTCTGGGTACGGAAACCTAAGAACGAACGTTAAGAGCCTAGTTTTTTCGATATATGTATTTGTTGAATGAATAATGGAGATGTGGTCAGTGTTAACGAAGCCGCGTTGTGCCCTCAGGCTGACGAACGCGATCAACACGCGCGGCAAGCAGCTGGTGCTGCGTCTGAACGAGGTGTGCGACGGGAAGCAGCGCACGCTCACCGAGAAGAAGGATGCGCTCGCGCAGCTGGTGAGAGGAGTCTGTCCTGCAGGGCCGCGAACATATACACACCGTTTCAACTCACAAGGAAACTCAATAGGCTTTAATCCTTAAAAAAATTGAAAGATTGCAAAAAAATATTGTACACGTATTTTTTCTTTTGCTTCACAAACAAAAAAAATTGAAAGCGAAAAAAGTGAAGGTTGTGTATAACTCAGAATTTGATAGTTCACTGTGGAAACTACGCGGGTGAAACCAGAGGGCGTGGCCACGAGCATAGCCATGGTCTCGATTTCACCAGAAAATTTCATTCCCGAGCCTGATCCTAGAATTCAATTTACAGCCCACTAAAAATCTGTCTGTGACGCGCCAAAACAAGTCTTGACTTACAAAATTACGAAGAGGCAGTGCTTAGAAGTTTGCGTGACGTGTAGGTAACAATCGTACCGACAAGTGACGTCACGCAAAAGTTCCAAGTACGATATCTGGAAGTTTGATGATCTGTATGTCCGAATTTTCTGATTATCTGAATGTTTGTCGATTTTTAGTAACTTAATAAACCAAAAAATACGTGTCCCATATGTTTCCATTATCTAGCTGATAAACTAGTTTACAAAGTCTTATTGTTGACCCAGTCCGCTACCTTGTGAGTCTGTTGAGGATGAAAGTGTTGTTAATGCTTGTGCGTGTGTGGTGTCCTCCCCCCAGGCGGCCATCACGGACCACTGCGTGGAGTTCGTGTCGGGCGCGCTGCAGCACGGCTCGGACACGGCGCTGCTGCACGCCAAGCCGCAGGTCACCGCGCACCTGCAGCGCATCAAGCAGCGCCGCGCCGACATCCCCAACCCCGAGATCCCCGTGCGCATCACGCTCGCGCTCGACAAGCTGCCGGACCTGGTCCGCGGTACGTGCTGCATCCCCAGCCGCACCTGTTCACGTGTACACCCCCAACTAGATGATACACAGAGTTAAACATCAATCACATTTCATTTTGTTGATTGCAAGCCTTTATAGACTTCTCTAAAGCGTTTGATGTGATTGGACAGTATCTTATTTTAAATACATAAGGCTGGAGGGTAAAGTGTGATTCGTATTGTAGAAGTGCTAGCTCCGTCTCTGGAAACAATTGAAGTATCTGGCGTATCAGACGCTTCAAGGCCGTGGCAAGAATAATATCATCTGGAGTTCCACAGGGCTCACACCTTTGTCCTATCTTTATAAGGTTGTATGCATGATCATTTTCAAAATAGTTAGCAATAAAATCAAGTAATAATTATTCATGACGAAGAAGAAAACTAGACAGATCAACACATCAATGAGTTGTGTAAGTGACAACTTGGTTTTTGCAGTTGGTACAAAAAAATTGAATGCAAGTCATGCAAAAATGTACAAATAAGGAAATATCACTTGATCTCTTTTAGTCACTGAGCATTTAGACTGAATTTGATTTCTACGAAGTACTGTTGTTTTTAATCACTTAAATAGAGAGATGGACTGAATTTTTGAAATTTGCCGAAAACTTAGTAATGACCATTTAGTAGTATTAAGTGAATTGAATGATAAGTAGAGTGTTGTTGTGTCTGCAGTGCTGTCTTCCATCGGCGCCATCGTGGTGGACGGCAAGGTGGACGGCGGCGCGGGCGGGGGCGGGGGCGCGGGCGGCGCGGCGCAGGGCCCGTACCACCCGCCCGCCGCGCCGCCCGCGCCCGCCGCCTCCCCGCACGGGCCCGGCGCCGTGGTGGCGCTGCACCACGCCGCCAACATGCACCAGGTAACAAACACCAGACACTGCGACCAACGCTGCGCTGGACTAACAGACCACTCTATATGGTTGAAATGAACAGATTCAAGATCTTTTTTTTTAACTTTTATAGGTTTACACTTGACCGCCATCTCGCCTGATGTTAAGCGACGATGCAGTCTACGTGTTTACCTAGAAAAAAAAACCGATTCACTCTCGGTTTGAAGACACGAAGATTGTAAACATCGGGGAAAACCCAGGCAACGTATTCCTCAGCCTAGACGTTCTTATCACAATAGTAGAGTCAAATCTCTTCGTTCGTGTCTTTGGAACATCGACCATGAAACGATGTCGCTTTTTCGAGCTACGAGTATTCCGATAGAAAAAAGGTCAGGGTGGACTTCCCTTTGATTACACCGTCGGGCGTAGAAGACGACGCCATGAGGGTAGGTAGCCTTAGCTCGAGCTCAGGTGGCCAGAACCGGAAATCAGGTGGTGTCATGCCATTTTCATTGACTAAAGTTACCAAAAATTGTGACGCATTTCCTTTATGTTGCCAGAAAGAAAGACAGCGCAATCTCACTATAAATGCTGTGTATCGTCTCTGCTCAATAAATACAAGTTTTATTTAATGTAAAACTTCTATGAATTTGAATCTCAGCAAAAACGGCGATTGTGTTGCCTACGTGTTGGCGGAACATTCTTTAGGCTTAGTACGGTGTAGCTCGAACACAGCGAAGTCCCGCGTCTACTGTCAATGGGGAATACTTACAAAGATGAAAAGGTTATTGGCTGTTTCTATTGAAATATGATTTTAAACATAATTTAGTTATTTTGATAATGATGATATTGGATAATATTAAAAAAGTAGAATTTAAAGTGTCTTTGCAATAAAACTAACAATACTAATAACTGTAATATAAAATAACTTTTTAGTGAATGCCAACTGAGAAGGAATTATGCTAGTATGCTAATATGAGTACAATTTAATTGTAAAATAATAATAATATAGTCGTGATATGTTAGAATCCTTACATGAATAAATCTAACCCGCTTGTGATTTTGTTGTTTCTCGTGACAACTTGACCGATCACACCGCTGCGTCCGTTGTTCCATGTCTATAGAGTCTGGCTCGCTACCAGGTCCAGGTACCAGTTTCATGTTATTATGTGCATTCATTTCTTGTCTGTAGATTCTCTCTTCGATGTTTTACTTCATTCGTCCTCGTGCCGTGTAGCTCGTCCTGTCTGCATGCTTTGTATCTCTTTATCTGAATGTGAACTCATGTATCATCTCCATGTGTATGTTGGGGGCAAAATACGAACACGCTCGTTTCGGTACTAGAATTATTAAGACGTATATATAAGAACGTATTTTTTCCAAATCTTTTCTGATGTATAGTCTTATTCACAACCAGCAACCGCTACACCAATATCAATAAATCTTTCACTGTTTCAAATCTGTTTAATGTTTGGTTGTAGAGATAGTCATATATGCACTATATTTTATGAGTGCAAATACTAATTTGATCAAATTATGACCGTATTGGTTGATTTGAAAGTGCCTCTCAATTTCTTGAGAAGCATTAATGATAGTTGATTGGTCATCCGAGACCATTTTAATTCGACGGTAACGGCTATTTCGAGGAGCACCGCGAAAACCGAATAAACTACATATGTACAACACGGGTACAAATACATTTTTTATTGCTTTTTGCAGATAAGGTATTACAAAACATTTTAAAAATTGATCAATACAAACTGTCCTCTCCCGGACACATGCAATATGTCTGGCAAAACAATTTGTACTGGTCTGAATTTATACAATGATAAAAATTATAGTCAGCTGATTAAAGTCTTATTTTTTTTATTTCTAGCTCTTAATCAGTATATTTCATTTCGATGCTAACATGGTCTAGTTACAAAATGAGCGTTTTCGACATTTCACCCTAAAATCAGTTCATTTACATATCTGTCTTGTACAGGTGTATGTATTTCTTTATTAGATTATGTGATTTTTTTACTCTATTTACTTATTTCTAGCTGCAATCAATGTGATGTTCATAAAGATGCTTAACTTTAGAAATAACCAGTTACAAAAATATTCTTGTGTAAATAGATGTAACACTTCACAGTGTGACACTTCATACTTTATTTAATTTAGCTATGTATTTGTCAAACTTAATTTAACTTTTTTTTTTCAAATCTACCTCCATTGGCTTTTTTGTGCTGTTAGAACACTGACCAATTTGATTTGAGTTATTAGTTACATCTTAGTTTAAATCTTTACATGATATTTTGATGTCAATCGGGATATGGTATGTAGTAACGCCTAACTTTAATTTTTGTGAAACAGTTATTTAATCTTTATAATTCTGGCCATTCTTGTTTCATGTGTATCGTAATTAAAATACATTTTACAAGTATGTACTTAACAAAATAAATACGCGAACTGCGAACTTCGCTTCTTTGAAATACGTTCAATTCAATCTGTTTTTCGAATGTATGTAACGCTGTACGACGTCACTAGCTCATGTAAACAAATAACTTGGTTATTGTTCTCTAATGATATTTCAAAATTTCTCAGTTATTATTACCAAATGTTCTATATTCTGAAACAGCAATAGAGTTTCATTATCGCGATAATTAATGTCATTTCTCGTTAGTGTGGATATTAAGGAAGATGGATATATAAAACATTAAATAATTGTCAAACACTTTTAATACATCACTTTTAAAATGTTGTTTTTGTAATGTTAATGATATAATTTCGTATCTTTAAAAGAGTTATTATGATTCATACTGATAACTTCCTTTATATTTACCCACTAGCTGTTACCCGCGACTTCGTCCGCGCAATATAAATACTAAGGTAACTCAGGCAGTACCTATTTGTATACCCAGACACGTTTACGGTTACTAAAACAGCTTATAATAAAACAACTGTATACAATTTCATCAAAATCGGTTCAGTTGGTTAGATCTGAAAGCGTAAGAGACATTCGACCCCCATTTCAACTCCAATTTCACCCCCGTACAGTTAGAAATTACAAAATTGCAAGACAAACATTCGTTTGCTGCGTGTCAAGTATCTATAAGTATTCAGAGTTTCATGGTTTTATCTTCAACGGTTGGGAAATTTCATATTGACATTCATCCCCCATTTCAACCCCAATTTCACCCCCGTACAGTTCGAAATTACGAAATTGATAGAACAAACATTCGTTGTCTTCATATCAAGTGTCTAAACACAGAGTTTCATTCTTTTATCTTCAACGGTTGGGAACTTTCATATTGACATTCATCCCCCATTTCAAACCCAATTTCATCCCCGTACAGTTCGAAATTACAAAATTGCTAGAACCAACATTCGTTTGCTTCAAGTCAAGTGTCTATATACAGAGTTTCATGGGTTTATCTTCAACGGTTGGGAACTTTCATATTGACATTCATCCCCTATTTCAACCCCAATTTCACCCCCGTACAGTTAAAAATTACGAAATTGATAGAACAAACATTCGTTTGCTTCGTGTCAAGTGTCTAAATACAGAGTTTCATGGTTTTATTTTCAACGGTTGGGAACTTCCGTATTGACGTTCATCCCCCATTTCAACCCCAATTTCACCCCCGTACAGCTCGAAATTACAAAATTGATAGAACAAACATTTAAATGCATCGTGTCAAGTGTAAATGTGTGAAAATCACGAATTTTCATACAACCGTTCATCCCTTGTTTTACCCTCTTAGGGGTTGAATTTCGCAAAACCCCGTCTTAGCGAGGGCCTACGTGCTAAAAGAAACCTCCATGCAAAATTTCAGATTCCTAGCATTTGAAGTTTCTGAGATTCCTTGTTGAGTGACCTTTCGCTTTTATATATATAGATTTAGGGATTGAATGTTAAAAAACGCTATAATATGTTACACATTGTTTTGTCCGTACTCAATTTGTTTGAAATTACGCGCAGATATATCAAAAGACAATATAAGTTTCATACAAATTATCATGCTCTATTTCACCCCTTTTTTCTCTTTCTTTTTCTCTCTTTTTTACCAAACCACAAGAAATTACCAAAGAAATTCTTACAATTTCTTTGGTGTTGTATTTTGGAAAACGCTTATATATATTATTCATTATTTGACCATACTCAATTTATTAGAAATTACATGCAAATATGTCCTAAGGCATAATAAGTATCATACAAACTTTTCTCCTCTATTTCACCCCTATGGGGTGTAATTTTGGAAAATGCTGTAATACGAAACTCATTATTTTAGCCGTACTCAATACGTACAAAATGTCATGCAAATAAATTATGTCCAAGGAATAAACAGTTTATACAATCGTTCATCCTCTATTTCACCCCCTTGGGGTTTGAATTTGGAAAATCCTTCCTTAGTACTGCCTACGTAATACGAAAAATATGTGTGCGAAATTTTAAGTTTCTGGCTCTTACGGTTTGGGTTGAGTACGTTGATCCTCGGTTTCGACCTTTGACCTGGAATAAAAAAAACCAGCCACCGGAATGATTCGGAACTTTCAGAGGTTACTTTTAATTATGTTTTAAACAAGTACACGCACTTACAGCTTGCTGTTAATTTATGTACGTACCTTAACTATTCTTTTTTGGTCTAATTTGACCGGACTAAATAGCCTATTTAAATAATTTTCAATCATGTTTTGGTCGGGTTATCCCGGCCGTGATCAAGAGAAGATAAGGTCTGTATACGAGAAAGTGAGGTGCATTGAGGTGTTGTTCATTGTTCATTCCTTGTTTCACCCTCTTAGGGGTTGAATTTCGCAAAACCCCGTCTTAGCGAGCGCCTACGTGCTAAATGGGACCTCCATGCAAAATTTCAGATTCCTAGCATTTGTAGTTTCTGAGATTCCTTGATGGGTGACCTTTCGCTTTTATATATATAGATATAGATAGATATATGTTAACGGAAATGTATGTAATCTGTCATTGTATACAATTCCTAGGAAATGTATGTAATTCCTAAAATCGCACGGAAATGTGTGAAATAAATTATATTATACACATTTCCTAGGAAATCTATACATTTCCTAAATAGCAATCGGAAATGTAAAACATTTAAGATTTTGGTTGGTACGTGGGGACAGCGGGACGAGGGGAGGGTATTGCTTTAGGTTAGGTTTTTTTGTTTAAATTAGGTTGTTCGCTTCGAGTTTTGAAAACTTACTGATTGCTATTCTCACAACGTATGTTTTGTTTCCCGATTCCATGGTTTCCCAACAGTTCAAACGCTATTTGATACGTTTGATTGTTGGACCTGGGCTTATAATTAACAAAATAGGTTAGGTTAGAGTTTTATTACAGAAAGCATTTACTTTATACATTTCCTAATACGATATTGGAATTATATACAATTCCGAGGAAATTTATACATTTCCTAGGATATCTATGAATTAAATAGTTTTTCAAACAATATTTTATACATTTCCTAAATAGTATCGGAATTGTACACATTTCCTAGGATTTGTATACAATTCCTTGATTTCATACATTTCCGGTAACATATACAAACATATAACATACGAGTACCGACCTGTGTGCTTATAACCTATATTGTACAAACAATTCTCTACGTAATAATTACCTGTATTACGGTGCCTCCCAGTTTCACAATTAGTGTACCTACCCAAATTATAGCTATGCGTTCCCTACGAAAAAGCTGTACACAGTATAAATAAAATAAATAACGATACGTGTGTAGAATCAACGAAGCCTCTTCTCGATAGTGTTGCCACCCACTTTTTCTAATTATTACTAACTTTTACCATAGATTATTACAAGCTTGAATCGAAACCATTCCAATGTAATAAATTCACGAATTTATGTTAACACGAAAAATCTAACGAGATATTACCGTTTATTCTAAACAGTCCTTTTAATGTTTTCAATTTATAATATTGGTAATTTTCTAATGAAGTGCAATAAAAAGTTTATCTATCTGTCTGTGAGTGGAAATAGCGATAGATAGTTTAAAACTTACAAGATGTTAGTCGCGGCATAGTTGGCTGGTTGTCGTGTCGGCGTCGTTGAATGGGTGTTGCGGCACAGAATAAATATTAGTACAGAAGCCTCACTTACCAAAAACAATTATATAAATAGCGACTCTTGTTGGGACACAACAAAGTTCAATTCAGCTCGTATTAGCGTTCAATATCTGTCGCGATTTTCAACTCTCTCTTCTGACGCGTAACTCTGTCCCTGTCTAGCGCGGAGGGTTTACGACATATCTAATAACAATATGCGCGGGAAACGTTTTGCGCGAGCGCTCAGCCGTGCGTCCGACAACCGACTGTCACTTGTTTCCTGGAAGGAACGGTCTAGTGGTAGGCTAAAACCGCGCGACCTTGAGCGAGTGAGGATGCACTGGTTGCGGTCGTGTGTATGTGGCGCCACTGTTGCAGTCGTACCTGGCGGGCGGCGGCGGGTACCTGGGCGCGGGGCTGGCGGGGGGCGCGGCGCTGGGGCTCCGTGCGCGTGCGCACACGCCGCTGAGACACGCGCACGTCACCTCCACCACGCACCCGCACCACCTGCAGGGTGAGTCGCTACACACACGTCACCTCCACCACGCACCCGCACCACCTGCAGGGTGAGTCACTACACACACGTCACCTCCACCACGCACCCGCACCACCTGCAGGGTGAGTCACTACACACACGTCACCTCCACCACGCACCCGCACCACCTGCAGGGTGAGTCACTACACACACGTCACCTCCACCACGCACCCGCACCACCTGCAGGGTGAGTCACTACACACACGTCACCTCCACCACGCACCCGCACCACCTGCAGGGTGAGTCACTACACACACGTCACCTCCACCACGCACCCGCACCACCTGCAGGGTGAGTCGCTACACACACGTCACCTCCACCACGCACCCGCACCACCTGCAGGGTGAGTCACTACACACACGTCACCTCCACCACGCACCCGCACCACCTGCAGGGTGAGTCACTACACACACGTCACCTCCACCACGCACCCGCACCACCTGCAGGGTGAGTCACTACACACACGTCACCTCCACCACGCACCCGCACCACCTGCAGGGTGAGTCACTACACACACGTCACCTCCACCACGCACCCGCACCACCTGCAGGGTGAGTCACTACACACACGTCACCTCCACCACGCACCCGCACCACCTGCAGGGTGAGTCGCTACACACACGTCACCTCCACCACGCACCCGCACCACCTGCAGGGTGAGTCACTACACACACGTCACCTCCACCACGCACCCGCACCACCTGCAGGGTGAGTCACTACACACACGTCACCTCCACCACGCACCCGCACCACCTGCAGGGTGAGTCACTACACACACGTCACCTCCACCACGCACCCGCACCACCTGCAGGGTGAGTCGCTACACACTGTTCAACTATGCTCTCAGATATAACTAGTTTACAGATGTGCGTAAATGTAATTACCTAGTAGGGCTCAACGCCTTCTGCGCCAGCCAAACGAGTTTAACAGACATTTCATTTAAGCCCCACTGTCATGTTTTTCTTTCATAAAAATATTTCAGAATAGTACCTTTCTTTTGTGTGTTAATAATATTCGATAGGGATTAGATTAGGGCCTCTAGTTAGAGTAATAGCCCCGTGCCCCCTTGTGCCGGCGTGAAGTAACGAGGTGCGCTTGCGCAGGCATGAACGAGCTGAACCTGCGCGGGCTGCTGAACGCGGCCGGCGCGCGCGGCGCCCGCCCGCACGCCGCCGCCGGCTACCACGCCTACCACCAGGGGCAGTACATCGCTAACGGTAACCACAGACACTACTCTCACACCTACCACCACCACCACCAGAGATAGTTCCGTGTTTTCTGTAACCCAGCATTTTCATGAGATCTGTAAACAATTTACTTTCGAATTGCCTCCCTAGATCCGTCTAATATTGTATGGCCAACCGAATCGACAAATTCAACTCTCATAAACCGACCACAGTTTCAGCTGTCATATCTACTACCGGACAGATCTCTGGACATCGTGTACGCTGATTTATCATAGTCACGCAATACCGAAAACCTTGAAACCTAAAAAAATCTAGTATTATTTTATCTAAAACACATTTTCCTGTATTAATTGATACACTTTATTGTTATGCAAAAGCTCCTTATGTACTGTTTTATTTTTGATCCAATAATAATAACGTCCAGATACCCAAATAAGAATATCCATCAATCAGTCACTCATCATTTTTAATTTTGTTTTGTTGAGTGGTTTAAACAATTTCCAATTCCTCAGTTTACGTTTACTGCTGTAATACTTAAACTGAAACATAACAATATATTGCAATGTGTGGCGCGGCGAATCGAAGAGTGATAATTGGTAGTACCGAGTTCGCTGAAGTGAGGATTGTAGCGTGTTCTCTCGTTCCAGTGATGTCTCAGTACGCGTCGAACGCGTACGCGGCCGGCGCGGGCGCGGGCGCGGGCGGGCGGCGCAGCGGCGGCCCGCGCACCCCCTCCCCCGCGCCCGCGCCCGCGCCGCCCGCCCCCTACCACCTGCAGCACCAGCAACCGATCCACCAACAACAGCAACAGCAGCAGCAGCAGGCCAAGTGGCACATCCCGCAACACGGCCTCTCCAACGGTAACGGTATATACGTACATACATTTACGCATCATTGTACGTAATTAGAAAATTAAATTGTAAATATTTACTCATCATTTTGAGTAGAATATTTGGGATAACGTTTTGTTTGTGATGATATTCTAACAAATAAACCAATTTTGAATTGATTTTAAAATAACCTGTGTGCCTGTATCGTGGACGCGGCCGTTTGTTGTACGTGAACACGTACACAAAATGACAGCGAACGCGTGATGTGTCAGTCTTCATTTGGTGTTGATTATTTGATCAGTTAGCTATCCAATGCTGTTTACGAATTTAGTATAGAGATGATAGTTATGAAGCTACGCCAAATTGTATCCCCTGATTTTATTATTATTCGTTTTTTACTTGCTTTTCCATAGAAGCATTTTCACGTCAAGAACTTTTTTTTATATATTTAAATTATCCACTCCACAGACTCTGGGGTCCGTGATCTTTGTCAATACATTTTTATTTCCACCTTTCTTGGATTAGGAGAAGAAAAGGAAAATGGGAGGGAGTTGGGCACATTTCAAACCTAATTCTAGTGTTCGTCTGTAGAGCCGCGCTTCTACCGCCTAACTAAAAACGCTTTGATGCTTTGATATTGCTGTCTCTTTTCTTCTCGCTTGAAATGAAAGAAATGACAATGCCAAAGCATCAAAGCGTTTTTCGTTAGGCGGTAGACCCCCGGATCACTACCGGTTGGGATTCTACCGCTAGTAATAGACTTGACATCGAGTTTTTGCCTTAAATTGCCATTTGCTAAGTCGCCTCTTCCCGGCCCAGAGCCTTCACTACGGCTGCATTTCTGTCCCGTCAAGAACTTAAAAATAAAGTAGCAAATGGCGCCCTTAGCGCTCAGGCAACCGCAGTACCGCATTGAATCCGTGACCCACACTTAGAAACCGCTTACAGATGAGCTCTTACGGTCACAACAGAAAAGTAACAAGTTCTAGCATCGGCGAGTCGGCGACTTAGTCACTAAATACGGCGACCAAGCATGTTACACAAAAGTTCGTTTTAAACTCAAATCGGCACTGCAACTGGTATGGGCAGGCTTAACATCGTTTCATGGTTGACGTTCCAAAGTCGCAGATGTAAAATCATCGATCGCCGATGGTAAAGCGAAAAGCGAAGTGTAGCATGACTGTTGTGGCCTTTAAACTTTAAACACATTACATGACTGGACGTAGACTTGACATTAAGCATATTTTCAGTTCCAATAAATGGTTTTATCACAGTTTAAAGAAATACTGCCAGTAGTTGATCGCCTTTGATCTTGGAAGAAATGCCTATAATGTCTAGACACGGGTAGATAAAACTGAAAACTGAACAGCACTCACGAAATACTAACATTGTACTGTTGGCAATGGCGGGAGCACGCTTCCTGCGTCTCACCCGCACGATTGCCGCTATTGTCTAGACAGCTTCGTTGAACGGTTGTATGATTTAAAGACTATGGTTTTCATAAGTGCCTGTGTAGTGATAATTGTAAGTATATAAGTCCCCCCCCCTGCCCCGCAGGCGTGGCGGAGGCGGGCGGCGGCGGCGCCGGGCTGGACTTCAAGATCACGCTCGGACGCGTGCACGCGGCGCCGCGCCCCGCGCTCGTCACCTCCACCAACCCCAAGACGCCCAGCCCCAGCCTCAACGTGAGTACCGCCTGCCCATCTACCCACCTACCCACATCTACTCACCATTATATTCGGAATTTGCTTTTACTCAAGATGTCAAAAATCTATTGAGCAACGGACGAAACAAGCTATTTCTTTCAAAAATACCTAGTACAGTAATAGACTGAGATCCCAGTCACCCCAGACCTACGTCATTTTCGGAAGTTTGGTTTTTGTTTTTTTATTATGAAGCCCAATGTTTCAATATGTTTTCCAATGAGCCAGCCTAATCTGACAGGCCAAAACATACCTGCCAGACTCGTTAAAAGTTCCGCTGGGTGAGTAAAGCGAGAGCATGGAAAGTATTTTGAAATATTGTGCTTAGTAATGTACAAAAATTTCAGCCTACCCAAAGCGACGTAAGTTAGCATGTATTTTTTTTGCATCTTTTATACCTGCAAAACGGTACCCCGCTTTCAGCTTAGTGAGTATTCATTCCTTTCTAAATTTATGTTATACTACCGATCTTAAAAGTTTCATCTTTCCTAAAATGACGTAGGTCTGAGGTGACTGGGATCTTGGACCATAAGGATGTTGCTATATAAGAAGGTATATATCACCAGTAAGTATGTACATGTCACCGTAAAATGGCGTACTATCAGCTTATTCCAACAGTAAAACGCGTGAGATTATAAAACCTACAATAGGTTAGTAGCCCAATGCATTTAAGCAAAAAAATGGAATAAAAAAACATTAAATTATGTAGTTTGGGGACTATAAAGGATCGATAGAAGGGTGGGTGCATTCTGAGCATATATTCCAATTTGAGGGATTTTGGCATGGTCAGCTCAAGGTAATTTCGATGAAAACGCGTTTAATTCGACATCTCGAGAACTGTTATGTAGTGTTAGGCAAAAAATTGTGGAGACCTTTTCTCTTCTAAATTAAATTTGCTAATTTCTTTTTTTCATCAATATTTTTCAAGTTCTTGCTTCCGAAAGGCAAAAATTTAACTTTTTTTCCTCCCTTTCGCCATTTTTTCCCCAACCGTTCAATTTTATGAAACTTTACCGATAATCAAAAGTGTAGATCTTTTAATAATGAACAACTTTTTCCTTGAACTTTTTTCTGTAATGACAATACCTTCAGAGTTATGTTACTTTACTGAGCGAAATCCGCGCCACTGCGACACCTCCGAGACACTGCAAAAAATCCGCGACACCTCCGGTCTTAGGGCTGAACCCAAAATTCATTGTTGGATTGTGTCGGTGGGTTTCTTCTACACAGGGTTATGTGGGACAACAACGTTACCTACTTCGACATATGCCAGAAATACGTAACATACATAAAAAACACTACGGTACAGACGTGGTAATTGTATTCGATGGCTATCCCAAAGGTATTTCCAACATTGGCACCAATTCTGCCAAACGGCTGCGCCAACCCCAGCTGAAGCCATGTGCGGATATCATTTTCATCTACAATATGACCGTCACCACAACTCAAGATAAGTTTTTAGGCAACGAGAGCAATAAGACCAGATTCATCTAACTACTGAAAACTTTTCTCATCAAATCAGACATAGAGGTGGAGCAAGCCGTAGAGTCCGGCAAAATTCTCTTAGCCGTACTGATAATCAGACCATCCGCATCCTCTACGGCTCGCTCCACCTCTATGTCTGATTGAGTGTATCTGAGTGTATTTCTGGCATATATCGGAGTAGGTAACGTTGTTGTCCCACATAAGTCTGTGTAGAAGAAACCCACCGACACAATCAAACAATGAATTTTGGGGAGACCCTAAGTCCGGAGGTGTCGCGGATTTATCGCAGTGGCGCGGATTCCGCTCGGTAAAGTAACATAACTCTGAAGGTATTGTCATTACAGAAAAAAGTTCAAGGAAAAAGTTGTTTATTATTAAAAGATCTACACTTTTAATTATCGGTAAAGATTCGTAAAATTGAACGGTTGGGGAGAAAATGGCGAAAGGGAGGAAAAGAAGTTAAATTTTTGCCTTTCGGAAGCAAGAACTTGAAAAATATTGATGAAAAAAAGAAAAGTTGTTAATGTAAAAGTTAGTAAATTTAATTTAGAAGAGAAAAGGTCTGTGCAATTTTTTGCCTAACACTAACGGTTCTCGAGATATCGAATTAAACGCGTTTTCATCGAAATGGCCTTGAGCTGACCATGCCAGAATCCCTCAAATTGGAATATATGCTCAGAATGCACCCCCCTTACCCCCTATCCCCCCCCCCCCCCCCCGTATCGTTTTTTTGCACCCCGCTCTCTTCATCTCCCTCCCTAAAAGTTATCTCATCCGAGTGACCATTTTTACCTAAAAGTCACCACAAAAGTAGCCAACTTGGGAGATCATAATTCCCTAGTTTTTTCAGTAAAACATCGGAACGTTTTACAAGACGCCTCCCCGTCAAATTACGTACAAAAATTTCCAATTTTACGGTGACATAAAATATATCTGTTTTTCTAGGTAAATTTTTGTTCCATCTTTCATCGCATTGTCGCCTCCCTACAAGTGACATGTCGGTGCATAAAAAGCCTCTGAATGATGATAACTCTCGTGTTGTGTCAGGGCGGCGCGTCGCTGGAGCTGGACAAGGTGTGCGCGGAGTCGGTGCAGGACCTCATGGCCACCATCGCCAAGCTCGACTCCAACGGCGTGCAGGTCGTGGCCGAGGCCGAGTCGCCCGCCGCCGTGCACTCCTCCACAGGTACCCTCCACTCCTCCACAGGTACCTTCTACTCCTCCACAGGTACCCTCACTTCTCCACAGGTCCTGTCAGTCCTCCACAGGTACCCCCACTCTTCCGCTGGTGTCCCCAATCTTCCACTGGTACCCTCACTCCTCCACAGGTACCGTCAGACCCGTCCGCTCCGCCTTACCTCGACTGACACCACTTGTTCACTTCGGCCCTTCCTCCTTCTGACCTCGACTGACACCACCTGTTCACTTCGACCCGTCCTCCTTCTGACCTTGACTGACACCACATGTTCACTTCGACCCGTCCTCCTTCTGACCTCGACTGTTCATCTCGACAATCCCTCCGTCCCACCTCGACTGACACTAGCTGCTGGCATAGCGTCACCAAGCTCTGACTATATAATTTTCTTTTCAATTTTGAACTTGGCGGAATGCCGTGCTGCTACGACGTCAGCGTCAGTGATGTAACGTGATGTTTGCAGACGCGGGCGCGGCGCCGGCGGCGGCGACAGCGGCCGCGCCCGCGCCCGGGGACCCCAACGAGGACTGGTGCGCGGTCTGCATGGACGGCGGCGAGCTCATGTGCTGCGACAAGTGCCCCAAGGTCTTCCACCAGTACTGCCACATACCCACCATCGAGAAACTGCCCGAGTGAGTGCCCCATACACCACACTATCAGTGCATCATCACTCGCTCAAGGTCGCGCGGTTTTAGCCTACAGCTAGGCCGTTCCTCCCAGGGAACAAGTGCCAGTCGGTTGTCGGACGCACGGCTGAGCGCTCGCGCAACACGTTTCCCGCGCATATTGTTATTAGATATGTCGACAACCCTCCGCGCTAGACAGGGACAGAGTTACTCGTTAGAAAGAGCGCAAATGTTTATTTGAAAATCGCGACAGATATTGCGAGCTGAATTGAACTTTGTTGTGTCCCAGCAAGAGTCGCTATTTATATAATTGTTTTCGGTAAGTGAGGCTTCTGTACTAATATTTATTCTGTGACACTATACCGAATACTTACCACAACACTATGTACATAACATCAATATTTCACAAAAGAAAACTTATTAAGTATCTTTAAAAGTGACATATAGAAAGAGAATCAAATGACGTCCTTGAGTCAAAGAAACCTCTTTGTCCTTCGTCAACTGAGAATGATATAAAGTTACATGAATTGACATTGAACAAGATGAAAGTATCGTAAATTGGTGCTATTCTCAGTTGATATGCTTTTTCTGAAGCCAGACCTACTTGTTTATCGTTATTGTATTAATTAAATCGTTAATTTATGTAATACTAGCAGCGCCCCGCGGTGTTACCCGCGAAGTTTCCGTTCCCGTTGTTTTCCGGGATAAAAAGTAGCCTATGTGTTCTACCAGACTATAATATATAGTCTGTGTTCCAAATTTCACCCCGATCCATTCATACGTTAGGACGTGATTGAGCAACAAACATCCATGCATTAGTAGGATATATCAGAAAGTTTTGCTACAACGGTATGAAAGTATGAGGATTAATTGGAATGAAGAACAATCGTACTGCAGTTGTTAGGTTTGCTTATAGCTCAATCTCTTTTTACAACTGTAATGTAATATATATCAAAACAATTGGATAGGTGATTTTCAGTATAATCTTATTTACTTATTTTACGAACTTTTTGCCGAAAATAGAGATAGAGTTTGCGATACATTTGGGGTTTGAATGTTTGTAACATTGTAGATTTAAATTCGTAAAGTAGATCAACTTCATCAACCCGTAGTCCGATCGGTGGGTGAATTAATATCGTATCTCAATACTGGCGTCGTCGTTACGGTCGCGGCAAGTCTTCGAGCGTGTCCCCCAGCCGCCAGTCGTGGGTCTGGTGGTGGTTAGGCTCGGCTCAGCCCGCAGCCCGCAGCCCGCAGTGAGAGCGCGGTCCGTGTTGCAGCGAGACGGAGACGTGGCAGTGCCTGCTGTGCGTGAACTTCGCGGAGCTCCCGCCGGCGCCGGACGAGGCGGCGCCGCCGGGCGGGGGGCTGCCGCCGCGCGCGCAGAAGCTGGTGGAGCGGGTGACGCTGGAGCTGTACTGCCAGTACGAGCCCAGCCTGGCCTTCCGCGAGCCCGTGCCGCCCGCCAACCTCGACTACCACGCCAAGGTACGCCACTACAACCTACAACTACACACTAACGGAAACATTATGCGACCCCGTTTTTACCTAGAGCATCTTTTCTGACTTCTTTATGAAATGTTGTTGTCAAAGATAGTATACTAAAATGTACGAGACGTGTGCTTGACGGTAAAAAATGCGCTTGTTCATAAGAGTACAGAGCTGTTTGAATATGCAGATTTCAAATAACTGCGTAACACAAATTCAACGTACTTAATAAAGCATAAATGTGAATTTTCCTCGAAAGAATCCTTTCTTTCATTAATGAGTATTAACGCTAAACCTGTTGTAAATTTTAGCTTAGATTAAAATAACATTTGTATGTGTTCGTCAGATCCTGCACCCGATGTGCCTGGACATGGTGCGCATGAAGCTGCAGCCGAGCTCGCCGCAGCGCTACACGCACGTGGCGCAGTTCGTGGCCGACTGCCGCCTGCTGTTCCGGAACGCGTACCACTACAACCCGGTGCGCACACCCACCCACCACACACCCTGTACCTACACACGCGTACCACTACAACCCGGTGCGCACACCCACCCACCAGCCACCACACACCCTGTCCCTACACACGCGTACCACTACAACCCGGTGCGCACACCCCCCACCAGCCACCACACACCCTGTCCCTACACACGCGTACCACTACAACCCGGTGCGCACACCCCCCACCAGCCACCACACACCCTGTCCCTACACACGCGTACCACTACAACCCGGTGCGCACACCCCCCACCAGCCACCACACACCCTGTCCCTACACACGCGTACCACTACAACCCGGTGCGCACACCCCCCACCAGCCACCACACACCCTGTCCCTACACACGCGTACCACTACAACCCGGTGCGCACACCCCCCACCAGCCACCACACACCCTGTCCCTACACACGCGTACCACTACAACCCGGTGCGCACACCCCCCACCAGCCACCACACACCCTGTCCCTACACACGCGTACCACTACAACCCGGTGCGCACACCCCCCACCAGCCACCACACACCCTGTCCCTACACACGCGTACCACTACAACCCGGTGCGCACACCCCCCACCAGCCACCACACACCCTGTCCCTACACACGCGTACCACTACAACCCGGTGCGCACACACACCCACCAGCCACCACACACCCTGTCCCTACACACGCGTACCACTACAACCCGGTGCGCACACCCACCCACCAGCCACCACACACCCTGTCCCTACACACGCGTACCACTACAACCCGGTGCGCACACCCCCCACCAGCCACCACACACCCTGTCCCTACACACGCGTACCACTACAACCCGGTGCGCACACCCCCCACCAGCCACCACACACCCTGTCCCTACACACGCGTACCACTACAACCCGGTGCGCACACCCCCCACCAGCCACCACACACCCTGTCCCTACACACGCGTACCACTACAACCCGGTGCGCACACACACCCACCAGCCACCACACACCCTGTCCCTACACACGCGTACCACTACAACCCGGTGCGCACACCCACCCACCACCCACCACACACCCTGTCCCTACACACGCGTACCACTACAACCCGGTGCGCACACACACCCACCAGCCACCACACACCCTGTCCCTACACACGCGTACCACTACAACCCGGTGCGCACACACACCCACCAGCCACCACACACCCTGTCCCTACACACGCGTACCACTACAACCCGGTGCGCACACCCCCCACCAGCCACCACACACCCTGTCCCTACACACGCGTACCACTACAACCCGGTGCGCACACCCCCCACCAGCCACCACACACCCTGTCCCTACACACGCGTACCACTACAACCCGGTGCGCACACCCCCCACCAGCCACCACACACCCTGTCCCTACACACGCGTACCACTACAACCCGGTGCGCACACCCCCCACCAGCCACCACACACCCTGTCCCTACACACGCGTACCACTACAACCCGGTGCGCACACCCACCCACCACCCACCACACACCCTGTCCCTACACACGCGTACCACTACAACCCGGTGCGCACACCCCCCACCAGCCACCACACACCCTGTCCCTACACACGCGTACCACTACAACCCGGTGCGCACACACACCCACCAGCCACCACACACCCTGTCCCTACACACGCGTACCACTACAACCCGGTGCGCACACCCACCCACCACCCACCACACACCCTGTCCCTACACACGCGTACCACTACAACCCGGTGCGCACACCCCCCACCAGCCACCACACACCCTGTCCCTACACACGCGTACCACTACAACCCGGTGCGCACACACACCCACCAGCCACCACACACCCTGTCCCTACATGAAGCTGATTCACTTACAATACTTGCTGTTTACTTTTGGTATCTAAAGTGCCGAATGAGGGCTGTCCAAGTGGACTGGCCTCGATTCGGCCACGTGCATGGTAAATTATAACACGTGGTGTTGTCTGCAGCCGGACTCGCAGATCTACAAGGACGCCAAGCGGCTGGAGGAGTTCTTCGACGGCGCGCTGCTGAAGTGGCTGCCCGAGTACGCGTACTGGTGCGGGGACGGAGACACGCCCAGCAAGCGCGCGCGCCTCGAATGAGCGTCCACTTGCACGCCGCTCACGAGCTACACTGACGCCCTGTCGGGAACGCATGCATCGACGTCTCTTTCTACGAAAAACATCATTTCGTGATAAACTCCGGACTTTCCTACTCCGGTTCTACTTCGTTTCGTCCGATCGAACATTGTTTGACGTTTAAATATTCTGAGCCTACTCTAATTAGACTAGGCTTAGAACATTTAAACGGACGAAACGAAGTAGAACCGGAATAAGAAAGTCGCGAGTTTATTTCGAAATTACAATTTCCGTAGAAAGAGAATAGACGTCCTATGTGCGTAACGTAACCGCTTCCAGCCGCGTGTGCCCCGTGTCCGCGAACTGAGCGCCGCGCCGCCCCCGCTGCGGCGGAGACGTGCCGCGCGACTGCGTGGAACACGCTCGCTGCACACTCCCTGAGCTCTTCATGTTCGCCCAGTAACCGACACCGATTGAAATGCAAACACCCACTTCAACATGCAGCCGTTTCAGGAGCGCAGAGCGCAACACGTTCACGAACATAGTGGATACCCGGCTTTGTCCCCACTCCTCTTAGCGGTGTATCTGTTTAGTACGCTCTACCATAAATATATGGAAGGGCTTATTATAACCCGACACGCCGCTAATTCAGTCGGCCGCTAATCGGTTGCGTACTAGGGATGCAGTACAGTACTTAGACTAACGGCCGTTTTAATTATCGTGAAATAAACAGTTTCGTAAAAAGTGACCTTGTAATAAACTATTGTAATTTTGCCAGCCCCTGTAATGACGAATATAAACCGATGATGGCGCGTTTGACAGAAGCAGATGAACGAAATAGACAAGTATTTTTATCGAGGAGATGTGTGATTTCTGTGAAATTTACTTAAATGTATTTTTTTTTGAGGTTATTCGGTAAATTACACAATTTACCGAAGTGTTGGGCTCATTTTCGCTCGTCGCAGTCTAGAACGCTAGGTCCGTGTGACGCCGGACGGTAGCGCCTCACAGGTGGGGTCGGGGTCGAGGACCCGGGTCACCCGGGGCAGCCCCGGCGGCTGTCCGGTCGGGAGGGCATAGTATTAGCACGCGGGGGTCAGGAGCGAGCCAACAATATGCTGACTGCAACACTTGTCGACAACAAAGCGCGTAAACATTACATTTATATGAAAAACTCCTAGACGTGTTATACATTTCTTCATACAAATATCATGTGTACGCGCTCGCGGTAGATCGCTCAGCGTCCTGTTGATCCCCTCCCCGCGATCGTCGGCGTTGGTCCGGAGCCTCGCTGCGCGCGGTTACTACATAAGTTGTTTAAGTTCCTCTCTCAGTAGGCTATCGGATGTTACGTGTAGTTATAAGAGATTAGAATATTTCCTTTCGGCCCTCGTTAGTTGTTGCGGGACGCATCTAAATACGTTTATTTATAATACATTAGTTATACATATTTGTAGCCTTAAGGTCGTAAAGTACGCGTGGACGTTATTCAAAAATAGATCTTTATAATATCAGTGTTGTCATCGTGTTGGATTTTTACCACATTTGTGTCGATCGAAATATGATATAAAATATTTTAGCTTAAAGATAAGAACATCCACGATGATAGTTTTATACTTAGATGTAATGAAGGTTAGTGTCGCCCGCGCCCCGCCGCCGTCGCGCCGCCGCCCCGCCGACGTCGCGCCGGGAGCGCGCTGTCGTGTTTGTTGTTGGCGCTGTGATACGGCGGCCGCGCCCGCACTTACACACGGAACTCACAATATTTATTGTATATCTGGTTTTTTAACTAAGCATAGTTTACAAATGACAATTATTAATATTACCACGAACGAGCGTCTATTTATGTTTAGTGAGAGTCGCTCCGTGCGAGCGAGCGTTCATCACTTCATTATTATTGTTAGTATGTACGGAGGCTCGACCTTGGCAATGTATCGATAATCTCTTTAATTAATTAGAAATAAACATCATTTATTGGGGTGTCGTGTTTTATTTCTCCCACGTACCGTAGTAGAGTCCTACCACTAGCCTGGCAACACTGGTAGGATTTAGTTTGACGCACGCGAGTTATCACTGTCGCACGTCACTCGCGGAGGTCGGCGGTCTGAGACCTACCAATCCGATCCACAAACAAATCGCATTCTTTTGTGTTAGGTCGTGCCCAGTGTTCCAATCCACCAAGTATTCGATTCGTGGTCAAGTGCAGAAGCGAGCTACAAGAACCCTAGTTACCGCCGCCGCGCGACCGGCGACCGGTGAGTGACCTCCACAGAGTTCGTTGACATAATTCGCCGGCCGAAATAAATGTTTTGCATAGTCCCGTTATTCGTCGCCAGAACCACGACGCGACGGTGCAGCATTTTTACTTCATATTTTACACTGTAGGATAAATCGACATTTATTGACGTGTTATGGAACTTGACAGACTGCCTACCTGCTCCCTGCTCGAAAGGGCATACTTTTAAGGTCAAAGTTTTGTAGAGCAACTCCGTAGTCCATAGAGTTCGGAACAACTATATTTTTCTTGTTTGTTATTAACTTCAGTTAATGACTTTGAAATTAATTATCAAGTAATTATTTTTATTATACGTATTTTTCTAAATGCATTTAATATTTGTAAATGTAAACCACAAATAAATAATTCACTAAGGTTGATTTTTCTGTGAACGATCATACCTCATTAGCATTTACATTACTACAGTATCTTCGGTTAATGACTGGCGACATTTAGGTACTAACAGGGACAAACAAACGAGTCAAATATCAAAGTTCAGTTAGTTAATTGATCTGTTCTGTGAATTAGATATCAAACCAAACTAAAAAAAATGAGAGATATTGTTGTAAACTATCTAGATACGTATCACGGTTGTTCTTACACTGTTACTGTCAACTACGAGATCTTTACTGTGGTTATCTATATGGTAAATCACCGGTAGACATGAAACTGGATCGAAATATCGGGGACACGCTCCACGATATAAGTTAACTAAAAATTAAATTAGTAGATAATACTTAACTGCGTTAAGAAGTTTCCCGTACCTAATTAGGTAGTATAAATCAAGGGATGTAAGTACCTACATACTTTATACGGCTCGACCCGTTTTGATACGCTTATTACTTTTATACTCTTGGCTCAGTGGTAAGTGTGCATACGGAGCCGCCGCGCCGGTTCGAATCACACCCAGGAATATATTTGTGTGGTGAAACCAGATGGGTCTTTTACAATACACCTAGGCTAGCGTTTCACCGCAGTGTTGGCAGTACTGCTGTATAGAATGACCAGACTGATAATGTCTGTCAAAAGAATGTAATTACTAGTAGCAGGGCCGGATTTAGAGGTGTGGAGGCCCCGGGGCAGACCTTCGTTGGGGACGTTGAATGTTTACTGTCGAAATCTGATTTTTATCCCCGAAGTGTGTGTTGTGGAGGCCCCGGGGCGTATGCCCTCCCCTAAATCCGGCCCTGACTAGTAGCTAGTAGGCAGGGCTTTTTTCGTCTATAATTTTTTGTTGGCACGCTAAATCTCGAAACTTGTAAGTCTATAATTTATTGGAGAATTCGATGTGCCACCGGCGCAACTTTAGAGGCAAAACGTTTGCACATAAAAAACCTCCTGCTATTAGGTATACCATACATTAACATATCAGCGATCTAACCCCTATAATAAATATGAGATACAAGCTTTGCTTAGTTTGGGACTAGATAGAATTGTTTGAGAAATGTCTATAAAACATTGCTCTACTACTTGGTATTAACTCAGACGAAGCCAGGTTTAATGAGTAAGTAGCTATGTAAGTATGTACATACTTAAAATGATTACACCGTGTTATTGCAATATGAATGCAGATAACGGGTCGTTAGCCCACATATACATGAATAACGCCCTCCGGCCGCGCTATCGGCATCGGCTCGATAAATAACAAACATTCAATAATAATACATACTTAGCGTGAACGACCTCGTCCTGCCTCTCCATCTCAGACTAGTTTATACTTAGCCGACCACATCAATACAATAAAATACCACTTTTAGGAATAAGTATCTTGAGAACTGTTTGTTCTAGACGAGGGCGAACTAGTTTTTATCTGTTTAAAACATAATATCGTACGAAAATAAATTAAAAACAATACTCGCAGAAATATCTGGACGTCTAGGTACCTACCTACTCTCTTTCTACGAAAAACATAATTTCTAATAAGCTTTGTCTAATTAGAGTACCTACCTAGGCTGAGAACATTCAAAAGGACGGATCGAAGTAGACCGCAGTAGGAAAGTCGCGAGTTTATCTCGAAATTAAAATTTACGTAGAAAGAGAGTAAACGTCCTGCCTCCTGCTCATGTTTGCTTAGCTACATTAGGTAGGTAGGTACCTACTCCTCGGCGTGAAACTGAAACTTGACCCATTTGTTTAGATTTCTTAATCAAACACTTAGGTCCGATTTCATAGATTTAATAGTCCAGTCATTAGTCGCAGCATTGGGCTAGAAATGCATAGGTATGAACCGGCAAGTTCGAGAGAAAATTGAGAACCGAGTTATTGACAATGAAGTTAATAACCCTTTTGCATGCTTTTTTAAATGGACCTTGGTACTTACCTTTCTATATTATCTTGGATTATTACAGTGAAGCCTAGTTAAAATAATAATTAAAGAGAACTAGAATAAGGTTGAACCATAAGGGATAGGTACCTTCTCTATAGGTTGAACGTAGGCACGGCTATTCAGTTTTTGCATATATTAGATTAGATATTTTAAACTACACGGGTGTACCGGAAGGCGTGGCCTTACCATCATGGCATGGCCATCTAGAAATGCGTTAGCATTTCCCATTGGCTCACGCATTTCTAGATGGTCATGCCGTGATGGTTAATAGGCCACGCCCTTTCAGCATTTCCCATTGGCTGACGCATTTCTAGATGGCCAATGGCCGTGGCCCCGAGTTTACCCGAAGATTTCTTATCATACCCGATCGTGACGCTAGAATTCAATTCACACCCCACGAAAAATCTGTCTAGCGCGCCTAAAGAAGTTTTCACTTCAAAAACTACTAGAGTATTACCAGATTACCACGGTATAAAACAGGGCGTCTACTCTCTTTCTATTGAAAACGTAATTTCGACACAAGTTTCGCGACTTTGCTACTCTGTTTCTATTTCGTTCCGTTGTTCATTGCGATCGAACTTTTTTCAACGAAAACGTGTGCTAAGCTTACTCTAATTAACGAAAGTTAAAACGAGAATTTGAATTTGACAGATCATTTTTCTTAGTTTTAACCTCAAAATCGACGACATCAAAAGTGTTACCTTTTGTTTTGCGGATGATTGTTTTTTTGGCAAATTGTAACTTAATATGGTTGCAAAAACTATGTTAATTGAAGCTGCTGTACGTAAAGACCGTTTGGAGCGTAAAAAGAGCCGGTGTCGCCTGCGCAGTGATCAATTTCACTTTTCACAATTCCAATTTTTCCGACTTAGAATTTGGAGGAAATTATAAGCTTAGCCTGGAATTGCTTGACGAGTTTATAGTGCCTAGAAAGTTACGGCTGGTGTAGACGGGAGAACTGCGACTGTCAATCCGGAGACCTCGGGTTCAAAACCAACACCAACCACAGTCTTCCCGATGTTATGAATTTAATGCCGGTTGATGTCCTAAGAGAAACAAATTCCTTCTTTCCCGAAACGGAAAAAGCATTGAAAATTTTGATCGCTTTACCATGCACGACCAGCTGGACAGTAGAACGATACATTAGCAGCCTCAGAAGACTAAAAACATACCTAGCTAAGGAGCACCATGGCAGAAGATCGCCTGAATACAAGAAATAAAAACCTGAATAATTTTAGTGATAAACTGGTTGAAAGTTTTGCAAAAATCCCTGCAGGTTATGTTTTAATTAAATAATATTTTTGTTAAAATAAATAATTATTACTGTGTTTAAAAGTTTGATTTAGTTATTATGCTGTCGAGGATTTGTGAAGTTTTATACATTGATAATTACAATTGTCATTGAGGCAAAGATTCCTAAGTGTAATATTTCATGCAGTCGACTCCATAATATTTATTGCATCTCATTAGTTATAAGCTGGCAGCGCCCTTGAATGCCGCTAACAAAATGGTGAAGGTAAACAATGTGAAGAAACCGACATGTACCTAAAATCATTTGAAGTTATATGTCATCCACCAACCCGCACTAGGCCAGCATGGTGGATTATGGTCTTCTCTCGCAAGTGGCTTGAAGAAGGCCTCGAGTCCCAGCTGTGGAAACGTTTAGTTGGCTGTTTGTCCCTGATATGAAAAATGCTAGCATCACTGGAATGAGCCCGCTTCTAACTTAAATGTATAATAAACCTACCAGAAAAAAAGTGGGATGTTGTGAAATAATGTATGTGCCAAGCTCTCTTTAGTATAGCTATCAACGTAAGCCAATTGTTATGTACCTCATTGGTGTGCAATTATGTATATTATAATGATTTGGTTTAATGTTTATTGTTGCTTTTCTAGAGACTATTTTACTAAAATCGTTCAGCTATTTGAAAATAAACTTTTGTTGATGGGATTAAAGATATCTTCAAATCAATAGTGAAGCTGTTTCTTCTGGGTTAGCATGCTCCACCATAGACTTCTTTGTCGTTTAACATCAGGCAAATCGTGGTCAACTGTAAACCTATAATAGTATACAAAAATGTAATTTTAGAGTTATTACATCCAAATATCATAAAAATTCACCCAGCCATTTGGAAATTATAAATTATGTATTGGGGGTTTTTGTTTATGTAATAAAATAGCATTTTATCTTGGTATTGTATTAAAATTTATTAAGTATATCTTCATATTCTCTGAAATCCCCACACATGTCCTGCCAGGAAATTCATAATCATCTCTTTATTGCGATCTGTAGGTACTTAATATAATAGATGACAATAGTTAGGTAGCAAAAGTATATCATATCAAGTCTTTCTGCATGTAACAAAAACATAGGTCAATAACAATAAACATTATTCTCATTGTATTCATATTTAAGTAATTATTATAAAATTCAGTACACATTACTTACAACTACATACTCAACAAATATAATCAGAATTATACTAACTAAGAACATGTCAAGTACAATGAATAGATAATGTCAAATAACAAATCGTAATTCAGTTTTTCTAGCATAAAACATAAACAGCCCACTAAATGTTCCCACTGCTGGGACTTGGGGCCTTTTCTCCTAAGGAGAGTTAATATCAGGCAAAATGGTGGTTAACTGTAAACATTTAATAATAGTACCTTTACAAATAAGTAATTTTACAGTTATCTCATCCAAATATCATAAAAAGCCATCCAGCCATTGGGAAAGAAATTATACATTGAGGGTTTTTGTTTCTAAATTGTTCCTAGATTAAAATAACATTTTATCTAGGAATTATATTTAAATTTATTAAGCAGTATATATTCTTAGATATTATCTGAGAACCACATACATGGAGAGTTATCCTGCCTGTAAATTCAGTGTTTCTAACTCTCAAATAATTTTAAACGCTGCTCTTCAGTCTGAACCAATGTCCAACGCCAGCCAGCAGCCACCATCCTCTGTAAATTGTGAATCTGTAAAAGTAAAGAACATTTCTAACTCAAATCGACATTGTCACTATCATTATAAGCTAGTTCTAGTCTATTATCCAAAATTGAGCTGCAAAAGAGCTATAGAGTGTATGGCCGGCCTAATAGTCACATAACTACATTTTTTCGGTAATATTGTTTTCATTAATAATATTGTGCAACAATAATAAGTACTACACCTAAATGAGGAATGCATTGGAGACACCGGGTGCTATGTGCCCATACACAGACTTTTAGCGAGACTAAGTGAACTCCAGAACTTGTTAGGAAAGCCCATGTAATAGGCTTAGTTGTTCAGAAGCTGGTTCTTCCCCATCGTGTGGTTGGAATATCATCAATGGAAATTGGTCGATAATCTGAAAGTAAAGAATGTTTATTTGTTAGAAAATTAACTGAAGAAAGTAGTAGTTATTATAGTTACAAATAATGTGGTTCTTAATAATAGTGGCTCTGCCCTATGGTTTCCATGTTGTAATGAAAATAAGCTAATATGCAATTTGAAACTACCTGTCTATACACTGTTTCACTATTTTTTAGCTTTTAGTAGTCGAGATTTGGATGGATAGGTGATTACTGAGGGACGGATGGCTCCCATTATCAACTTTTAACTCCCATAATGAGAGTAGATCGGTCGGACTGGACGGTTTTACAATGAAAAGAGTAACAGGCAGGCAGAGTAGGTTACATCTGTATAGTACCTATTAGTAATTAGCTGAGTATTGAATTAGGTAATTTAAGACTTACATTTTACCATTGCTGCAGAGTGAGTCCATCATTTAATCACGCCCTTTAAGGGCCTATTGACCATTTTGCTGACTTAATCGCATAGATTTGGACAAATCAAATCAAACTTCTCGGAGTTGCCGAATTCCAACTAGATGGTTCCATTTTGAAATGAAAATAGATGAATAGAGCAATTATTATGCATAAACCCAAGTTTTTATACAGAAAAACAACGAGAATAGCACGAATTACAGCAAATTACAAAGTGTTTGTTTAGAGTTTTGATAAGTCTCGTATCAACGAGTGTTGCCAACTTTATTTTTCAGATGTCCGTAGACAATACAAAAGTCATAGTACACAATGGAACTTCACTAAAATTACGTGAATCAATTTTAAATTATAAAAAACTGACTTTTATAATTATTGAATTCTTATAACTTTCAATAAATATTTATAATCAATTAACACCATGTTCCGGTTTAACAAGCAAACTTTATTTTCGTAGTACAGAGTACCAAGACAAGCAAGACATATGCTTGATAGTAAGCAAGTTATATAACAGTGACACGCAGCTGCGTGTCACTGTTATTTAAACTAAAAAAACGTCAAGAAGAATCCAAATCATTACCTAGCACTGCATTGCGCTCGTCACCCGCTGATATAAGATGCTGCATCTATATACCATGGAATTTCTCTGGAAAAATTGCTCTGCAAACGAGAAAACAGTGATGTTTACACATTACTGCTTGGTGGTAGAATAATTATTCAAGAAGTGGTGCTTTCCCAGGTGAACTCTGCAAAGAGTCCTACTACTTCATATGTACTTACTTCTAAAACTAATGTTTCCCGGTAAATTATTGGGCGTAAAGATGACTCTTATATCTGTACTAAACATGATACTCTAAGTGTGAAATAGTAGGTACTTTGCCATACATGAAAAAGTACATTACATTAATGCTAATAAATAAACAACACTGAAATGTATAAACAACAAACCTTACCTTTGTAAAGGTAAGGTTTGTTGTTGGTACCTTTTTAAATCTTAGTAAAGAGTTTTTATGTCAGAAAAGTTGTAACTATTTTATGAATAAAATTAACTATGAGAGATAAAATATAATGAGCATTATTCAATTTGTTAATTTAATTAATTTTGACCATAACTTATAACAATTTATCTATAACAAAACACAAAAATATTAATTTGCTTTATTACTAATGTCGTAATGTCATACTGGCTGGATATGTGCCCTTGCTTTAAAAAAAAAGCGCTGATGAGCGCGCATTGTTAATCTGTGAACAAGAAATACGTCAGCCAATGGGAAATGCTGAAAGGGCGTAGCCTAACCATCATGGCATAGCCATCTAGAAATGCGTGAGCCAATGGGAAATGCTGACGCATTTCTTGATGGCCATGTCATGATGGATCAAATTCCGAGTAATAAGTTTTCCCTTCTATCGGCAGTTCCTATGACTGCCAATTATTTTATTTGAAAATGTCATCAGAATTTTGATTTATTTTCGCAGAATTAAGAAACATCCAAAAATCGTTTTAAAGTCCGGTAATATAACGCGAAAGAGAACTATGTGGGTGCTGCTAGTGTATAATACGATTATTTATCAAGCTACACGAAAGAAATTTTAAAACATAACCAAGGCCTCAGCGCCGTTTGTCCGTAGTGTTATATCGATTAGCTTATAATGGCATAAAAAACTATTGTTTGCGAAAAGATTTCCGTAAAGTGGGTCATTAGTCATATTGAGAGGCTAATACCACAGTATAAACTATACAAAGAAACTAGACTGTGCAAATACGCTGTGTACCTGTAAAGTGGGAACTACACAGTTCATAACACAAACTACAAAAAAATAAGTCGTTCAACTTTTTTAGTTTTTTTTTTAAATGCAATTTGTGGTTATTTATTTAATTCGTAAGAGTCCTTTCAAAATATCGTATATTTTGCGTACGATTTTGACTACCAAAAATACCGTATAAGTACAACTTAAATCGGACGAATGGCAAGTATTGTATGGTATGTGCACGTATTAAGCGGATATTTTTGACTGTCACAAGTTGTAGCCCAAACGAATGCATGCTGCAGTACTCCTATATTTAGCCGCATAAAAAGGTTTTTTTGCATGCATCGATCATAATTACGGAAATAATATGATTTGCACTTGTTTCATTGAACCAATTGCTTTAATATTAAAACAAATATAAAAGATAACGTATCTAACATTTAAATTTAAAAAATACGGCATAACGCATCATAAATATGGTGTTAAAGAAAAACCGTAAATTACCGCAATGGCAATGAAAAGAACCTAATAAGTTAGTGATCTGTGACATTCGTTTTATCTTGGTTTTATCTGTGATTTCATCGTTCACGATGAGTTTGGATGGCCTTGAAAGTTCGTATGCCGAACCGCAAGAGAAATAGAGTAAGGTTGCAGCCATCGTTTCGTTTAAATGTTCGATCGTTAACGAAGTCGCAAGTCATAGAAAGAGAGTAGACGCCCAGGTGTTTTTGTTATTGTGTAGTGTGTACCTACACCTACCTAATATTGCCGAAACAATGATATTTGCTATCAGTAAGTAGGAGTACTATCGACTCGGTTAGTTTAAACAACCCGCTTCATGTTCCTACTGCTGGGATTCTGACATTTCTGGCCCTTCTCTCACACGGAGAGAGTTAAGACCACCTACCACGATAGGATCGATAGGCAAGTCCAGGTTGGCGGAAAACGCAATGCCTCAAATTAAGATATATTTCTCGGAAAGTCTAGGCTCTGTGGAATGCGTTACCTAAGCGGGGTTTCCCGATGTGGTTACAATCTAAGTAGGTGTCTTCAAATCGAGAGTGAATAGGTTTCTTCTAGGCGCTTACGTTCCATCGTTGACATAAACGCCCGTTAAATCGCAGTGTTTTTTTTACTGTTAAATCCTGTGGTAACGACAAACCCATCATCTGTACCTACCTACTTGGAAAAATAATGGTGCATCGAATTCACCGCTACCCCTTACTATATGAAACGTCGCTAACTTGAAAATCAGTGAAGGAAAACATTGTGAGGAAACCTGCAGGTTCCTAGAATTTCAGCCCGATCCATTGAGACGTTACGACTTCCAAACTTTGACATTTATAATATTACTTAGTAGGATATGATTGATTGTATGTTTGTTACTCAATTATGCGGAAAATATGAAGGGATCGGGCTGAAGCTTGGAACATACCTAAGTAAGTACTTAATAGTTATATAATCTGGAACTCTGGAATAGCACATGTACTTTTTATTGCGGGCAAGCACAGGCGCTTTATGATCGGTTAGCAACTAGGCGTCACTCATTGAGCGGTCAAGTGTAAACCTATAACATTTAAAAAAAATGTCGCCCAGGGCGCTGGTAGTGCTGGTAACAGGTAGTCCTACCGCGCGGCCAGGTTGTATCCAGGACCTGACTACCTCGTAGGCTGCAAACTAGGGCGCGCTTAAAGTCTCTCGCGTCTTCGCATTCCCTAACAAATAATCTAACACCATTGTATATATCCTGCATATTTTAAGTAGACCGAGACAAAAGACTAAAACTTAGTGCGCTGTTAACTGAATAAGTTTGGGATTTTGTGGTTTGAACACGCATGGCGCGTCCCCACAAACAGCCTAGGCTGCCTAGGGCGGTCAGAACTTCTGATCATCCGCTGATTGAGCGGTCAAGTGTAAATCTATAAAGTTAAAATAAAACCGGCCAATTGCGAGTGGGACACCCGCACGAATGGTCCCATACCATTATCAAATAAACGGCGAAAACCTCTTTGGCTTTATTCCAAATTCCGTATACATAGACTATCGCGGTTTTCGCAGACAGTCTGTGATCTGTGATCCAAAATCTTTATTAAAATTTTGATTTAACGTTATGGTTCTAACGACGAATTCTATAACCCGTTTTAGTCTTCTAGTGGCGCAGTCTAGTTTGCTTGGGACGGACTAATCGAGCAAGAAACGGTAAAAAATCAAGTTTGTTGTATGGGAGGCGCACCTTAAATATTCATTTTATTTTATTATTAGTATTATTGTTGCTATATCGGCAATAGAAATACATCATCTGTGAAAATTTCTACTGTCTAGCTATCGCCGATCTTGAGATACAGCCTGGTGACAGACGGACTGACGGATAGACGGAAGTCTCAGTAATAGGGTCCCGTTTTTACTCTTTGGTTACGGAACCCTAAAAATTGGCTGTCATAGGGACTGCCGATAGAAGTGAAAACTTTTACCCAGAATTTGATAGGTCACTGGTGCATGGGAAATGGAAAATTTCTTAATAGCCAATGGCCTTGGTACCGAGTTTACCCTGAAGATTTCTTATCATTCCCGAGCGAGACGCTAGAATTCAATTAACAGCCCACGAAAAATCTGTATGTGGGGCGCGAAAATAAATGTTCACTTCAAAATAAATCGGCCAGGGCGCTGGTAGTAGGTAGTCCTGAGAGTGACCAGGTTGTAAGTGGCAACCGTCTGTCGGCAGTATCGCAGAGCAGAGAGACGCAGCAGCCGGCAGCATGCGGCTGATGATCCTGGAGGACGCGGAGGTGGTGGCGGAGTGGGCGGCGCGCTTCGTGCTGCAGCGCGTCACGCAGTTCGCGCCCGGGCCCGGCCGCCGCTTCGTGCTGGGGCTGCCCACGGGCGGCACGCCGCTGCCCATGTACAAGAAGCTCATCCAGTTCTACAAGGAGGGCCGCCTCTCCTTCAAGCACGTCACCACCTTCAACATGGACGAGTACGTCGGTCAGTATCCCCGACGGCCGACGACCGACGACGCAGCATCGTCTCGGGCACGGCTCATCTCAACACCGCACTCAGTTTTTTGAGACAATCCAATGTAATCCAATCCAAGTCGGTAGGTGTCATAGTTTTGGCCTTGTCAAGTAGGTAGTCAAGGCAATTGTGGCCAATATGGCTTAAAGAAAATATGTAAACTATAGGTAAGTGTAGATAAATGGGAAGACAGGACTATTAAGAATTGAGACATACCTGCCCGTAACAGTAATGAATGACAAGCGGCTAAGTATTTGAACACACTAACTGCAAATCGCTGCTTGCAACTACTGCACTTGTCACCCAGCGATATTAGATGATTTGCTTAGCTCTGTTCTTTCTCTCCAAACAGTGCCTTCACAGTTTTGCATTTCGCTGTATACAATATACAAGTGATACTAGTTGAAGTGTTTACATGACATATGCAGTGGTTGCCGAATGCCTCCCTTTTGTGATCCTTCTAATTTGTCTTTTAACTGTAGGTACATATTGATCTAAGAGCCCATGAACCCAAGACCTTCGTTATAGACTTCATATTGGGGTATCGTTCTTGCCTATGTTGGGGGCATTCACTGACAAACTGTCAGCTTTGTTATAACAACGAAGGTCTGGCGTTCACGGGCTCTTGCTCTAATGCATCAAACGGAAGACGTACCCGAGCGATATATTTGTTGTCGCCTTTCGACTAATATCATCGTACAAATCGCGACTAAGGCGAGGGAGGTGAGGTGAGGAGTGTCGATCTCACTGTCTCACTCAACATGACGTAACTTTATTCTGTGTATGCGCAGGGCTGCCGCGCGATCACCCAGAGTCGTACCACTACTACATGTGGAACGAGTTCTTCAAGCACGTGGACATCGAGCCCGGGAACGCGCACGTGCTGGACGGGAACGCGCCCGACCTCGTGGCCGAGTGCACGCGCTTCGAGCGCCTCATCCAGGAGGCCGGCGGGGTGCACCTCTTCATCGGAGGTAGGATACCCAGCACCAACACTCCCGGGGAGTGTTTAGGTTTAAATTTAATCGTTTGGGCCTCTATTTGTGACTAACAGATTTTTGTGGCTGTGAATTGAATTACCTATAGCGTCACGCTCGACACTGATAAGAAGTTTTCGGGTGACCTCAAGACCATGGCCATTGGCCATCTAGAAATGCTGACGCCATGGCCACGCCTTCCGGTTTCACCCGCATAGTTTCCAAAGTGAGCTATCAAATTCTGAGTTACAGGTAAGTTTTCACTTCTATCAGCAGTTCTGCAGACTGCCATTTTTTTAATTTAATAACATTGTTTTCTATGCTACCTACTTCTAATAATGGGGGTAATATCCTTAAGAGCCATAGTTCGATA